>CM042421.1:14930022-14967522 GCA_023634145.1 Thymallus thymallus | reverse complement strand
TACATCTCCCAGCTATACAACACAGTACACTCTTAAAAAATAGGGTTCCAAAAAGGGTCTTCGGCTGTCTCCATAGGAGAACGCTTTTGGATTACAAGTTGAAGCCTCTGTGGAAAATGTTCTACATTGAACCCAAAACAGTTCTATTTGGAACCAAAAGGGTTCTACCTTGAACAAACAAGGGTTCTTAAAGCACCTTTTTACATCACAGCTTAGGTCACTCACGCATGTGTGTGTATGAGTGTGTGTGCGTATGAGTGTGTGTGTGTGTGTGTGTGTGTGTGTGTGTGTGTGTGTGTGTGTGTATGTGCATGCGTGTGCGTGCATGTATGAGTGTGTGTATGTGTGTGTGTGTGTGTGTCTCCGGTCACTCTCTGATGAGTCGTCTCTGCAGAGCGTGGTGAGTCTCAGAGGAACAGCTGTGGCTGGTAATGAGTGATGCACACACACATATGATGAAGTACCAGTCACAGCTGTTTACCCTGCACACTCGCCTCACTTATCAATATTCAATTAAGACCGAAGTCCCCCTCTCAGCCCCCTCCTCTGATACCTCCCACCTCCACCTCCTTAGAGCAGTGCAGAGTGAGAACATTAGCTCACCTCTGGAGTAACCATCCAAGGACCTTTAAATGAGGAACACACTCTCTTTATGCCATCATTGGGTTCTCTCGCTGTGTTTATCTCACTGTCTATCTGTGTGAGCCCTCTATGTCTTTCTATCTGTCTATCTGTGTGGGCTCTCTATGTCTTTCTATCTGTGTGGGCCCTCTATGTCTTTCTATCTGTCTATCTGTGTGGGCCCTCTATGTCTTTCTATCTGTCTATCTGTGTGGGCCCTCTATGTCTTTCTATCTGTCTATCTGTGTGGGCCCTATATGTCTTTCTATCTGTCTATCTGTGTGGGCCCTCTATGTCTTTCTATCTGTCTATCTGTGTGGGCCCTCTATGTCTTTCTATCTGTCTATCTGTGTGGGCCCTCTATGTCTTTCTATCTGTCTATCTATGTGGGCCCTCTATGTCTTTCTATCTGTCTATCTATGTGGGCCCTCTATGTCTTTCTATCTGTCTATCTATGTGGGCCCTCTATGTCTTTCTATCTGTCTATCTATGTGGGCCCTCTATGTCTTTCTATCTGTCTATCTATGTGGGCCCTCTATGTCTTTCTATCTGTCTATCTATGTGGGCCCTCTATGTCTTTCTATCTGTCTATCTGTGTGAGCTCTCTATGTCTTTCTATCTATGTGGGCCCTCTATGTCTTTCTATCTGTCTATCTGTTTGAGCTCTCTATGTCTTTCTATCTATGTGGGCCCTCTATGTCTTTCTATCTGTCTATCTGTGTGGGCCCTCTATGTCTTTCTATCTGTCTATCTATGTGGGTGCTCTATGTCTTTCGCTGTTCCAAAGCTTCTCATTTATTCACTTTCTCTCATTTAATCAATAATACTTTTGTAAGTCAAACTTTCCTCATGCTTAACTTCAAATGCATCTAAAATAGTTTTAGCTGTGTCACCTTGAATAGAGGCTTATGTCACCTTGAATAGAGACGTATGACACCTTGAATAGAGGCGTATGTCACCTTTCATAGAGGCGTATGTCACCTTGAATAGAGGCGTATGTCACCTTGAATAGAGGCGTATGTCACCTTGAATAGAGGCGTATGTCACCTTGAATAGAGGCGTATGTTACCTTGAATAGAGGCGTATGTCACCTTGAATAGAGGCGTATGTCACCTTGAATAGAGGCGTATGTCACCTTGAATAGAGGCGTATGTCACCTTGAATAGAGGCGTATGTCACCTTGAATAGAGGCGTATGCTTTGAGTCTCAGATCCCCCTCTATCCCCTCCGTACCCCTACCTCTACTGACATGCTCTAACCAGAGAAGTATTAGCCCCCTGACTGACAGACACAAGTAAAGGCAGCAACACTCTTCTCTCTCATCTACTCTCTCTCTTTTCATCTTTTTATTTTCCTCCCTCTCTCCCTCTCTCTGTGTCACCTTGTGATTTCTCCTCTTAACTTCTATTTATGATCCATCTCCCTTCATTTCCTTCTCTCTCCCTCTCTCTCCTCTTTCATCCCTCTCTTCGGTGAGCCACCCGCGTCCCTCTGCTTGTCTCCTACCCATAATTCATAGTGACAGGAAAGGTTAGATTGCGCACGGAGGAGTTCTGGTTGACAGAAAGAGGCCTGTCATTACACACTGTTTACAAGACATCTTCAGAGTCAGACCTATACTCACGCTCACACATCGCCACACAATTTACCCTATGACACTATAAATCATGACAGGTTACTGTGGCTTCACTGTCTTGTCAGTTGCTTGAGATAGAGAAATATACATTTACATTAGTCATTTGTCAGACGCTCTTATCCAGAGCGACTTACAGTATTGAGTGAATACATGTTCATACTTTTTATGTATAAAATATTGACTATAACCAGAGGAGAGAATTGAGAAAAAGAGTGAGAAAGGGAGGGAGAAACAGACAAGGAGAGAGACAGAGAGAGAGAGAGAGAGAGCGAGAGAGAGAGACAGAGAGAGAGATATCAAGAGTGAGAGATCGAGAGACAGACAGACAGATATGATATGTAGCCACAGTCACAGTCAGTAACCCATTCTCAAACGCCCCTTTGAGTGACTAGATCTGTGGCTGTGTTATCCATCTCATTCTAACCAACTCACAAGGACACACACACACAAAGATATCCTGGTGGATTAACATATAACAGGCCGGTAAACAAAAACAACAGAGCTTTCATTAATTAACAAGCGCAGGGCCGGCCGGGCAGGAGGGTGGTGAGGGGCGCTAAGACACTCTCACTGTGGCACCATGCCAGGCCCCCAGCCATGCCAACCTGAACACAGCTGCCTAATGGAGAACTGGCACTGGCTGAGACAGGAATGGGAGACAAGGGAGAGAGGGAGGAAGGGATGGGAGAGAGGGAGAGGATGAGATGGAAGAGGGGGAAGGGATGGAGGGAGAGTTAGACAGAGGACCGATATGGAGATTGGAGAGAGAGGGCAAGAAAAGACAGATAAAGGAGAGAGGAGAGGGGGAGTAGCCGTAGCCCATGTGTGCAGAGAGAAGGAGATAGGGAGATAGCGATGGAGATTGGATGATGATATCCCTGCTTCTATGCTCATTAATAGTGTAAGCTCTCCTGTCTCTTTCTCCTTTGTGATTTTAACACATTTCTAATTAGCACAGAATCCTCATCGTTTGGGGGAAGGGATGGAGAGATGGAGGGGGGAATAATATTTATATCTGTCTTTAATAAATTCACTTTCATTTGATCTTTTTTTAAACACGACACGACGGTATAGCTTGTGCTTCCTTTCCCCTGACTCCGGCAGAAGAGAATGAAAGCTGGTCCTAATGCAAGGGGTAATTGGTATGCTTGTCTGAAAGCTTTCAGAGTTGTCGAAGTTGTTAGATTCTACAAATAGTGGGAGATTTTTCAGAGAACAACAGAGAATCAAAAGGCGGACTCAAACGACTTTGGAATCGAGTCTTGAATGAGTATTGTTAAAATGATGAGATACTAAAGGGTACTATATGTTGCTATCATTTTAGTTCAGTTAAGGTGACTTGGGTGGTGTTCGTTAGGGAATCCAATGGAAAATGTTTTAACCAAATAAGTGTTTTTTATTGGACAAGTTCAGGTAGTCCCTCCCTATTTCAGTCCATTTTCTTCCGTTTGGTGCCTAATGAATATGACCCTGAGGGTGATCTATCAGCCTGTTTTCTGTCAGCCTAACCTTCTCCATTTGGAATGGATTGTATTATGTGCGACACACTGCCGTATAGACAATGTCAGTGTGATAGCCCAGTGGGGAGAGGGAGGTTCCCCTGCTTGTCTTTCAGGGAGACGTTTGGCAGTGCTACTAATCAGAGTGCAATTAGACTGAGAACTCTTTGGGCGACAGAAAACTCTGATTACCCAAGAGTCAACGGGGTATATTTAGTATCTATCTGTTCCTGTTCCTCCATGGTTGCCGTGGCGCCCCGGAGCTACGAGCTGAAGCGTGGAGGAGAACAAGGAAAGATGGAGGAAGGAGTGATCACACAGTGGCTCTAAAGGACACTCCCTATAACTAACCCAACATCATTTACCTTATGGCTTGTCAACCTATAGATGTACTGTATACTGTACTTATCACCTGCATAACTACCCACAAATGTTACCATTTACCGCCTGTAACCTACAACTACCTACAAAAAGAAATGTACCCCCTCAACCCTTCTAGAAGTACCCCAAACTCAAACCCAGCTATCTGCCCTAACCCATCATGAAACCATATACCCCAAAATCGCACTCCAACTACCCCCCATTAACAATCACAAATTAAGTCAGACTTAAATCAGTCTGTATCTAGCCGACAAACCCAAACCTGGGTTCTCTCTGACTCAGCCCTCTTCCCTCTAACACCCCTCTCTTTCCTCTCTACTCCGTCTCTGTCTCTCAGAAGCAGTACTTGTGTTGACACCCTCCCCTCTCACCCCAACACCGTGCTTTGGGGAACAGAACACATTCTGCTTCGCTCTGCATCAACAGATCAAGGCTTCCGAATCATAGGCGTCAATACCACTGCTTGTGCAGATGAAAGTCAGAGAGCTGCAGACAGAGTTTAGGAGTTCACACACACACACACTTCTGAGTTGTTTTTATGGTTTTGAAACTCTGCAGATTGGGAGCAACCTGAAGAATGTAATCCGGGCCTTTCGTCTGTTTGACTACAACCGAGACGGACAGATCCAGCAACACGAGCTGCGCAGGATACTGGAGAACTACTGCTTCCCCGTAACACAGAGAGACTACCAGAGGTGGGAGAGAGGGCCCAATACACACAAACATGCACACACACCCATCATAGATGACGGATTCAACTATTTCCACTACTCCCTACGGTCAGAAGTAATCTTTTGGATAAGACATGATAACTAATGCTAACATTGTGGTCAGTCCTTTGTCTTTTCGTTGAGAGAGAGCTAATTGACTTTTAAAACTTTGGGCCCTGCAGTCAAATCCACTCCAGAAACATCACCTAACTTTTAGTGATGTGGCTCTAGAGGATTCTGTGTGACAGGTTCATTTAACATGGCTTTAATTGGTTTCAGTACTCGGCAAGCTCTCTCTTACGTTGTCTCACCATCTCTAATTTTGTTATCTTCCTCTCACTTTCTCTATGTCCCACTCTCTCTCCATCTTTTCCTCACCCTCTCTCTCTCTTTCTCTCTCGCTCTGTTTATTTTCAACAAATATTTTACGGAGTGCTGCCCCTCTATCGCTCATTTCCTATTCTGATCTTCGGTTTACTTACCCAATAAAACAGACTATGATATGATCCCTTAACCCAGTCTCCTCTCCACTGCAGACTGTGGACCCACTACAGCCCTAACATGACAACCATGTCCTACAAAGTGTTCCTGGAAAAGCTGGGCCTGGACTCTAACAAGTACAGGACATGTGTCTCGGAGCCTCCAAAGCTAGGTAACGTAGTAGTCTTATTGTATGATAGGAGGGCTCAAATGACTACAACCAGTTCATAAGGCACTCATAGCTGTTTAGAGACACACACAGACCTGCAGACAAAATTATATACACAATCATTAAACTACAGCTGAACACTTCAAATCTATCTTGGAAATGACTGATGACATTGTGTGTTTTACAGCGTTGGGAATTAGTCCTCCAGACAAGACAAAACAGAGGAGCAGAGCAGCATCCCAGAATTCAACAGGAGATACACAGGAGATCCAAGGCCGGACTCAAGACGAGCTGCAGACGCTCTTCCTGAAAAATGTAGAATAGTCAACTTTGATGGCACCATGATAATGTATTGTGGCCAACTCAGTGGAGAAAATTGCCTAACAAACAGATTATCCACTAGCTAAACATTTGGCCAACTGCAAAAAGACCTTATCAAGGTCACTGTTGAAAAGTGAAAGAATCAAACTGTATGATTGGGAGACCATCTATCCAGATTGGTTTAAGCTAAGACAGTGTGTGCGTGTTTGTGTTTGTTTGCGTGCATGCATGTGTTTGTACGTTCCTGCTTGTGCATGTGTGCGTAGTTGTGTGTGTGTGTGTGTGTGTGTGTTTTATTCATTCTGTTTGTATGTCACCATCTGGCCCTGTTCCGTGCGTTATCCTCTTAGATGAGACAGAGAGGGGAAATTGGCTCTAAGTGGTGCGCTAGTATGCGTCGCGACAGAGGGAACAACTCTCATTAAAATGTTTGCCCAGAAAAATCTGCTCCTGAGTTAGTGTGCTAATCATGACTAATTTGTGGGAAGGCAGCAGCAGTGTACTACTGCACATCATATGGGGGTGATCCCCATGGCAACCACAGCGTTGAGTCACTTCCTGTCATTAGTGTTGTGTGTCTACCCCCCAACATAAAGAGTGTGTGTATGTGTGTCTCTGTTAGTTGTGTGTGAGCTGTACCCTAGTGTGGCGAGCACTGCAGGCGTTTGATGTCACCCACTCTGGACTGGTGTCACAGGAAGACCTGAGGGCCATCCTCAGCAGCTTCCTGTTTCCTATGAGCCTCAGAACCTTCCAGAGCCTGACCTGCCGGTATGAAAGTCAACATAGTGACACGGTTAACTTAATTACTATGCTCTCTTTCTGTTACCAATTCCCTGCTGGTGACTCTTATCAGCATCTCACTAAACTTTAAAGTATTCTCGGTTAACCCAGAACTAAAATCTTATTTTGTATCGTATTTTGGCCAGATGCTTGATTGTGTTTACGTAGTCTGTCTACGAGAGATTATTTCAAATTCACACTCCACTCCCCATCTCCCAGGAGCGGTGCCTGAGAGTCTAGCAGAGGGGGAACTTCCTTTTCCAATCCTTCCAATCTTCACTGCTTTCTGACATTTCTGTATCCAGAGTCTCAATGTTAACAAGATGAATGTGTGTTTTGCATTTGTTGTATGTTTGTGTGTGTGTGTGTGTGTGTGTGTTTGTGTTTGTGTGTGTGTGTGTGTTTGTGTGTGTGTGTGTGTGTGTGTGTGTGTGTGTGTGTGTGTGTGTGTGTGTGTGTGTGTGTGTGTGTGTGTGTGTGTGTGTGTGTGTGTGTGTGTGTTTGTGTGTGTGTGTGTGTGTGTGTGTGTGTGTGTGTGTGTGTGTGTGTGTGTGTGTGTGTGTGTGTGTGTGTGGGCATGCTGTAGTTTTGGCGTGAGAGCAACAGGGCCTGTGCTATGGAAACAGTTCCTGGGTCAGATTCAGGGTCCAGTCACAGAGGAGGACCACACCACTCCTCAAACAGACAGGTCAGTTATCTCTAACTACCTCTCCCTGATCTGAATACTATACAAGGAACATATTCCATACTACTTTACTATATGCTATTACGCTCCTCTCTACTTCATGACCTCTCATTTTGGACTTTCAATACACCTTTCACTCACTATCGACTGTCCTCTCTCTCCATCTTTCCCAATCTCTCTCTCTTCCTCTCTTGTAGGGTTTCTGAGCTACCGGATGCAGAGCAGGGCCATCGGAGTCTGACAGAGTTCTACCCTATACTGAAGAGAGCCTTCAAACAGTTGGACAGGGTAAGAGACAAGTCCCCACTAAGGAGTGGAACAGGGGACAGGAGATATAACTATAAGAACTAGCACAGTGTAAAATATTTTGATAAACACATTACATCAGCAGATTACAGATAGGCAGACCATTAGATGCAGCTATTGATGTCCAAAAACTCAGTTACATATGGCCACTAGTTACCCACTCAGTCAGTAACCATATGTTCACTTGACAACCATGTCCAACATCAACATCATCATGCCTCAAGTTCTATCTCAAGATTTTCAAATCAGTCCACAGCAGCCATATGAAACTTGATAGTTACACAGAACTTAGTGGAAAATATATCTTAGATTAATTCACAGCTATGTTTGATGTTGACAGGCTACAGCGACAGACAAAACAATCCTTGGTTTCGAAGTTTGAGCGTGTGTGAAGCCTATCCCAGATATGAAATCAAAACATATCTGCCAGAAACACCTCCTTTTATGGCACTAAATAAATAAAAAAAATCTATCAACTGTTTCAATAATCAATTCTGTGGGTACTAGATCAAACACGGCGTCCACACACACCGCCCGCCAAAAATTTGCTTTACCAGACAGGCAGGTTCGAAGCCAGCCTGCATGTGTTTTAGACAGACTCAGGGGAGAAGTTGTGTTAGGCTGGGATGACGTACGCTGATTCACAATGTGTCTGTGTGATTCACCAACCAATATAAAGCTACTACTGTTAAAACCAACACAAGGGCAGTAGATGGCTAGCTAATGGTAAAACAACACTTTTACATAAGCCTATGGCTGCTAATGTAAGAAGATCACTTTTAAACACCAACAAACAGTAACTATTCTCCACAAAAACATTATTTAAAACTGGGGATTCAAGAGCAAATGTAAAGGCAACTCCTACACCTACAGTTGAAGTCACAAGTTTACATACACCTTAGCCAAATACATTTAAACAATTCCTGACATTTAATCCTAGTAAAAATCCTGTCTTAGGTCAGTAAGGATCACCACTTTATTTTAAGAATGTGAAATGTCAGAATAATAGTAGAGAGAATGGTTTATTTCAGCTTTTATATCTTTCATCACATTCCCAGTGGGTCAGAAGTTTACATACACTCCATTAGTATTTGGTAGCATAAATTGTTTAACTTGGGTCAAACGTTTTGGGTAGCCTTCCGCAAGCTTCCCACAATAAGTTTGGTGATTTTTGGCCCATTCCTCCTGACAGTCAGGTTTGTAGGCCTCTTTGCTCGCACACGCTTTTTCAGTTCTGCCCACAAATGTTCTATAGGATTGAGGTCAGGGCTTTGTGATGGCCACTCCAATACCTTGACTTTGTTGTCCTTAAGCCCTTTTGACACAACTTTGGAAGTATGCTTGGGGTCATTGTCCATTTGGAAGACCCATTTGCGACCAAACTTTAACTTCCTGACTGATGTCTTGAGATGTTGCTTCAGTATATCCACATAATTTTCCTTCCTCATGATGCCATCTATTTTGTGAAGTGCACCAGTCCCTCCTGCAGCAAAGCACTCCCACAACATGATGCTGCCAACCCCGTGCTTCACGGTTGGGATGGTGTTCTTCGGCTTGCAAGCCTCCCCCTTTTTCCTCCAAACATAACGATGGTCATTATGACCAAACAGTTCTATTTTTGTTTCATCGGACCAGAGAGCCCAAAAAGTACAATATTTATCCCTATGTGCAGTCGCAAACCGTAGTCTGGCTTTAATATGGCGGTTTTGGAGCAGTGGCTTCTTCCGGTTATGTCGATATAGGACTCGTTTTACTGTGGATATAGATACTTTTGTTTCCTCCAGCGTCTTCACAAGGTCCTTTGCTGTTGTTCTGGGATTGATTTGCACTTTTCGCACCAAAGTACGTTCATCTCTAGCAGACAGAACTCGTCTCCTTCCTGAGTGGTATGACGGCTGCGTGGTCCCTTGGTGTTTATACTTGTGTACTATTGTTTGTACAGATGAACGTGGTACCTTCAGGCGTTTGTAAATTGCTCCCAAGGATGAACCAGACTTGAGGTCTACAATTATTTTTCTGAGGTCTTGGCTAATTTCTTTTGATTTTCCAATTATGTCGAGCAAAGAGGCACTGAGTTTGAAGGTAGGCCTTGAAATACATCCACAGCTACACCTCCAATTGACTCAAATTATGTCAATTAGCCTATCAGAAGCTTCTAAAGCCATGACATCATTTTCAGGAATTTTCCAAGCAGTTTAAAGGCACAGTCAACTTAGTGTTTGTAAACTTCTGACCCACTGGAATTGTGATAATGTGAATTATAAGTGAAATAATCTGTCTGTAAACAATTGTTGGAAGAATTACTTGTGTCATGCACAAAGTAGATGTCCTAACCGACTTGCCAAAACTATAGTTTGTTAACATGAAATCTGTGGAGTGGTTGAAAAATGAGTTTTAATGACTTCAACCTAAGTGAATGTAAACTTCCGACTTCAACTGTATATCCTAGAAGAGGATGAGAGCTCAAAAAGGGTGTGTCTTGTCTCTCTACAGGGTAGTATAGGGAGGATCACCAGGCAAGACCTTCGCCAGACATTGGAGGTCCCCCAGTATAACCTGAGGGGTCCCCAGGGCTCCTGGTCCAGCCGCAAGGAGCCCCACACCCCCAGGCCCCGTCTGAGCCCAGTCCAGGTCAGAGAGCTTTTTATCCTGCTGGACCCAGAGCACACTGGGGTCATCACCCAGCCCAGCCTGGAGCTCCTCAACCCCAGGAGGGCGCACTCTGCCCTGGGGAGGAGACATTACACACACCTACTGGAGGACGGAAGGAGGAGTTCATGGAGGATGGAAGGAGGAGGTCATGGAGGATGGAAGGAGGAGGTCATGGAGGATGCAGCTCAGGTATAGGAAGTTCAGTGTGTGTGTGTGTGTTTGAGTGTGTGTTTGTGTGTTGATGTGTTGGCACATATTCATGTGTGTGTCTGTTGACTAAGGAGGAGCAGAGGGAGATGAATGAGACTCAGTATCCACAGTGGATTGAAAAGGCACCCAAGGCAGCAGACACATGGACTACCGTAAATACACTACAAAACACAACATAACACAGAAAGAAATTGCTCTATTTTCACCCATTTTAGTATATTGAGTAATGAAACATAGACATATACAGTTCCTCTATGTTGTGTTGTGTGTATTGAGGTGTGTGTTAAGGTGTGTTTTGATGTGTGTATTGATGTATGTAGTGATGTGTGTATTGAGGTGTATTTTGATGTGTATACTGAGGTGTGTATCAATGTGTGTATTGAGGTATAGTGATGTGTGTATTAAGGTGTGTATTTATATGTGTATTGGGGTGTGTATTGATGTGTGTGTTGTGGTGTGTAGTGTATTGTGTGGTGTCATATGGTGTGTATTGAGATGTGTATTGATGTGTGTGTTAAGGTGTGCATTGATGTGTGTATTGAGGTGTGTATTGTGGTGTGTATTGTGGTGTGTAGTAAGGTGTATTGTCACGATCTCCATGAGACAGGACCCGAGGCGCAGAGCTGTAGTGCGAAAACATTCCTTTTATTATATGGCAAAACTCCAAAATCAACAAAAGGAGAGACAGCGACCATGAACTGGCGTGAAAAGAAAAAGGAACACACACAAAAACCCACAAACACAGGTGGGAAAAGCTGAACATAAATAGGCTCCCCGATTAGAGGCAATGCGGCGCAGCTGCCTCTAATTGGGGACCAATATCAAAAGGAACATTGAGAATTTACGAGAGGTCTCTGGACACTAAACCTGAAAACCATAAAGGTTTCCAGAGACCTCTCTGAACATAAATCCTTACAGTACCCCCAACCCCCCCCAAGGCGCGGAATCCTGGCCGCAAGACTAGTAACACCCGCAGGGCGGACGTGGCACCAGGTCAGGCGGGGGCTCCGGCTAAGGAGCAGGACTGTATCCCTTTCCTGGACTGGGCACTGGTGGAGCGGACTGCTCCGGCACTGGAGAGGGGCTGACGACCGTTCCCGGACTGGGCACCGGTGGAGCGGACTGCTCCGGCACTGGATCGGGTATGACGACCGGTCCCGGACTGGTCACCGGTGGAGCGGACTGCTCCGGCCCTGGAGCAAGGCTGATGACCGGCATTGGAGCTACCGGGCTAGGAACCGGCACTGGCACCACCGGGCTGGAAACGGGTACTGGCGCTACCAAGCTGGGGACACCCACTGACGCCACCGGGCTAGGAACCGGTACTGGCGCTACCAAGCTGGGAACACGCACTGGAGCTACTGGGCTAGGAACCGGCACTGGCGCCACCGGGCTGGAAACCAGTACTGGCGCTACCAAGCTGGGGACACCCACTGACTCCACCGGGCTAGGAACCGGTACTGGCGCTACCAAGCTGGGAACACGCACTGGAGCTACCGGGCTAGGAGCCGGCACTGGCGCCACGGAGCTGGGAACACGCAATGGAGCTAACTGGCTAGGTACCGGCACTGGAGCTACCGGGCCAGGAACCGGCACTGTTGCCACCGGGCTAGGAACCGGCACTGGCGCCACCAAGCTGTGAAGACATACCTGAGGTCTGGTGCGTGGGGCCCGCACTGGAGGCACCGGGCTGGGCGCACGCACTGGAGGTCGGGTGTGGGGAGCCGGCACAATGCTTTCCGGGCTGGGGAGGCACACCTGAGGTCTGTTGCGTGGAGCCGTCACTGGAGGCACCGGGCTGGACGCACGTACTGGACGTTGGGTGTGGAGAGCCGGCACTGGAGATATCGAACGGGACATATACCTATGATACCAGTTGCTGTAGGCTGTCCCTGGACGAGCTGGGCTAGTGCTGCGCTTTGGAGATCTGGTGCGGGAAACGGACACAGGACGTACCGGATTCAAGGTGGGAATAGGAGGTCCGGCTCAGGAGGATGGTATTCTGTGACCCGGACTGTGGATGCACACTTCGGGCACCATACTCTCCAGCTCCGCCTTGTCATCTTCGTCTTCCTCCCAATGCTGCCGGCATTGCTCCACTATTCCCAAGAACATCTCCCTTAGATATTCTCCTTCTCCCTCCGACTCCGATCCCCAGGCTCCGCCAGACCCCATGTGGATGCTGGTCTCGGTGCTTCCAGACCACCCCCATAGCCAGACCACCTACATAGCTCCCCGCAAAAATGTACTTGGGGTTGCCTCGGGCCGTTCATCGTCTCGGACCCCGACGACGTCGCTCTCCTCCTCTCTCCTGCTGAGGCTCCCATTCCTCCTTCCCACGCTGCTTGGTCCTGGTGTGGTGGGTTTTTCTGTCACGATCTCCATGAGACAGGACCCGAGGCGCAGAGCTGTAGTGCGAAAATATTCCTTTTATTGTATGGCAAAACTCCAAAAACAACAAAAGGGGAGACAGCGACCATGAACTGGCGTGAAAAGAAAAAGGAACACACACAAAAACCCACAAACACAGGTTGGAAAAGCTGAACATTAATAGGCTCCCCAATTGGTGCCTCTAATTGGGGACCAATATCAAAGGGAACATAGAGAATTCCAGAGAGGTCTCTGGACACTAAACCTGGAAAACCATAAAGGTTTCCAGAGACCTCTCTGAACATAAATCCTTACATGTATATTATGGTGTGTATTGAAATGTGTATTGATATGTGTATTGCCGTGTATGTTGTGGTGTATATTAGGGTGTGTGTTGGGGTGTGTATTAATGTGTGTATTGTGGTGTGTATTGTGTGGTGTAATACGGTGTGTATTGAGATGTGTATTGATATTGTGATTTGTACTGTTGTGTGTGTCTGCAGGTGAAGGGCTTGCTGCGTGATAAGCTGAGTGATCAGATAGGTCCCATGCTGGGGGCTTTAGGGGACTGTGACACTCGACAGACAGGATCTGTTCGCCATGAAGACCTGAGAAGGATCATACAATGTTACGGCCTGCCCCTCTCACACACACACTTCAACAAGTGAGAAACCAATCCCTCTTGTAGACACACACTTCAACAAGACTTAAAAACCTCCAAAAATTATGAAAACATAAAAACTACTGATTACAATTTAAACTGGTGGACAGACGACTCTATAGGTTTATTTTCGATTTCTCTTTATTGTTTTTATAGAAAAATTAATTTTGAAGGATACAAATTAAAATATGTTACACAAATCTATACATCCTCCTTAAAAATGTTAACACAATTCATTACCTTTTTATTCTTACAGAGCGTAGCCGTCTCTAGAGGTGATATGTTGTGTTTGTGTCTTGTGTACTGTAGGCTGTGTGAGGCCGCTTCAGACCCAGACTCAGGCTCATGCAGGGTCAGGTATAGACAGTTCCTCAGGGCCCTGGGCCTGCCTACGGGAGAGACACAGACAGGCACTATACACTACCCCCACAAGGGCTCTGACAGGACAGACACTATACGCTACCCCTACAAGGGCTCTGATAGGTACGGAGAACAGAGTCAGAGAGAGATAGAAGGGAGAAAGAGAGAGATGAAAAGAAAAAGAGGGAGCAAAAGAGAGAGAGGGAGAGAGAGACAGAGAGAGAGAGGGAGACAGAGAGAGACAGAGAGAGACAGAGAGAGACAGAGAGAGAGAGAGAGAGACAGAGAGAGAGAGAGAGAGAGACAGACAGACAGACAGAGAGAGAGAGAGAGAGAGAGAGAGAGAAATAGACAGAGAGAGAGAGAGAGAGAGAGAGAGAGAGAGAGAGAGAGAGAGAGCGAGAGAGAGAGAGAGAGAGAGAGAGAGAGAGAGAGAGAGAGATAGACAGAGAGAGAGAGAGAGAGAGAGAGAGAGAGAGATAGACAGAGAGAGAGAGAGAGAGAGAGAGAGAGAGAGAGAGAGAGCGAGAGAGAGAGAGAGAGAGAGAGTGAGAGAGAGAGAGAGAGAGAGAGGCACAGGGGGTCTATAATAACAGAAGTAAAGTGAAGTAATAAAGGAGTTAGAGAAGAAGTAAGGGGTTTTTGTTCTAATGCAACATGTACTACATTTCTGTCACAAACAGACTGAACTCCCAATCCCAGAATGCCTTGGAGAACAACAGGCCAGTGCGTTCCCCCAGCGCCACTGTGGGGGGTCCAAGGGTGCTTAGGGTGGAGAACATCATGTTCAGAAAGCTCAAAGAGAGGCTGGACCACAGACACGTAACCCTAAAGAAGGTCAGAAGGTCGAGACAGTTATGTATACTTGACCTCTACTTGACCCCTGCTGTACTTGACCTGTGCTTGGAACTTAATAAGAAGTAGAAAACCTTCAAGCTCTCAGGGCCTTGACATTAGTGGTCCTTTATTTGACATTAGTGGTCCTTTATTTGACATTAGTGGTCCTGTATTTGACATTAGTGGTCCTTTATTTGACATTAGTGGTCCTTTATTTGACATTAGTGGTCCTTTATTTGACATTAGTGGTCCTTTGTTTGACATTAGCGGTCCTTTATTTGATATTAGTGGTCCTTTATTTGACATTAGTGGTCCTTTATTTGACATTAGTGGTCCTTTATTTGACATTAGTGGTCCTGTATTTGATATTAGTGGTCCTTTATGTGACATTAGTGGTCCTTTTTTTTTACATTAGTGGTCCTTTATTTGACATTAGTGGTCCTTTATTTGACATTAGTGGTCCTTAATTTGACATTAGTGGTCCTTTATTTTACATTAGTGGTCTTTTATTTGATATTAGTGGTCCTTAACTTGACACTAGTGGTCCTTTATGTGACATTAGTGGTCCTTTATGTGAACCACAGTTTATTTTTATGAATATTATATAACTGTACAGTCATTATAATAAGTATATTTTCCGACACCTTTGTATAGGACATGCACCTTGTCCTAATGTAGTCCCAACCTATTTCCTTGTTATCAGCATTCCCAGATACTGGATGACAGCTGGATCACCTTGGATGAGAAGCAGTTCCGCAAGCTCAACGTATCGCTTGGTTTCAAAGACGGAAAAATGTCCTGTTCGGCTTTCCTGGCTAAGTATGATGGTACGAGTCGAGTGTGACTCTTAACTTGCCATGGTCAAGAGACTCAGACTGATCTCTACATTAGTGTCCTAGGGAGGGGAGTTTAAGAGAGGGTCATTGCCACTTGAAAACCTCTCAAAAATCCCCAACCCTCCCCAACCAGCACCCCACCCACGGCAATCAAAGGCTACCCCCCTGCCTCTTGTAAAATGATATCTCTGTTACCACATGAGTCATTGGAGAGCTCATTGGGATTATAAATAGAGTTTTAGAGAAGCTCCCCCATCTCTCATTAGTACAGAGGAGAGGAGAGAGGAGCAGAATCCCTCTTATTGCTGACTGTTTGGGGTAATTATGAGCTTTGGAAACAGAATGGCAGCACCACTGTAGTTTGTATCCTAGATATATATTATATATATTTTTTTATTATATATATTTTTTTACATTAAACAGAATCAGGACCTAAACTTAGCCATATTTGAAAAGTGCAAAGTTTGTGTTTTAAAAGATTTGGAGAGAAAAAGTGGCAAGATCCTATTTAGATGTAAATTGGGTCAGTCAGTTAAAGGACTACCGACTTTGACAGTCGAGAAAAACACAAACTTGGAATCCGAGTGGAAATTATAACAAAATTCAAATTTGTTGATGTAATTTCAGACACTGCCATAGCATTACAGCAACCAGTAAATAACATAAAATAGCATATTTAACTTGAAAAGTCAACAAACGGAAATATCTTCCAATCCTTGAACCTAAATATAAGAGGAGGGCCTCAGTTATTCATTTGGTGCCTGGCATTCTTCCTTCTTTTGTATTGTATTCCTCCATTTGCAACTGGGAACATAAACATTTGACAAGCTAAGTTGAATTGTTGTAAAACAATAAATGATCTGCATTCGCTGCATCCATTTTTGTGACGTATAAATGAATGAGTCTATTGCCGCATCTGTGCGCATCATAAGTGGTTAAATATGAGTCCATGAGCTAAAAAAATATATATATATTTAGGATACAAACTAGAGTAGTGCTGCCATTCTGTTTCCAAAGCTCATAACACTTCAAAACCTTATTCCTTTAGATTTATTTATAAAAGGTTCCTAAAATTAAAAATCAATTAGCTAAATGATCCGTGGTTTGACCATCTTAAAACAATTCCATATGTTAGCTTAGCATCGTCTGAGATTAGCCACCTAGACAACTGATGAAACTGTGGGTTTCCACAACCGAAGAATGTCTGCACAAACGGTCTCAGGGAAGCTCATCTGCGTGCTCCTTGTCTTCACCAGGTTCTTGACCTGACTGCAGTTCGGCATCGTAACCGACTTCAGTGGGCAAATGCTCACCTTTGATGGCCACTGGCACGCTGGAGAAGTGTGCTCTTCACGGATGAATCATAGTTTCAACTGTACCAGGGTGAGCAGGTTTGCTGATGTCAACGTTATGAACAGAGTGCCCCATGGTATGGGCAGGCATAAGCTACGAACAATGAACACAATTGCATTTTATCGATAACAATTTGAATGCACAGAGATACCGTGACGAGATCCTGAGGCCCATTGTCGTGCCATTCATCCGCCGCCATCATCTCATGTTTCAGCATGATAATGCACAGTCCCATGTCACAAGGATCTGTACACAATTCCTGGAAGCTGAAAATGTCCCAGTTCTTCCATTGCCTACATACTCACCAGACATGTCACCCATTGAGAATGTTTTGGATGCTCTGGTTCGACGTGTACGACAGTCTTTTCCAGTTCCTGCCAACATCCAGCATCTTCACATAGCCATTGAAGAGGAGTGGGACAACATTCCACAGGCCACAATCAACAGCCTGATCAACTCTATGCGAAGGACATGTGTTGCACTGCGAAAGGTGGTCACACCAGATCCTGACTGGTTTTCTGATCCACGCCCCTAGCTTTTAAAAAAAGTATCTGTGACCAATAGAAGCATATCTGTATTCCCAGTCATGTGAAATCCATAGATTAGGGCCTAATGAATGTATTTCAATTGTCTGATTTCCTTATATTGAACTGTAACTCAGTAAAATCTTTGAAATTGTTGCATGTTGCGTTTATAGTTTTGTTCAGTGTAGCTTCTTAGCAAAGAGCAATTTCTCAAGCAAAACATTTGCTATGACGGTTTGGGAGTGGTCTGAGTAGGGAAGGGAAAACTGAAAACTAGCGGTTAGGTTTGGAACTCTCTTTCTTATTGACCTATTAACTTATAAAACCTATTACATTCATCGCCTGGTGATGTCACCAGGCAGGCCAAACAGGCTGAAATTTAAGGTGGTGTTTTCAAACAGCTCTTACATTAAAGGTTATTATCATCATTTTAAAATGTTTACAGTATTATTCCAACCTGGAAATATACAGTGGGGAGAACAAGTATTTGATACACTGCCGATTTTGCAGGTTTTCCTACTTACAAAGCATGTTGAGGTCTGTAATTTTCTTTCATAGGTACACTTCAACTGTGAGAGACGGAATCTAAAACAAAAATCAAGAAAATCACATTGTATGATTTTTAAATAATTAATTTGCATTTTATTGCATGACATAAGTATTTGATCACCTACCAACCAGTAAGAATTCCGGCTCTCACAGACCTGTTTGTTTTTCTTTAAGAAGCCCTCCTGTTCTCCACTCATTACCTGTATTAACTGCACCTGTTTGAACTCGTTACTTGTATAAAAGACACTTGTCCACACACTCAATCAAACAGACTCCAACCTCTCCACAATGGCCAAGACCAGAGAGCTGTGTAAGGACATCAGAGATAAAATTGTAGACCTGCACAAGGCTGGGATGGGCTACAGGACAATAGGCAAGCAGCTTGGTTAGAAGGCAACAACTGTTGGCGCAATTATTAGAAAATGGAAGAAGTTCAAGATGACAGTCAATCTCCCTCGGTCTGGGGCACCATGCAAGATCTCACCTCGTGGGGCATCAATGATCATGAGGAAGGTGAGGGATCAGCCCAGAACTACACGGCAGCACCTGGTCAATGACCTGAAGAGAGCTGGGTCCACAGTCTCAAAGAAAACCATTAGTAACACACTACGCCGTCATGGATTAAAATCCTGCAGCGCACGCAAGGTCCCCCTGATCAAGCCAGCGCATGTCCAGGCCCGTCTGAAGTTTGCCAATGACCATCTGGATGATCCAGAGGAGGAATGGGAGAAGGTCATGTAGTCTGATGAGACAAAAATAGAGCTTTTTGGTCTAAACTCCACTCGCCGTGTTTGGAGGAAGAAGAAGGATGAGTACAACCCCAAGAACACCATCCCAACCGTGAAGCATGGAGGTGGAAACATCATTCTTTGGGGATGCTTTTCTGCAAAGGGGACAGGACACTGCACCGTATTGAGGGGAGGATGGATGGGGCCATGTATCGCGAGATCTTGGCCAACAACCTCCTTCCCTCAGTAAGAGCATTGAAGATGGGTCGTGGCTGGGTCTTCCAGTATGACAACGACCCGAAACACACAGCCAGGGCAACTAAAGAGTGGCTCTGTAAGAAGCATCTCAAGGTCCTGGAGTGGCCTAGCCAGTCTCCAGACCTGAACCCAATAGAAAATCTTTGGAGGGAGCTGAAAGTCCGTATTGCCCAGCGACAGCCCCGAAACCTGAAGGATCTGGAGAAGGTCTGTATGGAGGAGTGGGCCAAAATCCCTGCTGCAGTGTGTGCAAACCTGGTCAAGAACTACAGGAAACGTATGATCTCTGTAATTGCAAACAAAGGTTTCTGTACCAAATATTAAGTTCTGCTTTTCTGATGTATCAAATACTTATGTCATGCAATAAATTGCAAATTAATTACTTAAAAATCACACAATGTGATTTTCTGGATTTTTGTTTTAGATTCCGTCACTCACAGTTGAAGAGTACCTATGATAACAATTACAGACTTCTACATGCTTTGTAAGTGGGAAAACCTGCAAAATCGGCAGTGTATCAATTACTTGTTCTCCCCACTGTATATACATCTCAGGAAAATCACATTTTTGACTGCACTGGGCCTTTAAAAATGCAACCCTTTCATCCAATCAAATCATAGTTTAATCTCTTGTGTTGTTTAATAGAAAACCAGGCCAGAGAGCGGGACCAGGCATTGGGTGCTAACCGTGGTAACGTACAGGCTAAGCCATGCCTCCTGACAGCGGAGGACTGCCTCAGTGTGATCAAAGACAAGATCGAGAACATCCACGGGGTGAGAGAGTGGAACCGTCCACGCCCACTACACAACTCCACACTCCTGGGATCAATTGTTTTGATCAATATACACATTCATTATACACAAACACCTAGTGCTGACAGGATAAGACGACGAGGTGTTGGTCTACTAACCCTCACAGATTATATTTACAACGCTCAGCACAATACAATACCAAAGCCTAAAACGGCAAGAAAATGTGTAGCAAAAGAATACATCTTTAATCCAGTATTGTACATAATCATTCCTCACAGTCAATATACACAACCAATCACAATGTCATCATCTCTGTCCAATCAGGACATCCTGACAGCGTTCCGTGTGATGGATAAGAACTGTGACAGCGTGGTGGACAGGGATGACTTCAGAGAGCTGTTTGACAGTCTGGGCCTGGTCACCAAGGAGACGGAGTACCAGCGCCTGCTGCAGCTGCTGGGCCTGCAGCCTGGAGCCAACCTCAATTATCCAGAGTTTTTCACCCTCGTTCAATCCATCGGCAAGACCCGCGGGCTGAAGCTCAAGCCAGCCAATGGGTGAGTAGGGTCTTGTGGAAGTGTGTGTGTGAGGTTAGACAGGATTTATATGTAAATGTGCTGAAATTTTTCTGTGTGTGTTTTCTTGATGCTGTTCAAACAGGCCAGACCAGCTCCATGATCACCTGGTGTCCAACGCACGCCACAGATGGACTGCTATGTCAAAGGTCAGTTTGGTTGAACTCATACCTCTACCCTGAAGCTCAAGTCTCAAAGAGGATAATGTGTATGTTAACATTGGAGAGGAACCCCGTTATAAGTTATCGTACCTCCTCCAGGTGATTTGTCGCTTTGATGATGATGATCAGAGTCTGGTCTTTAAGAAGGACCTCAGGAGTCTCCTGTATACCTATGACCTCCCCATCAGTCCTGATGAGTTTGAGGAACTGTGGGCCAGGTACGAGATATTAGAACGTTGTAGAACCACCACAACCCAATCCTAACTTGAGATCTGTTTTGTGTAAATCATTGAACTATATCAATGTGGAACTGTGATTTGTCCTAACACTGTACTACTGACAGGTATGATGGAGAGGGGCGTGGCTACCTCACCTGTGCTGCGTTCCTAGAGAAGCTGGGCGTGGATCCACAGGAGGTAGGACATGCGTGGAAGGATGCAGACACCCCCCCCCACAGATGGTCTCCCTGCAGGGGCTACGCTGCAGGACGTTGAGTGAGTGGAGAGTGATTAACAAAATTAATTACTGCAATTACTAATTAAATTCTATAGAATACGCTTCCAGAGTTAAGCATCCATGTGAGCTTTGGCCAATTAACTGATCAATAATAACTCTATGCGTATGTTGTATATTTGATCATCCAGGCGCGTGCTGCAGGGTAACTGTGAGGAGTTGAGCAGTGCTCTGACCCGCCTGGATATGAAGAAAGAGGGTCTAGTCAGGGTGGAGGACCTACAGGGTCTGCTCCAGAGATACAACTGTCCCCTACACAGACACCAGCTCACCCACCTCCTACGCATGTAAATAACTCCCTGATTAGAAAGACCTCTCCATTCCTTCATAACATTAATAACGATCACATTATTTGGTTATAATAAATCTTCATTATCGTCCTGGAAAAACATTGTATCTAACTTTTTGCAGATGTAAATTTTTTGTAATACAAAAATGTAAAGTAGTCATTACTCATCATGTTCTGTAAATGTTTCATGACTCTAGGAATGATACAAGTAATTTAGAATGCATTGTGAACTAGATCTGAAAATAAACACTTTTTCATTCCCTGAAAATTGTTTTTTTTCCAGGAAGCAGACACATTTACTTATATTGAATACTGTTGAACTGATGTTGAGTAATGTTGAACTGATGTTGACTACTGTTGAGATGATGTTGAACTGATGTTGAACTGAAGTTGAGTACTGTTGAACTGATGTTGAGTAATGTTGAACTGATGTTGAACTGATGTTGAGTACTATTGAACTGATGTTGAACTGATATAACTACTGAATACTCAAGACACTTCTTTCTCCTCTATATTCTAGACTCAAGGTTCCAATGGACAGTGAGCACAGGAAGTTGTCATACGTGGACTTCCTGAAGGCGTGTGAGTACCCCCCTAGGTCCTGTGGATCCCCTGACCCAGCAGAGAGTCTGGAGTGGCTCAGTCCTGAGAGGGCTGCTGGGAGGATACGGGGACTGGTCACTGCATCGATGGATATACTCCACAAGGTTAGACCTCTCCCGACACACTTGTTCCCTGTGTCTCATTGTGAAAGCCTCTTACACTGTAAAATACCAACAACATATACAGTTAACTTCAATTAGTTTGAGCTACTTACAGTAATAAACTATTTAAATTGAACTGTGCATTTTAATATGCATTAAGAATGAGGGAGGTCATTTCTACTTGCATAAGCTCAGACATACTCTCATCTGGCCAGCCACATCTATCCTACTCACCTCTCTTTCCGTCTTGTCTCTCAGGCCTTCACTGCCTTCGACAGGAGTGGGAACGGGACGGTCACCCCTCTGGAGTTCCGGCGGGTGCTGGACCATTTCTGTGCCCGCCTCTCGGACCCCCAGTTCAGATTCCTGCTGGACAGACTGAAGCTGAACTGGGAGAACCACACGGTTTACTGGAAAGACTTCCTCAACCAGTTCAACCTATACAACCTGGAGGTGTGTGTTTGGGTCTGTGTGTGTGTGCGGGGGTGTCCGTACACTGTCTTTATACATAAGCCTATGCATGTGCATCTGTTTTTATCTGTGTGTGTGTGTGTGTGTGCAGACCCCTGAGGATTGGTCAGACAGAGTGAGTAAGGCCGGTTTCCCCGCCCAGCCCCAGCCTCTGCCAATCAGTGAGGAAGTTGTCTCCGCCAGTCTGTACACCATCACCAAGGAGATGATGGACTTAGACCACACCCATAACGACACCATCTCCAAAGCGGACTTTAGAATGCTGTGTGACCGTCATTTCGCGAAGCTCACCTGTGACCAGGTAAACAGACAATGGTCTAATCTCTATAGGCTCATACAGAATAGCGTCTTACATTTGATTTTTTTTATAGGCACAATTCAATTCTACTCTATCAATGGGTTGTCATGCAGAAACAACTGGAATAGTCAAACGTGTGTGTGTGTAAATGAGCTTCACAGAAATTAAATGTCAGCCAAGTTCTCCTTAGTTTTAATTAATGCAATCAAAAACACATTTGTATGTGTTGATAATTATTGACTACTTATTGAGAATGTTAGTCATCCGTGAAGTTCATTAAGCTTGTGTGTAAATGTGAGTGTGTGTGTATGTGTGAATATCAGTTTGAAAATGTGGGATATGATGTGTGTGTTTCTTTTTGTGTGTGTGTGTGTGTGTGTACTAAATATGTATTTCCTCTCTCTCCTCAGTTTGAGAGGGTGTGGAAGAAGCTGCCAGTGAATGTGTTGGGGGAGCTGGATTACAGGGACAAGACCACACACCCAGAGGACATCGATCCCATAAAATCTGCATCACCACCATCCCCTGGGCCCATAGATATGATGTCACCTTCACCACCATCCCCTGGGCCCATATATATGATGTCGTCATCCCCATCAGCTCTACAGAGGCCAAAGACTACAGGCAGCAACCTCCAACGCTCAAAGGTACAGGATCTCTCTATATATTATGTCTGTCAGTCTACTTATCAATCTCCATCTTTGTATTTGATAGTCCACAGTCATAACTAGCTTTATAGAAGCAATCCCAATTAAGGTTAGTTCAGTGAACTCCTGGGAGTGACCAGAAGTGATATCCAAACCTAACTAGGATGGCATCCAGATCATAATACAAATACATTATCTCTTGTAATCTAAGACTGAAAGTAAGACACATTATCTATCCTTCTGACCTTGTCCCCCTCCCCCAGTTGGAGGTGGGTGTGTCCAGCAGGGCCAGGCGTCCGTCCACGGCGGGGAGAGATAGGGAGAGCCCCCTGGTGGACTGCGAGGAGGTGGAGAGGAGGCTGAGGGGGGAGGTGCAGCGCTGCTGGAGGGACATCCAGAGGAGGTGCAGGGAGGAGGACGGCGACAGAGACGGAGAGATCAGCACACACTGCTTCCTGGGTAAACTACCAATCACAGAGTGAAATACTTAGGGCTCCCGTGTGGCGCATATCAGTGCAAGAGGCGTCACTACAGTCCCTGGTTCAAATCCAGGCTGTATCACATCTGGCCGTGATTGGGAGTTCCATAGGGCTATGCACAATTGGCCCTGCGTCGTCCGGGTTAGGCCGTCATTGTAAATAAGAATTTGTTCTTAACTGACTTGCGTACAGCGCAGTGCCTGATTCGCTCTCCCCAGTCATTATTTTATGTAACTTAAATTCACAATCCACCTCAAAACGATTTGAGTTATCAAAATCACTTCTATACCTGGCTGAGTGTGTGTGTATGTGTGTGACAGACATCCTCCAAGGCCTCAACGTCAGTGTGACCCAGGAGGAGCTTGATCGGCTGGCTGTAAAGTTCGTCATGAGCGACAGTGGCCGCGTGTCATATCCTGACTTCCTACGTCCCTTCCTCCTCAACATCGAACCGCCAGCGGTCAGACAGCCCTTTGAGCGGCCCAAACTACCTCTCCCCACTACACCGGTACTGTACCCCTGTTTAACTACCTCTCCCCACTACACCAGTACTGTACACCCCTGTTTAACTACCTCTCCCCACTACACCGGTACTGTACACCCCTGTTTAACTACCTCTCCCCACTACACCGGTACTGTACACCCCTGTTTAACTACCTCTCCCCACTACACCAGTACTGTACACCCCTGTTTAACTACCTCTCCCCACTACACCGGTACTGTACACCCCTGTTTAACTACCTCTCCCCACTACACCAGTACTGTACACCCCTGTTTAACTACCTCTCCCCACTACACCAGTACTGTACACCCCTGTTTAACTACCTCTCCCCACTACACCGGTACTGTACCCCTGTTTAACTACCTCTCCCCACTACACCAGTACTGTACACCCCTGTTTAACTACCTCTCCCCACTACACCGGTACTGTACCCCTGTTTAACTACCTCTCCCCACTACACCAGTACTGTACCCCTGTTTAACTACCTCTCCCCACTACACCGGTACTGTACACCCCTGTTTAACTACCTCTCCACACTACACCAGTACTGTACACCCCTGTTTAACTACCTCTCCCCACTACACCAGTACTGTACACCCCTGTTTAACTACCTCTCCCCACTACACCAGTACTGTACACCCCTGTTTAACTACCTCTCCCAACTACACCAGTACTGTACACCCCTGTTTAACTACCTCTCCCAACTACACCAGTACTGTACACCCCTGTTTAACTACCTCTCCCCACTACACCGGTACTGTACACCCCTGTTTAACTACCTCTCCCAACTACACCGGTACTGTACACCCCTGTTTAACTACCTCTCCCAACTACACCAGTACTGTACACCCCTGTTTAACTACCTCTCCCAACTACACCAGTACTGTACACCCCTGTTTAACTACCTCTCCCAACTACACCAGTACTGTACACCCCTGTTTAACTTACTGTCAATATGGGACAGAGTTCAGTATAAACATAAATGTTTTTACTGCAGAAACTGTGGTAAATTAGTATTTGGGGAGAGAGAGAAAACAGATATTTTATCTTCCTCTTTTCTCATACTACTCTTTTTTCCTCTCCCTCGCTCTCTCTGGTCCATTGTTGGCTGATTAACTGTCACTTTTAATGGGGAGGGGGTATGTAAAGTAAAACGAGGGGGTGGTGGTGGTGGGTTGCCAGATTGTGTATACTCAGCGGGGACCTCTCCCACCCTCGGGCTCTCTGCTGTCTCCTCCTTGACAACCATATTCGTCAAGTTTGGTGATTTGTGTGCTTTTGGCACAGTGAGGTATGTTAATAAAAGCTTGGAAAAATGACACGCAGGTGGCCAGGTTGGAGAAGATCCCCCCCACTGGGCTACAAAACATTAGCATTAAGCAGGGCCCCAAGCCTCACCAGAGTGAGTGGGTGAGAGCTTGTCTGGCAACCTGCGAGCTGCAAACCATACAAACCCCCTCTCGTACTGGCTTTGGTTCACAATTATAACCCTCATTATCTACTAACCAAACCAACCATCTGTGTGATAAATCAGAGACCTAGCCTGACGACTCCCACTAAATGATTCTGTTGCTGCTCGGTCATCCACCACATACTTTATTCTGAGACTGCCATCATTGAAGTCGTTTGTAGTGACAAGGGACGTTGTACAAAACAAAGTCCTCAGCGATTGGATCGTCTCTAATCAATCAGAATATCAAAGCCAATGACGGAAGAGTGGGGGAGGTACTAGCATAGAGTTTGAGCGTGGCGTAGTGTTTGACCGGAGCAAGGAGTCTGGGTAGCCAGGCAACAAGAGACCCCCTGTGTACTTAATGCTGGAACATTGAGTTCATTGAACATATGATGGCTAAATTATGAGTTAAATTCATAATATGTGTACAAAATAGCTACATGATTGGAATGATTACATCCATGCAATGGTCTTTAGGTGTTTGTTAATGATGCTCTGTCCTCTCTGGTCTTCTCCGTTCCTGTGTGGTCCTGATGCGATCTGGTTGTGGTTCCCTTGCGGTCTAGATGAGTGCGGGTGTTCTCAGTAGACAGTGTGTGGAAGCCATGCTGAGGCTCTATGACCCGGTCCAGCAGTTCTGGCGCTCCATGAGGCAAAACTTTGTTACCCTCGACCGCAACCGCAGTGGCAAAATCTCCATCAAGGATTTCAGAAAGGTACAGTCCAACAATCTACGGTTTGACCATTATTTAATAAGCTGTTGATTAATAACAACACGTCACACACGTGACACAAGTACCTATCTATCTATCTATCTATCTATCTATCTATCTATCTATCTATCTATCTATCTATCTATCTATCTATCTATCTATCTATCTATCTATCTATCTATCTATCTATCTATCTATCTATCTATCTATCTATCTATCTATCTATCTATCTATCTATCTATCTATCTATCTATCTATCTATCTATCTATCTATCTATCTATCTATCTATCTATCTATCTATCTATCTATCTATCTATCTATCTATCTATCTATCTATCACACAGCAGCTAATCCTGATTGTGTATTTCTACAGGTGCTAAGGCAGTTCAGAGTGAACCTTTCCGAGGAGGAATTATTCTACCTCTCCTCTTTCTTTGACAAGAACACTACAGGGAAGATCTCCTACAATGACTTCCTACGGTGCTTCCTACACTGACCTCTAACCTCTGACCTCTAACTATGGCCCTACTGTAGGTTCCTGTGAAGGTTTTAGCTAGTTATCACTGAGAAATCAGTCTATATTGATCGCTATAATTTCACTGAACCACTGAGAGAAAGAAGGGATGCACAGAATTATTACAAAATCATATCATGAAACATATACAAGTGAATTATTATAGTAAAATATTTTTCTCCCAATATCTTCCCCTGGCATACCTACAGCTTTTTCTCCTTCTAGCATAGCGATTTATCTCTCTGCTGTATGACTTTATGATACTGATTGCTTTTCAAACCAAACCCAACCAAATAAAGGGCTTTTGGATGATGTACGGAGGCTGCTTCACGCAGGGGACTGTCTTTGTTCCCATCTGACGGGAAACGAAATGGATGACAAGGAGAAGGAGAGGGCGTTTGTCATTCATGAGCTAGACGGCATCACCGTTGCAAGACAAACCCAGAGAGAGAGAAATCGTTATCTAAATAATCTACAGGAAGATGGAGAGAGAGAGAGAAATGGAAGAGGTAGATGGAGATGGAGTGTGAGACCATGGAAAGAGAGAGAGAGAGAGAGAAAGAGAGGGAGAGAGAGAGAGGGATAGAAGGAGGGTAAATAAAGAGAGAGAGGAGATGGGGGTCTATATGAAAAGGTACTGTTAATGGTTTATAGCAAAAAGCCATCCGCAAATAAATTACCCCATCTCCACCGGGATTACTAATGTCATTATTTGAACGAGGGTTCTCATTAGAATGTGCAGAGGTGTGGAAGAACCAAGTTATCAAATGAGAGATGAGGAACCCAGGTTTAGACACAGGGAAATTAACTCTGGTCCCGGCTCACATAATTGATATGAGACACAGATACGTTTGATTGGTGCAAAAGAGCTAAGCTGCAAAAAAAAAGTTTTTTTATCACCAGACTTTTTTTTTTTAAAGACACAGAACAAAAGAAAAGAAAGAAGGACAAGTTATAAAAGAAAAATAGGAGGGATGATCCGTTGGTCACAGATAAGGTTTAATTAAATTTGTGTAGATAATCTCTCAGAAAACCAGAAGCAGGTAGTTTTAAGAAAGGTATTTTACATTGACAGAGTTGTCTCCAGGGGCAACACATTATACAATACCATTCTAAAATGGTTTGTCAAATGTTTTTTCACATTAAAAAATATTCTACATCATTGAAGTGAAAAAAAGAAATCCCAATAGTTCGTAAATCCCAAACAATGGTAACAATGATACATAATACAAGCAGATTGTCATCAAACGTTCTTAGATTCAGAACAGCATGCCCCAAGGAACGAACGAGAAATACAACAGCGAAACTTTTCAAAGATAACAAGAAATACAGAATACACTTATTGAGGCAACAGTGCATAGAACGTGAGATAGAAGAAGTAAGTAAGAACTGCTCAAAAACAAACATCTTTAATAGAAACTAAGATGATACAGACACTGACTTTTCCTATTTTGGTCTTCATCAGTCAATAGTTCCCTTTTTTCTCCCCCCCACCCCTCCTCGCTTAGGCATGTTCTAAGAATGCTTACCCCCTTGGCTCTATCCACACACACACACAATCGCACACAGGTAAACACACACACACAGACATACAGTAGTCACATGCACTTATCTCTAAACATTGTATCCTAGTTTTTGTATTCCTACAACAGCCCATTAATCTGCCCCATTAGCACATACAGTAGTCCAGCTAGCACAATGTGCAGAACAGCAGTGAAACACCAGTGACCCTGGGAATAAAACGTAGCCAGAGGGGATGTTAATATATAATGTCTGAGAGCAGAGAGATCAAAGAGGGATGTAGTCTTGTTATGCTAACCACACTTTGAGCTCAGCCAACCAACCAAAGACTTGGCTTCCAGAGGAGCAGAGGAGGGAGGATCATTCACAAGTGCTTTAGAAAGAAAAATTTTACCCTTTTTACTTGACAACATGAAATAGTTAATAATAGCCACACGGGGTGTGGGTAATCCCGAACACTCTAAAACATTATGGGCTAAAAACAACCCAATTTGGCGCTGGTTAAATAGTGGAAAAAACACAAGTTGGGTTACTTTGACCCAGCCAGTTGGGTTGTTGGGATTACTCAAACATGGGTTAATTTAACCACCATGTTTTTTTTAAGGTAATCCTTAGGTTATTTTCAGGAGGCATGGTTTATTAGGGGTGCGGCTTTCAGATAGATCTCATTGGCCACGCGTGAGAGTACATGTCATTCCTGTATATGTCATCTTAAATGTACATACTGCAAATTAAAATGCCAATAAATCGTTTTTACGAATATTAAGATTATTTATTACTTATTATAATAAGCTACAACACCTTATTGTATCCCATCAATCAGATTTACATAGGCTTTTAGGGAACTCAAACACTTCTGAATGCGTCATTGAAACTACACACATTTTAATGTTTGACCTTAATATGTGATAACTATGCAACAGAACAGATGAACAGGAATGACATTTACTCTCATTGGGTGGTTAAAAATAACTATCTGAAAGCCACGCCCCTACTAAACTACGCCTCCAGTCTTCTGATCTGACCTGTTGGGTCATATCTCAATAACCCAGCAGTTTTGAAAGAAAACAACCCAACATAGTGACCCAACGCCTGAAACTCAGCAGTTGGGCCAACCAAACAACCCAGCATTTTTTAGAGTGTAACATAGTGCAGATAATATTATACAGTAATAAGCATTTAGTAGCCTATATAAGAACTGAACTTAGAATAAAATTAAAACATTGTTTCTGCACTGCCTATTTTCTTAAAATATTTAACAACTTTTAAATGCATGGCAACATTTTAAGTAAACCTTGATTGCAAACTTTTTTATCCAGACAGGTGACGTAGATTTACAGTTCCAACATCTTGACCAGTTACGGTACATTTAAGCCTACACCTCATCTTCATCCATTGGTCCACTGAGAGTTCAAAGTTCATTCCCATGATACAGAAAGGGCACCATAGAGCAGTGAGAACATTCCAGACACCGCTGCTCCTGTACAGGGTCAGGAGCGAACGCATTTCCCAATCCTCTCTGTTGGGTATTACGTGTTCCCAGTATTCCGTACTCAGAATCTAAATCTTGAAGGCTTCCAGGCCAGTGACCTCGGAATAAACTTGTCAGGATCACGGCACACGTGCCAGGGATGAGAGGGTGAGCTGATTACACTTGCAACGAGGGATGGAGGAGGGAGAGAAAAGAGAAGAAGGGAAGAGAGGATCCCTCTCCCCTGGTTAAGAGGCTTACTTGGGGTTGTAATGAGACCCAGTGGAGAGTGGTGTCAACACGTTTGACACTTATACTCACACACAGCACGTGGCAGAGACCTCCCGCTGCCCTCACACACACACACACACACACACACACACACACACACACACACACACACACACACACACACACACACACACACACACACACACACACACACACACACACACACACACACACACACACACACACACACACACAAACAAGAGAAAGAGAAAGAGAAAGAGAAAGAGAAAGAGGGTAAACTAGCGGGGCAGAGGAAGAGTGAACAACAGAAAAAGGGATGAGGGCAGCTCCACAAAGTCCAATATTAGAGATTCGGTTAATGTTCTAGAACCCTACTGGTAAATGTTCCATCACTCCTCAGGGAAGGTCTCAAATGAAGGGTGGACCACACTGAGCAACTTCCACTGGTGGCTTAACAGAGTCCTCTATGAGGAAGCAAGAGAGAATGCGAGTTATCCACTGTCTTCTTCTGAGAGACTGTGAGTCCAAACAGTGACACAGCTGTCCTCTCCTCTATCTGAGAGCCAGGTCAGATTGTCAGTGCAGTAGAAGCGCAACAGAAGATTTACAGACTAATGCTGACATGTCCATATGAGAGATGAGGCATCTGGGGGTGACAGTACATAATATAACATCAATGGATTTGCCACACACACACACACACACACACACACACACACACAAACACACACACACACACACACAGCATTCCGTTAGAGCCTTGAATATATACAGTACTCCACCACACCTGCCCACCACCCTCACCTACCTGCCTTCCCACCACTAGGCTCCTGATTGGAGGGGGGCTCAGCAGGGTGGGGCTTCTCTAGTCATGTGGTCCTGGTGGGATTGGGCAGGTCGAAAACGATGGGCGGGTTCATGGGCTGGAAGTTGACGGTGCAGGCCGAGGCATTGACGAATGTGGTGGTACCGTCTGTCATCATACCATAACCTGGAGGAGGTCGAGGAGAGAGGAAGGGATACAACTATCAGAGTTAAAGATAAAGACAGACTGACAGTAACACTCATTTATTCATTGACTTATTTACTCTCTCCACATTTCCCTTTATTGACACAGCTATCCATATCTAACACTTACAGTGGCAACTGCATCTCGTTTGACAGGTAAGATACTTTTGGCCTTTTTAGGTTACTCATAATTAACTGCTCTTATGTAAAAATGTGTGACCAACGACAAAAGCTACAATTCCTTTTCTCTCCCTTCTCCCTTGCTCCCAATCTATCTCAGTCACACTCAGATCCACACACAGGGCTAAATCCAGCCTGTTCCTCCCTGTGTGAATCTGATCTAGTTACTAATCTGGTCCTCTCCGATGGGGCCATGGTGCTCCAGGGGACCCATGCTGACCTGCTAACCCCAAAAAAAGCATCTCTCAGCCTGGAGAGAAGGCCTCTCAGCCCCCCCCTGGCCTGGATGAGACGCTGTAGTACCACCTTTAGGTTTAATATATGACTCTTAAATAGAATCAAATACAGCCTCGTTGCAAGAATCCATAAACAAGTCATAATGACTTATTCCAAAGACCTTGTGATACAAGATAATAATAATCTGATTAAATATGATATTTTGTGTATCAGTATGAAAAACCTAATTCATACAGAATTAAAGTAAGTGTGTGTGTGTGTGTGTGTGTGTGTGTGTGTGTGTGTGTGTGTGTGTGTGTGTGTGTGTGTGTGTGTGTGTGTGTGTGTGTGTGTGTGTGTGTGTGTGTGTGGGTGTGTGTGTGTGTGTGTGTGTGAGTGAGTGAGTGTCTGTGAGCGTGCTTCTGTGGGCGCGCACACATGTGTGTGCATGTGTGGGTCTGCAAGTGTCTGTATCTGTGTGTGCGTTTGTGTGTGTGTGTGTGTGTGTGTGTGTACCTTCGTGGATGTGTCCGAACACATGTAGTTTGGGCTGTACTCTCCTCTGGACAGTGTTGAGTAGCTCCATACAGCCCACACGCTGCATCTTCTTAGGAACCCAGTCCAGGAACCCTAGAGACAGTAACACAACACACATCAATAACTACATAGTAAACATTGGTGATATAATATACAGACACGTGACTCCACCCCATATACACACTATATCCCACCACTTAACTCCACAATACTATAATAGTCCAGAAGCCCTGTAGAGACTAAAGATGAATCACACACATTCTGCTACACAGTGTGAGAGAAACGGATTTAGTGTCACTTCTATAGGAAGCATACTGCTGAGTCAATAGAAAAACTAACAAGACTTTCTTCTGCCGTGCACACATTGGTGGTGGATGGGGTGACACGCCCTCATACACTGGAAGGGCTTTGAAATCTAGTGAAAAGCTCAAAATAAGTAGACGCAATTCCGCTAAAACTCCTTCAAATCACTTTTGGTTACTTTACACGTCTGTGGAGCGTTATGGCTCTGCCTCATTTCTGGACACTCAGCTGTAATTCTCTGCTTGTTTTAGGGCAGCTGGTGAGTATACAGCTTCTATACAGCTTTAATACAGCGTCTATACAGCTTTTATACAGCTTCTATACAGCTTTTATACAGCTTTTATGCAGCTTTTATACAGCTTATATGCAGCTTTTATACAGCTTTTATACAGCTTATATACAGCTTTAATACAGCTTATATGCAGCTTTTATACAGCTTCTATGCAGCTTCTATACAGCTTTTATACAGCTTGTATACATCTTTTATACAGCTTTTTTCCCTCATGTGTAACATCCTCCCTAGTGCTAGATAAAAAGAGGCCATATTTCTCCTCTCCTCCATCTCCGTTCCATCGCTTTATCGCGCCCCATAAAAGACGACAGGTTTTGCCGCAGTGCGAACGAACAGCGTCTCGCACCCTTTTACTCGGTCACTTTCCGTCTATCCTCAGTTCCATCTATCTGTTGTATCTTTCTCTTCCTCTCTCTCTAGACTGTCCGTCTCTCTCTTTACTCGCTCACTCCTCTCTGTCCTCTTCATTCTTCCCCTCTGCCTCTCTCTCTCTCTCCTTCACTCACTCTCTGTATTCTCCCCCACCCTTTTCTCCCTCTCTCCCCTTCTCCTCCCCAGCCAGCCTCCTCTTTCTCCCGCTCTGTCTCTCCTTCTTCCCCACCTCTTTCTCGCTCTCCGTCTCTACCCCTCCTCCTCCCCAGCCTCTCTCTATCCCTCTCTTTGTCTCTCCTTCTAACACGCGTTAGTGACCCGCTGTAGCTACTCCATATGCTGGTGGCTTTATGAGGAGAGGGGAGTTGGAGACACTTGGCTAAACTGAACGGAAAATAACTCCCTGTGTTTAGAGGCGAGACGCCACGCTGGAGCCACAGAAATCAATCACACACACTCGTCTGAGCATCTCCCAGCTGCAGCGGGAGATGAGGTGTGAAAGTGTGCGTGTGTTATGCAAATGTGTATGTAAGTGTGGGTAGATATTTACACCAGGATGATAACAGGAATAAATTAAGTATGACTTATATGACTATCAAAGCATTGCGTGTGTGCATGTGCTTGTGTGATTGTGCGCATATGTGCGTGTGTATGTAACGTGTGTGCATACGTGTGCGTGCGATGATGTCTCATGAGTGTGTCCCCCAGGTGTAATGTGTCCCTCACCCAGTGGGGGGCAGTGTGTGACCAGTATGTCGGTGGAGTCGGGGATCTGGTTCCACTTGTCCAACAGAGCCTGACCTCTTGGCAGGTTGAACCCCCAGCCATAGTACCATGGCTGCCTGGCTCAGAGAACGAGAGAGGAAATAGAGGAGAGAGAGAAGACAGGGAGAGATTAATACAGTATATCATATCACTGTCAAAACAATCATCCATCAGATCATCATCATCATCATCTCTAAGAAGTCTGAGATGAGAGCCCTGCGGGGGAGAGCCCTGCTGGAGGAAAGATTAAGAGCCAAAATGGCACTTAACCTCTGAGCCTCAATCATCTGCTCTGACAAATCAAATCAACTCCCTGCCTCTAAACTCAAAGAACAGAAAGTGCTAGGCTTTAAAACCCTCAACATTAAACACTAACGGCCGGCATTGGATCCTTCCAGGATGAGAGGGAAGAAAGAGAAGAGAGGAGGAAGAGAGGAGGAAGAGAGGGACTTGATGGCTGAGTCCGTGTCCCTTCACTCTGATAGCGGACGCCTCCAGTGTGTGAGTGATGGTGGAGAAATTAACATGTCACTAACAATGAGTCCTCAGATCCATCTTCCTCTGTAGCGTAAGGCAAGCCACGCGTGTGTAACCACAATGACGCCGCCTTTAGCTCTCGTGCCGCCGGCTTTTTTTAATTTGCAGAGAGCAGTCACTTGAAACGCCAACTTTTATCTGCGGCACACTGTCCGTCGCTTTGCGCTTCAGTGTTCAGTGGAACGTCAGATGGAGGGTGTTTTGTCATTTCCTGCCTGTCTATGTATGTATGCAAGCAAGAGTGTGTGTGTGGGGGCACACAAACACACACACGATTAAAGAGACGTAGTGGTATAATACACCTGGATACATTTGGTGATGGTCCCAACCCTGGGGTCACTGCCTGAGAGAGGTCAAGGAGACAGAGTGAGAGATGCATCATGGGAAACGGTGTTCCATTTCAGCTGGAATCTACTCCATTCAACTTCCATCACTTTGAGACATCAGAGCCTAAACACTTGATTAAACATCTGAAGTTCCCAGTGAATGCAATTTCAATCATTTACACAGTGAGTTTTAAAACATTTCAATTGGCCTTAGCATATTAATTGGGCCGGTAAAATATTCATGTCCGTCTTAACATGGATGTCTCAATTAAAAAGAGATGAGCTGCCAGTCTCTTCTGCGTCCCAAATGGCACCCTTGTGCACTACTTTTGACCAGAGCCCGTATATGTCCTGGTCAAAAGTAGTGCACTATATTGGGAATATTTGAGACGCAGCTTCTATTGATGCTACCCATCCATCCCCTCTTCATATCTGAATGGAGAGATGGAGAACAAGCGAAGGATGAGAGACGGAGGAAAAGCACTCTCTGGTAATCGCTATTGGACGGTAATTTCCCTAACAGACGGTTAGATAAAGAGAGAGAGAGAGAGAGAGAGAGAGAGAAGGGGGGGGGGGGTAAAAAGCGAAAAGGAGAGATGAGAAAGAATTAAGGGGCCATTGAGAGAGACATGGAGATGGAATGAGATAGAGATGAAGGGAATGAGAGAGAAAAAAGAAAGTGTACATTATGTAAATAATTGCATTTCTTCTTTCTGTTCCCACTTACAGCTCGTCTCAAGTTAAAAGTCTGGGATTTTCTACCACTAGGGCCAAAATCACCTGCTATACAGTATCTGACATGCTAGCAGATTCCCATAGACTTCCAGTCATTGCGCTAACACTAGTTAGCGTTGGTTCGCGATACTACCACCAACTTCCTTCATACTGGACACAGAGACATAAAAATGGTATCCACAAGTTCACCTGACTCTGAAAGTTCACCTGACTGAAAGTTCACCTGACTCTGAAAGTTCACCTGACTCTGACAATATAAATCATCATATGTCAGCAGTGAAGCAAGTTACATCCTTATCACAGTAGCTAGGAAGATACACTCTCACAGTAAAATCAGTGTAACTTAATTCCAGGAAAAACCCTGATTCTTCAGTTTGCCGTCTAAACAAGAAAACTAAAAGAATATAATATTGTGGATAACATCTCTACAATATAAATAGGATTTGACTAGGAAAGGGATTAGAATATAACTAGCGTTTCTTTAGTGCAGTTAGGGAGGAGAATTGGGGACGTGCTCAGCGTATTAAAGATTGTTAATACCCAAGGTTTGTTATTTGTTACGGATATGAAAAAGAAGGAAACAGATGTTTGAGTGCTGGATCCCTAGACGTCGTCTAGGGGCAAAGCAAAGCACACTGGGAAAAAAACAACAGCATAAAAATCACTACTTTCATTTGATGTGATTCTTTTCCCCCTTTCTTTTCTGAAGAGAGAAAGAGAGAGTGAGAGTGAGAGTGTGAGTGAGAGAGAGAGAGAGAGAGAGTGAGAGAGAGAGAGAGAGAGAGAGAGAGAGTGAGAGAGAGAGAGTGAGAGAGAGAGAGAGAGAGAGAGAGAGAGAGAGAGAGAGAGAGAGAGAGAGAGAGAGAGAGAGAGAGAGGTTGTGTCAGATTTACCCAAAACACCCCTTTACTTAACAGGGTAATATTATAGAGGGTTTGAAAACAAATAAGAGATCTGTCTCGCTCTAGGTAATGGGTGTGTGTAACTATTTCAGTGTGTGTGTATATTTCTCCATTCAGAAGCCTAATGATATCATTGGAGAAAGCCCATGAATGATTAACGAATCAGGCAGTGCTGAGGGGTGTGAGGCGTTAACCACACACACTTTGGTTAACTTCACAGTCGTTAGGAAGAAAAAAAACACACCAGAAGAAGAGAGGAATTTTAAATCTAAATCAATTCCAGACTTATCCTGAGGTCTAGAGAGGAACAGGCTTGGTGAGAAAGAGAGAAAGAGAGACAAGAGACAAAAGAGAGAGGTAGAGGAAGGGAGGACAAGAAAAACAGAGAGAACACAGAAGAGAGTGGTATCTCTATACGGAGAACACAGAAGAGAGTTGTATCTCTATACAGAGAACATAGAAGAGAGTGGTATCTCTATACAGAAGAGAACCAGTCTGGGTTCTCTCCATATAACTTTTGACAAACAGTGCGAAGAGAAGCAGAACAGGAAGATGGAACAGATGATGAGAGACGAGGGCAACCAGAGAGACAGCTAATGAATGTGTGTACGCTACAGGAGTGTGCGTGTGTGTGTGTGTGTTAATTTCAAGTTTGCTATTTCTCAGAGAAGCAGAGTGGATGCAGTCACACCCCACCATCATCACCTCAGCTTGAGTTAATTAAGAGCTACTGTCGACTTAACGACCCTAATAACAGCCTGGAAGGTAGAGGAGGAACACACACACACACACACACTGAGTGACAACATACACTCTGCTTGTGTGCTCTTAATAGACTGTGTGTATGTGCATGTTCTGTACGTGTGTGTATGTGTATGAACGTGTGTATGAGTGTGTAATACTAGAGGGGGTTGCTGTCACTCGTCACTCCTAAGAGCGGAGTTCTTCTTATTAACCCCCCCGCCCCCCCATACCCGCACCACTTGACGCGTGTCTCTGTACATGATCGCCCAAACCCCCCACCCCCCCCCCCCCCCCACCCCCCGCCGCTAACCTCGTTAAGTTCCCGTTTCAATTAAAAG
>CM042421.1:14922522-14925022 GCA_023634145.1 Thymallus thymallus | reverse complement strand
CCAAGGGCTATATCTGTTCTTAGTTATACATTTTTTGAATGGGGCATTCTTATTTAAGATGGTGAGGAAAGCACTTTTAAAGAACAACAGAGGAACAGAGGAGGAGTAGGATAAGGGTACGGCTAAAGGCTTTAAGAACTGGTCGTCTAGTGCGTTGGGTACAGAGAATAAAAGAAGCTGATTTCTGGGCGTGGTAGAATAGACTCAGGGCATAATATACAGACAAGGATATGGTAGGATGTGAGTTTAGTGGAGGTAAACCTAGGCGTTGGGTAACAATGAGTGAGATTGCATCTCTGGAGGCACCAGTTAAGCCAGGTCTCTGCGTGTGTCGGGGGTGGGACAAAGGAGCTATCTGAGGCATGTTGAGCGGGACTGGGGGCTCTACAGTGAAATAGAACAATAAGAACTAACCTAAACAGCAACAGACAAGGCAAATTGACATAAGAGAGAGGCATAAAACAATCACAGGTGTTAATCAAGAGAGCTAAGGCAACAACGGGTAATGGCGATGAATGGATAGAGAGGGTCAGTTAGAGAAAATGTTGTGCTACACACACGACCTGAGTTCGAGGCTGAGTTTTAACAGATAAACAGAATGAGGTACCGTGTAAGGGAACAGTCCAGCAGGCATCAGCTGTGTAGCCGAGTGATCATAAGGTCAGCAAGAGGTGAGCCAGGGAGGAGTTCGGTGGCCGCTACTGCACTAGGCGAGCGGGAGGCACAGCGTTCAGAATGCTAGCGGGCCGGGGCTAGCAGATGGGTCTTCGGCGACATCGCAACGGAAAAGCCTGTTGAAACCACATCGGACGATTACGCCGGCAGACCAGTCGTGATGGATCGGCGGGGCTCCGTGTTGCAATAGAAGGTCCAGGCCGGTTGACAAAGAGGTACTGTAGTCCAGGAATTAGCTAGTTCACATCGGCTAGTCGGGAGATGGGCCTAGCTCGAGGCTAGCTCGAGGCTAACTGGTGCATGCTTCGAGACAGTGGTGTTAGCCAACAACAGCCACTCGGTTGCAGGTAGCTAGCTGCGATGATCCGGTGTAATGGTCCAGTGATTTCGGCAGAAATCCGGTGATGTGGTAGAGAAAGCAATCCGATATGCGTTGGGTTGGCCGATGTTGTCCAAACTAAAGCTGGCTGGTGCAGGCAAGGGCAGTGGTGAAGACCACTAGCAGTGGCTAGCAATAGCTAGTAGCTAGTTAGCAGGCTAGCTTCTGTCGGAGGTCCAGTTATAAAGGATAAAGAAATAAAGAAATAGTAGATCCGTTCCACGTTGGGTGAGGCGGGTTGCAGGAAAGTATATGAGAATAAGAAATATATACGGAAAAGCAGAAAAAAAAACGGACTATTTACACGGGACACGGGACAGGACAAAAAAAACACATCCGCTCTGTTCCACAACTGTAAATATACATCAAAACTACATCAGTGGAATGCATTACCTTAGGGCTACACAACAGAATATGACATTCACTATCGTATTATCACTAATATTTCTGGTGTTTTACATCACACTATAAAACAGCAAGTGAAGCTCTGAAACTAAATCAGGCTAAAAGCATTTCTTACCGTATTAACCAGAGAGAATGAGGAGGAAGGAACACTTTTATTGAGAATGTTTCGGCAATTTACGTCCCTTTTTCAAAATAAGTATTTTTACGATGAATTTATACGTTACAACACAGTTGCTGATACAATCTCAAGCAATATGCAGTAAACGCAATTATATCACCCTCTCTACCTAATCAATAGACTCCTCACAAGGTTAGAATATAAAGACACGTAGTCACACTATGTTGTCTGTCATGGATCCCTATGAAATGCACTGTCAGGGACAGAGTTACTGTGCATGGTCATGAAATTCTCTGTAAGTTTCTCCAGATTCTGTAGCCAACTACCCTGAACAACTACCCCCTCCTCTCTCCCCCTCTCTCCCCTCCCTCTCCTCCCCCTATCCCTGGCTGGGTAGTGCGAGATACTGAGATATGACAAATCTGCTGGGTCCTGACAGACGACTTCATGCCCAGCGATAATGAGCTCCCATCGGATGCTGCTCTCACAGGACGCACAGAGACGTGTTACACTAATGTTGCACTAACGTTGCCGCTAGGGTGGGGGATTTCATGTGGAAGTCCACATGCCGCCACCTATGTCTTCTCCTAAAGAGGATTCACTTGACAGAAAGTGTGAAAGAGAGAAAGGAAGGAGAGAATGAGAGAAGAAGAGAAATGGGAAAAAAAGAGAGACTGACGGACAGACAGACAGACAAAGAAGGGGATGAGGAAGTGAGTCTCTCTGTGGATGGAAGTGTGTGTGTGTGTGTGTGTGTGTGTGTGTGTGTGTGTGTGTGTGTGTGTGTGTGTGTGTGTGTGTGTGTTCAACGTGTGTGTTTGTCGTTTGTCAGCAGCATGTGTGTGTAGAGAGGTAGGGGTGTAGGCAGTGCCTGCTTCCAACATCCTGTAAGCCTCCCTTGTTGCAGCAGGTGGAGGAAAGCT
>CM042421.1:14860022-14917522 GCA_023634145.1 Thymallus thymallus | reverse complement strand
GTGATTAGCTACATTGGAAGTCTGCAGTGAAGCGAGGAGCTCTCTTTCCCCCGTGTAAAACAAAACATGTGTTCCGAGACCTCATACACTCCCGACACACACACACACACACACACACAGCTGTAGACTACACTATGACTAACGCTGCCACCTCTGCCCTGTCAGACACACTCAGAATAGAAGGCGTAAAATCCCACAGATTCACAGAGTGAACAGAGTTGAGCAGGTCTACATTAAACCTCTCCTCCACCCCTCACTCGTTCCACTTGCTCCCCTTTCCCTCGTTCTGCTGTCTTCCTGGGCTTGTGCTGTGTGTAGTGGCCTCGTTTGGGCTTTGAGCTTTGAAAAGACGACCACTGTGGCTAATTCCCATGCATCCCACGCTACTGTTAGACTATGGTTTGGGGCTCTTCCATTCTGCCTCCATCACACACACACACACACACACACACACACACACACACACACACACACACAGACAGACATATCTTCCGTTCTGCCTCCCCGTCCTTTTAGCTCCGAGACGCGGGGTGGCTTTGCGATACGCCCATGACAAATGACTTGTAAACTTGCATTACCGTCAGAACAGGAACAGAGGCACACACACACACACACATACGCACATACACACACGCACAACTGCTCCCCCATGCTGTCCTTTTGATTCTGCATTTCAGAGAATGACAAATTGTTAGGATTTGGGTAGGATGCAGCATGCTATGCTCTGATCTAATTTTGGCTGGAGACTGGGGAGTAGGGATATTGATTGTGGAGCTGTGTGTGTGTGTGTGTGTGTGTGTGTGTGTGTGTGTGTGTGTGTGTGTGTGTGTGTGTGTGTGTGTGTGTGTGTGTGTGTGTGTGTGTGTGTGTGTGTGTGTGTGTGTGTGTGACGGAGACATGGGACGGACAAGAAAGCACCATGCTGCGAGCAACACGCCATCAGACCCCCTTCGAGGAGAGAAGGATGGATGGAGGGATATAAGAGAGAAGGAGTGATTGAAGGATGACAGAACAGAAGCAAAGACGGATGGAGGGATGGGGAGAAGAAGAGATATGGGCTTGGGGCAGGGCTTTGTGGAATAGTGATGGCTGAAGGGATTAAGAGAGAAAAATGTAGGAAATGAGACAGGGAGAGATAAGGGGTAGGAGGGAGATGGAGGGTGAGAGCGTAGCGGAGGGGAGAATGACTATATGGTTACAGTTCATTCAGGCGAGACGACTCGTCGGGGCAGGACAGACAGACAGACAGACAGACAGACAGACAGACAGACATACAGACATACAGACATACAGACAGACAGACAGACAGACAGACAGACAGACAGACAGACAGACAGACAGACAGACAGACAGACAGACAGACAGACAGACAGAGAGGCTTCTCTCCTCCCACCACCCCGAGGCTACAGTACAGGCCGGCCACAGGCCATAAAGCCGCGCCAGCCTGGTCCCGTGTAGCTCAGTTGGTAGAGCGTGGTGTTTGCAACGCCAGGGTTGAGAGTTCGATTCCCACGGGGGACCAGTATGGAAAGTATGAAAAATGTATGTAAGTCGCTCTGGATAAGAATGTCTTCGAAAATGACGTAAATGTTAAAAAAAAGAAAAAACAATTTGCACAGGAGACGGGACTGGAGAGGGTCATTGTTCCCACTGCCAAGCCAGCGACATGTGGAGTGCATGGACAGACAGGTGGATTGTGGGAGTGGGAGGGATGAGGAGAGGTAGAGAAATAGAGGGAGCAGACAGTGTGGAGAGGGGAACACACAGAGTCTCCAGCTGGAGTCCCTCTGCTGCTGCAACACACACATACACACACACAGGCATGCTAACACACACATCATTTCATCTGCCTTCTGTAGCAGGCCTACTGCAGCAGCCAAGCCCAGCTGGTGTTTCTGAATTGAAGCTGTATATACCATTCTTCCTCTTACACTCTCTGTCTTCAGTTATCTCTCCAGCTTCGTTCTCATTCGCTCTCTCCCCATCCCTCTGTTTTACTCTCTCTCAACGCACCCGAGGCATCGCTCCATAGCGGCAATTCCTCTAACTCAGGGGACCCCACTATCTCAGCGAACCAATTACCAAGCAGAGGGGGCCCCACACGCACACCCCTACCAGTGCCTACACACTACCTCTGGGGCCCCTCACCAAAAAAACATTCTGCATCATGGAGCATTGGTAAACCAGCACCACACACACCCACACACACACACACACACCCACACACACACACACACACACCACTGGAGAAACACAGGAACAGCCTGGCGCTGACCAAGGAGAGAGAACAGGACAGGAGAGGAGAGAGGGAGGGAGAAAGAGAGGAAGGAACCACAGCTTGAGAAAAAAGCAACATGGGAGGAAGTGTATGGAGGGGAGGGTGAGTGAATGACTGACAGGAAAGTAAGTGGAGAGGAAGGATAGAAGATGAGAGTGTTGTCCACTATCAGGTATACTGCAGTCACCCACCAGGGGGAGCCGTAGATGCGGAAGCCGCGTACAGTGACCTCCGAGTCTTGCAGGTAGATACAGTTGGTGAGCAGGGACTGGACGTTCTCGTAGTTCTCTGGTTTCAGCTTGGAGGCCGAGGGGAAGTAGTAGAAGTCCTGCTTGATCAGGTCAGCCATGAACTCCTGGTCAAAGGTCAACTCATGGTTCCCCGCAATCACTATCTTTATGTCGTAGGGCAAGGTTCCTGGGAGGGAGAGGAGAGAAAGGAAAAAAGTAGTCTACACCCATTCAGCAAACTTCTACAGGTGCAACAGACTACAAATATCCAATGGAAAAATAATTGAATTGAAACGGAATGTATTTAGTTTTGTCTCATCTGTCATGGTTCTTACTAGCTCCGATCCATCTTAGTTGCAATAGTTTCAACAATTGTATTTGTTTTGTTCGTTCTCAAAGACATCTCTCATCTGACAGTCCCAGTTCTACTAATCACAGGTATCAAAGGAATAGGAAAATAAATATTTCACGGAGCCTTCAATACAGTTATTTCATTATTTAGCATTATAGGAATATAGTAATTGTTTTGCTTTTATGAATATAATAAATAAAATGATTTTAAGACTATAGTAAATAACAAACATATTCTATGTGAATAACTATTTTCCACATAAGCCATTGCTAGCGCATATTTATCATAGAATGGACCCTTCATCCAAACCCAGTCAATAATGGTGTACTGTAATTCTTCCTGCTCTTCTTTCATTGGCTATTCAGAGACGGGCACAGTGGGGAAAGTCCATCGATCCGCACTGCCTGTCAAATACAGTGGCAGGCCAACACGCACATCTACATACCCCCTAATGTTTTCAAAGGGTTGATGGAAAAACAATGTGAAAACCATGACAAATATGGAGACGCATCGCCGTTTGACAGGTAGCACGGTTGATGGTGACTTCAATCACTGTGTGTTTTTGACAATTACTGTGAGAACGATGTGGCATGCTGTGTGTGTGTGTGTGTGTGTGTGTCGTGCTGCTGAAAAGGAGTAATTAAACTCAGCTTTAGCAGAGGCTGACAACTCAAGAGACGGCTCTGTAACAACAGCCAGTCAGAGAACAGTGACAGTATCCAGAGAGACAGATGGGGGGGAAACCTAGGCTGGATGTAACACATTGTTTTATAGGATGTAAACTGTATTTATAGGGTTATTGTACAGATAGACACAATGGAAATAAACTTCATGGACCTTGATTTTTTAGTTTCCTTTCTTATAGAAACAACAAAATAACCTAAACCATAAGATTGATCTTACAACATGATCTCTGCACCTGAAAACAAAGGCACATTTACATACTGGCATGATTTAACAGCAAATAATATGTGGCCTACTATACACATCACAAAGAAGGGTCATAACTTGCTTGTAATAATCATATAATTAGAATTATTATTTTTCTATGGTTACAATAAATAGTCACAATGTGTAACCATAGAAACAGTAGAATGTGTACCATTGCAAGTGTTCCACTTTTCAGATAAATAGCACAATGCCTTTAGTATCTATCGTCATCCTTTACTGACAGACAACTCAAGTTCCCAAACACCAACATGGACTGGCTGGTATTCACACTTCTACTCAAGATCGAAGCTCAGCCTGAGAACCCAACCCTCTGCATCATCCAGCTGACCCTGAAAAAGGTGTTTAGGGACACATGGCGTTTAACAGAGGGGAAGAACCATCTCACAGATCTACATGACGGCATGGTGGGCTGCATCTCACAGATCTAGACAAATTGTCAGCTCCATGAGGAATGATGTAGATGCCTATCAGAGGAGCAGGGTGTTCTTGTTCCTATTCCAACATGGTAGTTTGGCAAGTTTGGCATGGAACACCAGCTCAGTTTTGTAAAAGAAGTGACGGAAGAAGAACTTGTGTCCAGACACCTTCTGGAGGCTTTGAGACGCCAAGACCTGCAGCCAGAGGACTATGTTAGGAGCTTCAGTCCATCTGATGACTTAAAGAAAGGGATATTTCATATTCATCATCACCAGCACCACCCCGAAATCAACATATGTGAAAATGATGTGTTTCTATGTTAATAAAAAAAAACAATTTAACCAATTATGAGGAGACATGGCCTCCTAATTGGTTGATGATGTCATTGGAAAAACTTATCTTCATCATTCTTTTTTTTATAGAAAACAAGCCATTTTCACATATGTTGATGTTGGGGTGGTGCTGGAGATGATGAATATGAAGTTGAAACATTTTGAAATGTCCCTTTAAAGAAGATGAGGCTGCAGATACGCCTAGAGCAAGGACAAGAGCATAAGCTGGAACTAACAGAACACTCCAAGCCTGATGTTCCGTTTGCAGATGATCAGATAGAGGCTGTCAAAAAGCCCAGGTTAAAGAGGTGGGGAATTCAGAGCTTCTTCACAGCAGTGGCCAAAGCATTTAATTCCGCCAAGGACTAGTTAATGACTCTGAGACAACACCTTGAGTAACATCATTTCCTATTTGACCTACTTCCATTCCCATTTCCTCTTACTGACCCTGTTCTTTTTTTCATAATTTTTCAGTATATAAATTTAATTATGTCTGTTACCCTAGGTAGGATGTGAGTTAGGTTGACTGGATTGAAGCATACCTGGTTCAATAAACACAGCCCTACATCCACCTCCCTTAATTCAAGTTTTATGGGTGACATTTTGAATCATGTTCTGTGAAAGACTGGATCTGCATATTGTATGACTAGGATTATGGCCAGGAGTGTTTCCTGATTACATGACCTTACCAGGAAAAACTCATGGTCCTATCCACTTTATGAACCCCACCAGTGATCAAACCATTTTGTTCTTCCAGTGAGTCAAAGAAGGCCGTGCTTGTCTCACTTTATCAAACAGAATCTCCATACAGTCACAGTGGATCAATGTATCAATGCTCAAATCACCATTCTACAATGCAGTCATTCTCCCACATCCACAAAGCACACAGCGCCGGACACAATTACTCACTCAAACACGAAACTAGATGGAGAAAGATGCTTGTGGATGGGCTTTTGAAAAAGAGAAAGGAAGGTGAGAGAGAGTGAGAGAGAAAGAAAGAGGCAGAGATAGAGAGACTAATCCAAATACGCAGGCGGTGTCTGCTGTTGTTAGCAACCATCTTCTCCCAGCTTTTGTCTTTGATTTCAAAAGCTGCTTTCAAGCAACAAATAGTTTAAATTTCCCTGTGAATCACAGACACAAAGCAGCCAGCCTTCTCTTGTGTTTTAGTTCAAAAGTAATCAAATAAAAACATGTATACACACACACATACACACACACACACACACACACACACACAGTAAACACACACACAGTAAAACACACTGGAAAAAACGCACAACACTTCTAAAGCTTGTCTAAGCAGCCCTGCACTGCATTCTGGTCCTAAAAGACACACTGCAGAGGCGCTCTCTCTCCATCCCTCCCTCCCTCTCTTACCCCCCTCTCCATCCCTTTCTCTCCCTCTCTCTCTCCCCATCCTTCAGCCTCCCTTTATCTCTCTAATTTCCTCCCTCACTGTCCAGAGTGTGTGTGTGTGTGTGTGTGTGGTTTATTACAGACCCAGTGCTAACAGGGTTAGTTAAGGGGAGTGATCTGCTGTCTGAAGGGACCTGTGCTTGACTAGATACAGTGGAATGTGCTCTATACTGGCCTTTACAATAACCCCCAAATCCTCAATATCCTAGAAGCCGAGGAGGGCGGTTAGTCTATGTCTGTGTGTGTGTGAAGCTTCCGGCGCCCCCGCCACCATTGTTCCGGTGTTCCGATGGGTGGTCCTTGCCCTTTGAAGAGGAAAATCCCTGTTTTGCCAAAATCCATGGCATGTCGAGGGGGATTACTGCCCTTTGTGTGTGTGTGTGTGTGTGTGTGTGTGTGTGTGTGTGTGTGTGTGTGTGTGTGTGTGTGTGTGTGTGTGTGTTTGTGTGTGTGTGTGTGTGTGTGTGTGTGTGTGTGTGTGTGTGTGTGTGTGTGTGTGTGTGTGTGTGTGTGTGTGTGTGTGTGTGTGTGTGTTTGTGTGTGTGTGTGTGTGTGTGTGTTTGTGTGTGTGTGTGTGTGTGTGTACACGTGTTTGTCTGCAAGCCCAACTTGTTCTAGCTGCCCATGGACATAACAGAGTGTGTATCTACCAGTACTTACTATTATGTAACATACTCTGTAACATACTCTGCTTGTAACATACTCTGCTTCACAGAAACATGGCTTTGTGGAAATGTTCTGTCTGACTCTGTAAAGCCAGTTGGGTTCTCAGTACGTTGCGCCGACAGGAATAAACATCTCTCCGGGAAGCAGAATGTTTCATGATTAACGATTTATGGTGTAAATGTGATAACATACAGGAACTCAAGTCCTTCTGTTCAGCCGACTTAGAATTTCTAACAATCAAATGCCGACCGTTCTACCTTCCAAAGGAATTTTCAGCAATCATTGCGATAGCCGTATACTGTATATCCCCCCTCAAAGCAGGAGGAGGATAAGGCACCCCGAACACATTGACTGTCGCACTGGCGGGGCAAACACATTGGACCATTGTTACACTTCCTTACAAAATGCATATAAGGCCTTCCCCCGCCCACCATTTGGCAAATCAGACCACGATTCCATCTTGCTCCTTCCCTACTATAGGCAGAAACTCAAACAGGACACACCGTGGTTAGGTCTATTCAATGCTGGACTGACCAATCGGAATCCACGCTTCAAGATTGTTTTGATCACGTTCAGGTTAGCTTCAGATAATAATATCGACATATATGCAGACACGGTGAATGAGTTTATAAGGAAGTGCATAGGAGATGTTGTACCCACTGTGACTATTAAAACACACCCCAACCAGAAACCGTGGATAGATGGGAGCATTCGCACGAAACTGAAAGCGCGAACGACCGCATTTAACCAGGGAAAGAAGACTGGGAATATGGAAGAATACAAACAGTGCATTTATTTCCTCTTCAATGCAATTAAGCAGGCTAAATGTAGGTATAGGGATAAAGTTGAGTCATAGTTCAATGGCTCAGACACGAGACGCATGTGGCAAGGTGGCAGTGGCTTCTTCCTTGCTGAGTGGCCTTTCAGGTTATGTCGATATAGGACTCGTTTTACTGCGGATATAGATACTTTTGTACCTGTTTCCTCCAGCATCTTCACAAGGTCCTTTGCTGTTGTTCTGGGAATGATTTGCACTTTTTGCACCAAAGTACGTTCATCTATAGACAGAACGTACTAGACGTCCAGTTCTGAAAGCCCTCAGCCGAATATTGATTCTATTACTCCTCTGTTCCTCTGGTGATGTAGAGGTAAACCCAGGTCCTATAACCCCCAGTACTACACCTATTCCCCAGGCGCTCTCATTTGTTGATTTCTGTAACCGTAAAAGCCTTGGTTTCATGCATGTTAACATTAGAAGCCTCCTCCCTAAGTTTGATTTATTCACTGCTCTAGCACACTCCGCCAACCCGGATGTCCTAGCTGTGTCAGAATCCTGGCTTAGGAAGGCTACCAAAAATTCGTAAATTTCCATCCCCAACTACAACATTTCCCGTCAAGATAGAACTGCCAAAGGTGGCGGAGTTGCAATCTATTGCAGAGATAACCTGCAGAGTTCTGTCATACTGTCCAGGTCTGTGCCCAAACAGTTTGAGCTTCTACTCTTAAAAATCCACCTTTCCAGAAATAAGTCTCTCACTGTTGCCGCCTGTTACAGACCCCCCTCAGCCCCCAGCTGTGCCCTGGACTCCATATGTGAATTGATTGCCCCCCATCTATCTTCAGAGTTTGTACTGTTAGGTGACTTAAACTGGGATATGCTTAACACCCCGGCTGTACTTCAATCTAAGATAGATGCCCTCAATCTCACACAAATTATCAAGGAACCCACCAGGTACAACCCAAAATCCGTAAACATGGGTACCATTATTGATATCATTCTGACTAACTTGCCCTCCAAATACACCTCCTCTGTTTTCAACCAGGATCTCAGCGATCACTGCCTCATCGCCTGCGTTCGCAATGGGTCAGCGGTCAAACGACCACCCCTTATCACTGTCAAACGCTCCCTAAAACACTTTTGCGAGCAGGCCTTTCTATTAGATCTGGCCCAGGTATCCTGGAAGGATATTGACCTCATCCCGTCTGTAGAGGACGCCTGGTTGTTCTTTAAAAGTGCTTTCCTCACCATCCTAAATAAGCATGCCCCTTTCAAAAAACGTAGAACTAAGAATAGATATAGCCCTTGGTTCACCCCAGACTTGACTGCACTAGACCAACACAAAAACATCCTGTGGCGCACTGCATTAGCATCGAGCAGCCCCCGCGATATGCAGCTATTCAGGGAAGTCAGGAACAAGTACACACAGTCAGTTAGAAAAGCAAAGGCCAGCTTTTTCAAACAGAAATTTGCTTCCTGTAGCACTAACTCCAAAAAGTTCTGGGACACTGTTAAGTCCATGGAGAATAAGAGCACCTCCTCCCAGTTGCCCACTGCATTGAGGCTCGGAAACACTGTTACCACCGATAAATCCACGATTATCGAAAATTTCAATAAGCATTTTGCTACGGCTGGCCATGCTTTCCACCTGGCCACCCCTACCCCGGCCAACAGCTCTGTACCCTCGGCAGCTACTTGCCCAAGCCCCCCCCCGCTTCATCTTCACCCAAATCCAGACGGCTGATGTTCTGAAAGAGCTGCTAAGTCTGGACCCCTACAAATCTGCTGGGCTAGATAATCTGGACCCTCTCTTTCTGAAATTATCAGCCAAAATTGTTGCAACACCTATCACTAGCCTGTTCAACCTCTCTTTCGTATCGTCTGAGATCCCTAGAGATTGGAAAGCTGCCGCGGTCATCCCCCTCTTCAAAGGAGGAGACACTCTAGACCCAAACTGTTATAGACCAATATCCATCCTGCCCTGCCTTTCTAAAGTTTTCGAAAGCCAAGTTAACAAACAGATAACTGACCACTTCGAATCCCACCGTACCTTCTCTGCTATGCAATCTGGTTTCCGAGCTGGTCATGGGTGCACCTCAGCTACGCTCAAGGTACTGAACGATATCATAACCGCCATCGATAAAAGACAGTACTGTGCAGCCGTCTTCATCGACCTGGCCAAGGCTTTCGACTCTGTCAATCACCGCATTCTTATTGGCAGACTCAACAGCCTTGGTTTCTCAAGTGACTGCCTTGCCTGGTTCTCTAACTACTTTGCAGACAGAGTTCAGTGTGTCAAATCGGAGGGCCTATTGTCCGATCCTCTGGCAGTCTCTATGGGGGTGCCACAGGGTTCAATTCTTGGGCCAACCCTTTTCTCTATATACATCAACGATGTCGCTCTCGCTGCTGGTGACTCTCTGATCCATCTCTACGCAGATGACACCATTCTGTATACATCTGGCCCCTCTTTGGACACTGTGTTTACTAACCTTCAAACAAGCTTCAATGCCATACAACACTCCTTCCGTGGCCTCCAACTGCTCTTAAACGCTAGTAAAACTAAGTGCATGCTTTTCTATCGAACGCTGCCAGCGCCCGCCCACCGGACTATCATCACTACTCTCGACGGGTCCGAATTAGAATACGTGGACACCTACAAATACCTAGGCATCTGGTTAGACTGTAAACTCAACTTCCAGACTCACATCAACCATCTCCAATCCAAAATTAAATCCAGAATTGGCTTCCTATTTCGCAACAAAGCCTCCTTCACTCATGCTGCCAAACATGCCCTTGTAAAACTGACTATCCTACCGATCCTTGATTTCGGCGATGTCATTTACAAACTAGCCTCTAACACTCTACTTAGCAAATTGGATGTAGTCTATCACAGTGCCATCCGTTTTGTCACCAAAGCCCCATACACTACCCACCACTGCAACCTGTATGCTCTCGTTGGCTGGCCTTCATTATATATTCGTCGCCAAACCCACTGGCTCCAGCTCATCTACAAGTCTTTGTTAGGTAAATCCCCGCCCTATCTCAGCTCACTGGTCACTATAGCAACACCCACCCGTAGCATGCGCTCCAGCAGGTATATCTGTAACGAATGCCCCGCGCAGGACAACGGGCCCTCCTCCTCTCCAGCGATCATCCTCGCCGGCGTTCTAAACCGGCGGTCGGGGGAAGATGGTAGCAACACCCTGATGACCCACACCTGTTCCATATTGGTCATCAGGGTCACTATTTAACCCTGTGTTTTTTGTTTCAACCCTCGCGGGTTATTGTCTATTGTGTGTTGCTGCATATCTATTAAATGTCATTCGTTCCCTTGCTAAAACTTCATCTCTTTTTCATTTTGCCTCATCACTCACTTCTCACCCCTCGCAATATCACAGAATAACCCGCCTTGCACCAGAGGCACCTATTATTATTTTGTTTGTTCTCACTTACCTGTCTTCGTAGCACTGTTGTTCCTAACTCCTTTTTGTCATTTTTTCATCCCACACTCTACCCTAGGTCTCCATGGACGGGCGCGGCGAGGGAGCCGGGGCGCCTGGTCGGGCACCAGAGCTAGAGGAGAGACTCAGAGCCATGGAGGAACAGGTTTCCAATCTGGTCACTGCCCTCGGTGGTCTGATGTCCCACATGGCTGCACGACCGGGCGGGGAACACCCGGTGGATCCAGTTGGAGCCACAGCGTCCCCAGCACCTGGTCGTGTCGAGTCTCGTCACGTCTCGGGAGGAGAACTCCGGAGAGCCAGCCCAGAGAAGTACGATGGCAATCCGGAGGATTGTCGTGGGTTCCTTCTCCAATGTGAGTTGTATCTGGGCGACTTGCCCATGTCGGATCGGGAGAAGGTGCGCACGATGATCACGCTCCTCACGGGTCGTGCACTCAGCTGGGCGACGGCACTGTGGGAGAGGGACAGCGAGCTGTTACGGTCAATTGCCGCCTTCGTGGGCGAGTTCCGAGCCGTTTTTGACCATCCCGCGGAGGGGAGAGATGCGGGTGAGCGGATGATGCGCCTGGAACAAGGAAGGGGCACGGCCGCGGAGTATGCGCTGTCTTTCCGGACGATGGCGGCGGCCAGTGGGTGGAACGAGCCGGCTCTTCGGACAGCTTTCCGTAGAGGGCTGCGGGTGGAGGTCCGAATGGAGCTGGCTTGTGTAAGCCAATCCATGACGCTGGACGCCTACATCGCCCGGGCCATTGCCATCGACGGCCAACTCCGGGACCGTGAACAGCTGGCGCGTCGCGCGCATCTCCCTCTTCCGCGATTGGAGCCGGAACATGAGCCAATGGAGGTGGGAATTACGAGGCTCTCCGCAGAGGAGAGAGAGAGACGGAGTCGTCAGGGGCTGTGTCTTTACTGCGGAGAGAGAGGGCATGTGAGAAGATCTTGCCCCTCTCTTCCGATAGGACGCAGAAAAGGGGTAAGTGGCCGGGGGGTTCAGATGGGCACAGTAAGTGTATCTAATACTGTAAACATCGCTAGTCCTTTCTGTTGCTCAGTTGTGCTCTCCGGTAACTTCCCTAATTATGTGTCAACAGCCCTGATTGACTCCGGGGCTGCGGGGAGTTTCATTGACCGGACTCTGGTTGGCTCTCTTCGGCTGCCGTTGCGCCGGTTGAGGTCCTCAATGCCGGTTCATGCTCTGGATGGTCGACCGGTGGGGTCCGGTTCCATTACTCACGTGACCCGTCCAGTCACACTCACTATTCACGGCTGCCATCGAGAGAGACTGGAATTGTTGGTGATCTCATCCTCCATACATCCGATCATCTTGGGACTTCCTTGGCTCCAGCAACATAACCCAAACATCAGCTGGAGCGCACGAAGGATTCTGGGATGGTCGGAAAAATGTAGGAGGACCTGTATTACACCTATGGTAGGGGCAACATCAGTGGAGAGTCCTGAGAGCGCCCTCAAGGGGAACATTCCGCCAGAATACGAAGATCTATGCGGAGTGTTCTCAAGAGAAGAGGCCAAATGTCTCCCTCCCCACCGAGAGTGGGACTGCGCCATTGACCTCATGCCAGGTGGCACGCCTCCCCGTAAACGCATCTATCCGCTCTCTATGGCCGAAACGGATTATATGGAGACGTATGTCCGAGAGGCGCTGGAGCAGGGGCATATTCGCCACTCCACATCCCCTGCTTCGGCCAGTTTCTTCTTTGTGAAGAAGAGGGACGGGGGTTTGAGGCCGTGCATTGATTATCGAGGTTTGAATGAGGTGACGACGAAGTATCGATATCCAATGCCCCTCGTTCCTGCGGCCATAGAGCAGCTACGGGGAGCGCGATTCTTCACGAAGTTGGACCTCCGGAGCGCTTATAACCTCATACGAATCAAGGAGGGAGACGAGTGGAAGACCGCATTTAGCACGGCGTCTGGTCACTATGAATACCTCGTGATGCCATACGGACTCGCTAATGCCCCAGCGGTATTCCAGTCGTTTCTGAATGAGGTATTTCGAGAGATGTCGGGGAGGTATGTAGTTGTATATATTGATGACATACTAGTGTACTCCTCGACATTCTCAGAACACGTGACCCACGTTCGTGCTGTCCTCCAACGACTGTTACAGAATAAACTGTATGTCAAGGAGGAAAAATGCGCCTTTCACCAGACGGCCGTCTCTTTCCTCGGGTATCGTATAGCTCCGGAGGGGGTGAAGATGGAGGAGCTAAAGGTGGAGGCAGTAAGGTCATGGCCAGTCCCCAAAAACATCAAGGAACTACAGAGATTCCTCGGTTTCGCCAACTTTTACCGCCGGTTCATCAAGGGCTATAGTTCCATCGCTGCGCCACTCACGTCGTTGTTGAAAGGAAACCCTCAACGCCTCACCTGGACCCCGACGGCGGAGAAGGCATTCATCGACCTGAAGGGCCGATTCACCACCGCGCCACTACTACGCCACCCGGATCCGCTCAAGCCCTTCACGGTCGAGGTCGACGCGTCGGAGGTCGGGGTAGGGGCGGTCCTCTCCCAGCTGCAGGGGAACCCTCCCCTGCTATACCCCTGTGCTTATTACTCCAGGAAGTTAAGCGCTGCGGAGAGGAACTACGACGTGGGTGACCGAGAACTACTGGCGGTGAAGTTGGCGTTGGAGGAGTGGAGACATTGGCTAGAGGGGGCTCTTGAGCCGTTCACTGTCCTGACGGATCATCGGAACCTGGAATACGTCAGGGCAGCCCGGCGCCTTAACCCCAGACAGGCCCGCTGGACTTTGTTTTTTGAGCGCTTTCAGTTCACCCTGACCTATCGCCCAGGAACTAAGAATGGCAGGGCGGACGCACTCTCCCGCATCCACGACCGGGGGGCAGAAACGAGGCAGGAGGTGCCCATCCTGCCTCCAGCATGCATCGTAGGACCCGTCTCCTGGGACATAGATGCTGAGATTCTACGGGCAGGGAGACGGGATCCTACCCCTACAACATGCCCCCCGGGTAAGACATACGTACCTCGGAGAGTGCGGGGAAGACTGGTAACCTGGGTGCACACCACACCAGCCACCGGACACCCAGGTATCAGTCGGACCCTGGAAGCGCTCCGGGAGAAATATTGGTGGCCTGGCATGGGGAGGACTGTGCGACACTATGTACTGTCATGTGTAGTGTGCGCACAGTCAAAGGCGCCGAGAACGGCTCCTACAGGAAAACTCCTGCCCCTACCAGTACCTCAGCGGCCATGGACACATATAGCGGTAGATTTTGTTACAGATCTGCCGCCAGCAGAGGGGAAAACCACCATCGCCGTGGTAGTGGATAGATTTTCCAAGATGGTCAGATTCATCCCACTACCCGGTCTCCCCTCTGCCCTCCAGTTCGCTGAGGTACTATTTCAACAGGTCTTCCGATTGTATGGACTTCCGGAGGACATCGTGTCTGACCGAGGTCCCCAGTTCATTTCCCGGGTGTGGAAAGCGTTCATGTCCAAGCTGGGGGTCGCGGTCAGTCTCACATCCGGGTACCACCCTCAGGCTAATGGGCAGGCGGAGCGCACCAACCAAGAACTGGGGAGGTTCCTTCGATCCTATTGTATGGAACAGCCAGGTGAGTGGACCCGTTTCCTCCCCTGGGCGGAATACGCTCAGAATTCCCTGCGCCATTCCTCCACAGGTCTAACCCCTTTCCAGGTGGTGCTAGGCTATCAGCCCAGGCTGTGCCCCTGGGCAAGGGGTTCTAATGAGGTCCAGACGGTGGAGGAGTGGTTTGGGAAGGCTGAGGGAGCCTGGTCCGCCGTCAACGTCCGCCTGCAGAGGGCAGTCCAACGTCAAAAGACGCAGGCGGACAGACGGCGGAGTGAGGCTCCAGTGTTCCAACCAGGGGATAAAGCCTGGCTGTCCACAAGGAACCTCCAGCTCCGCTTGCCATGCCACAAGCTAGAGCCCCGGTATGTGGGACCTTTCACGGTCCTTCGGAGAGTGAATGAGGTCACCTATAGGTTGAGACTTACACCACCCTATACTAACATGTCTCCCTCTTTCCATGTCTCTCTCCTCAGACCGGTGGTTCCTGGTCCACTAGGGGGATCCGGACCTGCAGTGGCGCCTCCACCCCCAACGGAGGTGGCCGGGGGTCTGGCATACCGAGTGGAGAAGGTGCTGGACTCTCGGCTACGGCAGGGTCGGGTCCAGTACCTAGTGGACTGGGCAGGTTACGGCCCTGAGGAGCGCAGCTGGGTCCGGGCGGTAGACATCTGCGATCCGTCGCTCACGACGGAGTTCCATGCACGCCGTCCGGACAGGCCAGTCCCCCGCCCTCGGGGTCGCCCAGGGCGCCGGCGAGTGGCGACGTCAGGAGCCGCGCCTAGGGAGGGGGGTACTGTAACGAATGCCCCGCGCAGGACAACGGGCCCTCCTCCTCTCCAGCGATCATCCTCGCCGGCGTTCTAAACCGGCGGTCGGGGGAAGATGGTAGCAACACCCTGATGACCCACACCTGTTCCATATTGGTCATCAGGGTCACTATTTAACCCTGTGTTTTTTGTTTCAACCCTCGCGGGTTATTGTCTATTGTGTGTTGCTGCATATCTATTAAATGTCATTCGTTCCCTTGCTAAAACTTCATCTCTTTTTCATTTTGCCTCATCACTCACTTCTCACCCCTCGCAATATCACAATATCTCACTGGTCAACCACCAAAGCCAACACCTCCTTTGGCCGCCATTCCTTCCAGTTCGCTGCTGCCAATGACTGGAACGAATTGCAAAAATCATTGAAGCTAGAGGTTCCTATCTCCCTCAATAACTTTAAGCATCAGTTGTCAAAGCTGCTTATCGATAACTGGACATGTATATAGCCCTTCTGTAAATAGCCCACACTACTACCTCATCCCCATATTTATTTTTGTTTATTTTCACTAATCTTGCACTCCAGTATCTCTATTTGCACATCATAATTTGCACATCCTTCATTCCTGTATTAATGATGATAATTCTGTAATTTATCTCACCACTATAGTCTATTTATTGTCCTACCTCCTAACCTTACTGCATTTTTGCACTACATTTTGCACTCTGTATATAGATTTTCTATTGTGTTTTTGACTTTTTGTTTAATGTGTAACTCTGTGTTTTTTGTCGCACTGCTTTGCTTTGTCTTGGCCAGGTCGCAGTTGCAAATGAGAACTTGTTCTCAACTGACCTACCTGGTTAAATAAAGGTGAAATAAAAAAATAAAAAAACGTGTCTCCTTCCTGAGCGGTATGATGGCTGCGTGGTCCCATGGTGTTTATACTTGCGTACTATTGTTTGTACAGATGAACGTCGTACCTTCAGGCGTTTGGAAATTGCTCCCAAGGATGAACCAGACTTGTGGAGGTCTTGGCTGATTTCTTTTGATTTTCCCATGATCTCGAGCAAAAAGGCACTAAGTTTGAAGGTAGGCCTTGAAATACATCCACAGCTACACCTCCAATTGACTCAAATGATGTCAAGCCTTTCTAAGCTTCTAAAGCCATGACATCATTTTCTGGATTTTTCCAAGCTGTTTAAAGGCACAGTCAACTTAGTGTATGTAAAATTCTGACCCACTGGAATTGTGATATAGTGAATTATAAGTGAAATAATATGTCTGTTAACAATTGTTGAAAGAATTACTAGTGCCATGCACAAAGTAGATGTCCTAACCGACTTGCCAAAACTATAGTTTGTTAACATGAAATCTGTGGAGTGGTTGAAAAATGAGTTTTAATGACTTCAACCTAAGTGTATGTAAACTTCTGACTTCAACTGTATGTAAGAATGCTGTTCATTTACTATAGCTCAGCATTCAACACCATAGTACCCTCCAAGCTCATCATCAAGCTCGAGGCCCTGGGTCTGAACCCCGCCCTGTGCAACTGGATCCTGGACTTCGACGGGTCGCCCCAGGTGATGAAGGTAGGAAACAACACCTCCTCCTCGCTGATCCTCCACACTGGGGCCCCACAAGGGTGTGTGCTCAGCCCCCTCCTGTACTCCCTGTTCACCCATAACTGCGTGGCCAAGCACGCCTCCAACTCAATCATCAAGTGTGCAGACGACACAACAGTAGTAGGCTTGATTACCAACAACGATGAGACAGCCTACAGGGAGGAGGTGAGGGCTCTGGGAGTGTGGTGCCAGGAAAATAACCTCTCAATCAACATCAGCAAAACTAAGGAGATGATCGTGGACTTCAGGAAACAGCAGAGGAAGAAGAGGCACCCCCCAGATCCACATCGATGGTATCAGTGGAGAAGGTGGAAAGCTTCAAGTTCCTTGGCGTACACATCACTGACAAACTGAAATGGTCCAACCTCAGGAGGCTAAAGAAATGTGGCTTATCACCCAAAACCCTCACAAACTCCTACAGATGCACAATTGAGAGCATCCTGTCGGGCTGCATCACCGCCTGGTAGGGCAACTGCACCGGCCATAACCGCAAAGCTCTCCAGAGGGTGGTGCGGTCTGACCAACGCATTACTGGGGGCAAACTTCCCACCCTCCTGGACACCTACTGCACCCGTTTCCACAGGCCAAAAAGATCATGAAATACATCAACCACCCGAGCCACTGCCTGTTCAGCCCGCTATCATCCAGAAGGCGAGGTCAGTACAGGTGCATCAAAGCTGGGACCGAGAGACTGAAAAACAGCTTCTATCTCAAGGCCATCAGACTGTTAAATAGCCACCACTAGCACACCAGAGGAGGCTGTCTATAGACACTGATTAGAAATCACAGGCCACTTTAAGGAATAGAACACTAGCCACTTTAATAATGTTTCCATATCTTGCACTACTCATCTCATATGTTTAAACTGTACTCTATACTATTCTTCGGTACCTTAGTCACTTAATAGTGTTTACATGATTGCATCACTGTGAGGGCTTGGTTGTGGTAAGGCCTCTTACTCCCACCAGGGGGAGTGAAAGGCACACAATCAAGTCCTCACACCCTAACTGGGGAAATTAATGATCCCCAATCAGAGACAGCTGTCTAGAGTTGTCTCTGATTGGGGATAGTATTTAGGCCCACACACATCCATCTGTGTGTGGATCATTGCTTGTGCTTTGTGTAAGTGTGTTCATCTGCACTCACATCACAGTGAGGTACGTTTATTGTTTTGTAAAATATATTTAGTGTTAATAAATATGTTTGTTCAGTACTCTGGCTCTGCGCCTCGTTCCCTTCAACCACAGCGTGACAATCACCAACCTCTTATGTGTATACTGCATACTATAAAGCTTACTATGCCACTGTATCTTAGTCAAATGCCAGCCTGACATTTATGTATATATTCACAATCCATTCCTTACTTAGATTATGTGTATTTGGGTATATGTTGTGAAACTGTTAGATATTACTTGTTAGATATTACAGCACTGTCGGAGCTAGAAGCACAAACATTTCGCTACACCCGCAATAACATCTGCTAACCATGTGTATGTGACCAATAACATTAGATTTTTGATTTGATTTGATTTGATATGTCTCCTGCACATTCATCCAAGTAATGATATGCCCTAACAGCCTAGTTGCATTGGTCTGTCTACAGAAGCAATAACTACTGTTTATAAGAAAAAAAGACACGTTGAGACTCAACCTGGATTAGCATTATAACACCCATTCAGTGTGTGTGTGTGTGTGTGTGTGTGTTTGTCTAATCCCTCCCACCTGAACATGAAGCCATGAGGCAGATCCACTCTCCTAACTTCCTGTTTAAACACCACCCACACACCCCAGTGGCACACACACAGTCGAAAAAACATGCACACAAACACACAAGCGACTAAGCAAGCAATTCATCCAAAACGCACACACTGCCCTCACACAGTACATTCCAGTAATCACACACACATTTAATGCGAACCCACAACCTAACGCAAATCCGACAAAGACGGTAATACCGCACCATAGAGAGAGAGAGAGAGAGGGAAAGAGAGAGAGAGAGATGGTCTCCGTCTTTTTTCCTCACTCTCTCTTTATCTATCTCTTGTTTCAGTCTCTTTCTCTCTTTGTCACAATGTCACATCAATATTCATCCATTGAAAAGGTTGATGAGTCAGAATACAGCCAGAGACAGAGGTACTCCACTGGGCAAGCACTAGTTGAATCAACATGGTTTCCAAGTAAATCCAACAAAATTATGTTGAACCAACGTGGAATAAACATTGTATTGACGTCTGTGACCAGTGGGACATTATGTATATGTGTAGAGCGAACCGCAGGTTCTGAGCTTGACCCAGAAAGAGAAGAGAAGAGGAACAAATATGTTCTTACTAGCTCTGACCTTGCTGATAGCTACTTTATTAAAGACAAATATACTTACTATGACTGCGATATGTGGTTGTCCCACCTAGCTACATTGCATGACCAAAAGTATGTGGACACCTGCTCATCGAACATCTCCCCCCTTTGCTGCTATATCAGCCACTCTTCTGGGACGGCTTTCAACTAGATGTTGGAACATTGCTGAGGGGACTTGCATTCAGCCACAAGAGCATTAGTGAGGTCGGGCACCGATTAGGCCTGGCTCGCAGTTAGCATTCCAATTAATCCCAAAGGTGTTTGATGGGGTTAAGGTCAGGGCTCTGTGCAGGCCAGTCAAGTTCTTATACACCGATCTCATCACTCCAGCAAACGTGTTTCCACTGCTCCAGAGTCCAATGGCGGTGCACTTTACACCACTCCAGCTGATGCTTGGCATTGCGCATGGTGATCTTAGGCTTGTGTGCAGCTGCTCGGCCATGGATAACCATTTCATGAAGCTCCCGACTAACAGTTCTTGTGCTGACGTTGCTTACAGAGGCAGCTTGGAACTCGGTAGTGAGTGTTGCAATTGAGGACAGATCATTTTTACATGCTACGTGCTTCAGCACTCAGCGGTCCTGTTCTGTGAGCTTGTGTGGCCTACCACTTTGCGGCTGAGCCGTTGTTTCTCCTAGACGTTTCCACTTCACAATAACAGCAGAAATTTGACGAACTGACTTTTTGGACTGTGCCACGTTGAAAGTCACTGAGCTCTTTAGTAAGAACATGGAGTCATGGAGTGGACATAGTATGTACACCCACACACACCATGCTCCCAGAGTGCCTACACAGCAATCGCATCATAGGAGTCAGACATCTATTATTCAGGAGAAAAGGGGAGCAGAGAGGAACAGGCGCTATATAAAGAGTAGTACCCTAGACACAGGAATCTCTGAACTCTACCAACCCTGACAACTCAGAGAGAGAGAGAGAGAGAGAGAGACAGAGAGAGAGAGAGAGAGAGAGAGAGAGAGAGAGAGAGAGAGAGAGAGAGAGACAGCGAGACAGAGAGAGAGAAAGAGAGAGAGATATGGGGGGGGGGGGGCAGAGCTAGAGATATGGGGAGATGTGCAAATCCAGAGAGTCAAATACCAAGGGGGAGATAGAGACAAGCGAAATAAGAGCGAAAGAGGGAAAAAGAGGGAAAGAAAGGAATGGACAGAGGAATAAAGAGAAGTGAGGGAGAAAAGAGGAGTATAGAGGAGAAAGTTAAGAATTAAAGATGCTCCACTCTTCACCCCTGTTGGACCCAGGGGAGCAGGGAGCAGCTCAGAGAACATCCAGTACTGGATACAGGCCCAGCTACGCGACCAGCCACTATCACGTGATGAATGAAGATGCCACTGAACATTGTGCACGCACTGCAAGGCCTCCCCTGACTTCGTACAGGTTCATCATATGGTTTGTGTCTTCTGCATAATGCAATATTGATATGCATTGATTCGTACTGGGCTGTGAAGTGTTAGCAGCAGCAGCAGTGTGAGTACACTGTATGAGAGGCATTGAAAGCTGGTCAAAGAGACCGTTATCGGAGAGAATTGGACCGAAGTGGTGCTGTTTACCCTCTCTGTGTCTCCCGCTCGTCTTCTACTCTCACCATCTCTTCTTCCTATCTCCTTCTCCAGTCAATCTGACACCATGCCTAAGATATCATGATTACATGCCGTAACACCAAACCAGGTCTTTCTTAGAATCCATTAAGTTAATTTTCACTGAAACAACAAGATCTCTGTCTTCTGGGTCTCAAGGGACCAAAGCTGAGGATAACCAGCTAAAGATAGACCTTCCATGGGATGAAGTTCAACTCTACCTCCCCATCTTCCCCGCTCTCTTCTACGGTCCTCTCCCCTTCTCTCCCTCTCTCCCCCCTCTTCTCCTCCTCTCCTGCAGTGTGAACCAGCTCTGACAAAGCCTTGAGCCCCTTCCAGAAGAACCGGGAGGAGCCATCCTGCTAAAAATACTGAGAAGAGAAACGGAGGGAGCTGCCATGATGCCAAGTAGAGAGAGAGAAAAAAGGGAGGGAGAGAGAGAGAGAGAGAGAGAGAGAGAGAGAGAGAGAGGAAGGTATAGAAGAAAAAGGGAGTGAATCAAACAAAAAGAAAGAGAAGACAGACTTTCAGACAAAGGAAGAGAGAAAGGAAAGGATGGTTGGAATGAGTGTGTTCACCTGGCAATATGACAGTGCTTTCTACAGAGTGTTTTTGTACCGAGGTTCATCAGTTAGAATGAAAGCCTAATGCTGAGGCCAATGCTGAGCTCTCACTGGAGCCAGACTGCACACAAAGCAGCATGAGCTATACATTCATCCAGGAGAGAGAGAGAGAGAGAGAGAGAGAGAGAGAGAGAGAGAGAGAGAGAGAGAGAGAGAGAGAGAGAGAGAGAGAGAGAGAGAGAGAGAGAGAGAGAGAGAGAATGTAACAGGAGAATAATACAGATTATAAATATTTATACGAGCGAGCGGGAGAGAAAGACAGCAGAACTACAGAAAAAGGAGAAAAAGAGAGAAAGGGATATAGATGGAAAAAGAGAGAGACTTCAGAAGGCACACCGGGCGCGTTTGGCGGGTTTTATCTTCCTCGCAGTCTCTCCCGCCAGTCGAGGCGCGGGCGAGCAGGTTTTTCAGCTCGTGCTCCCCGTTGACTAGCCTTGGGGGGGCTGAGCTGCCATCCCGTCTCCCCCTCCTCCCACCTCCTCCCACCTCCAGCTTCATCCTCATCCCTCTGCTCTCCACCCCCTCTCCTCCCATCGCAAAGAGACAGGAAGTACCAATCACTGCGGCACGCTGGCTGAGGCCGCACACGGCAAAGTTCTAATGTTATCGTTTTTAGAAGAGTTCTTAGAGCTAACGTTGGGTTAATGTTTTATGAAGACACTAACAGGGATGTGTGCCAACTGTAACGTTACTGTTCTAAGTACTGAACAGAAACTGAGTGGGCAGTTTCTTTACCACTTCTTTGCTTTATTTTTTCATCTCTTTTTCATTAGGTATCCCTCCATCCATGACTATTTTCTTTGAAGTTGAGTGAAAAACACATTTTCTAATTTAATTTGTGGGTAAAACATAGACATATTTTCACTGGTTGGACTGCATTTAAAAAACTAGTTGAACTCTTGCAGAACTGGCTATTTTCAATGTCTCCTTCTCCTTTTTCATTTTTATAGGGTTATTAGGGGACTTTTCAGACAAAAAAATTACCTTCTAAACGAGGAAGGAAAATCTTTAAAATAAGATCTATCACATTTTAAAAGAAATTTAAAAAAACAGAAATAAGAAACAAAAAGGACTAAACTTTGATGTGATGTGATGTTGCTTAATGTGATTGGTCAGTCTTACCTAGCCAATCGTTGAACTTCTTGACCTCAGAGGGCAGGCCCAGCTCTGTGAAGTCACCAGCGTGGATGAACACGTCTCCATAGGGCATCTGGATGGCGTCCGTACGGGAGTGGGTGTCTGATATACACACAAAACGAGTGTAACCTGGCGGCTTGGGAGTGTCGTGGGGCAGGGGATCCACCCTAGAGTAGAGAGAGAATGGAGGAGAGGGAGAGAAAAGAGAGAACGAAGGAGAGAGAGCGAGAAAGACAGATAAACAATGGGAAGTTTCAAAGTGAAGAAGCAGAGTTGCAAAGAAAGATATAGAAAGTCAAAAAGAAAGTTAGAAAAAAGAGAAAAATAAAAAGGGGGAAAAAACTGTGAGAGGTCGGCGACAACAAAGACGACGGAATGGTAGAAGAAAGAAAGAAAAGCAGAGATAGAGCGAGAGAGGAGTCCGGTGGGAGTTTCCGTGAGTGTGCAGCAGCTCCAGAGAGTCTCCAGAGGGAGAAGGGAGCTGGTGAATAACAGTGGCCCACTTTAGTGAGCTCTCCTCCAGGTACACAGCCAGCCCCCAACACACCACCATCACACAGAGACCGAAAGAAGGAGAGAGAGAGACTGAGAGAGAAATGGAATGAGAGAGCGAATAACAGCCTGAAAAGAAAAAGAAAGAGGGGGAAAGTGGAGAGAGGAATAGAGGAGTAGAGGAAAGCTTGGGAACTTGTGCACATACGTAGTGTGTATCTGTATGCCAGCATACCTGTATGCATATGTATATCTGCAGGAGTGTGCGTTTACCTGCATGCGTAGTTGTGTTCTACTTACATGTGTACGTGCGGCGGCTGGAAGCGTCCCTGGTTAATGTTGTAGAAGGTAAAGGCCTGGGTGGGGTTGGTGCTGTATTCATCCACCTCCACGGCCGCCCTGCCTGCCGCCCGCTGGGCCTGGGACTGCTGCTGCCGCCGCGCAGCCATGATTTCTGACAGGGTGAAGGCCATGCTTCTGGAGCCTGGGCCTGGACCGCTACTGGGCTGGGGAAGAGGCGGGTTGGGCTGGGGCTGACCCACTCTGGGCTGGTCTGGGGTAGACGTGGTCTGGCCTGGGCTGGAGGTGGCCTGGCCCTGGCACACACAGTAGTTAGGACTGGGAGTGAGGCCTGCTGGAGCGTTCAGGGTTGCGGGTTGGCCCACCAGAGAGAGGCCCTCTGTCACAGCTTGGCCCACCTCTGAGAAACTCTGCTGGGTTGCTGAGCGAGCATGTCCCCCTCCGGCTCAGTGTCCCCCTACTCCTGCACACATAGAGAACAGAACCACTGAGGCTAAGGCTTTTACAATGTGAAGCAGGTATCACAATAACAACTGCCTTCAAATTACAGCTCCGCTTCTGGGATTCTAGTAGCATTTCACACGGATCCTGAAAGATGGTGAGATGGTGAGGGAGGGATGTAAGGAGGAAGGAGGGTGTTCATTTGGGGATGAGTGGGGGAGCTGGAATGATCCTGGATTGTGCTGCTATGATGTCAGTGTGCCATCTCATTCATGTGAAAACGGCCACACACACACACACACCATATCATAATTATACACACTTAACGCCATGACTCACAAAGGCATACTCTCGTGTGTGTCCATGCGTGTATATATGTGTGTGTGTGTGTGTGTGTGAGAGAGAGAGAGAGAGTGTGCGGCAGTGCCAGAAGTCCTCACACTGAGTGAATGAGAGCAGAAGGGTGCATTGGCAGATGCTGAGAGCATGGTACACAGTGAGAATAGAAGAGGATTACACTGGCACTAGGAACAAAGGGATAGGGCCATATTAACAGGAACAGGAAACAGGAAGAAAGATGTAGCAGAGAACATGGCGAAGAGGGACACTTCTTTATGATGTGTCAAAATGGACTGTGTGTGTGTGTGTGTGTGTGTGTGTGTGTGCGTGTGTGTGTGTGTGTGTGTGTGTGTGTGTGTGTGTGTGTGTGTGTGTGTGTGTGCGTGCGTGCGTGCGTGCGTGCGTGTGTGTGTGTGTGTGTGCGTGCGTATATATGTGTGTGTGTGTGTGTGTGTGCGTGCGTATATGTGTGTAAGCTACAAGTCCTGTTGACAGGCTATGACTGTAGCCTACAAGGCTATAGCATACATCACTGAGTGTGCACGTCTGGCTCAATTTGAACACCTGTCCCATGCTTACATAGTGAGAGAGGGGGCACAGGCATCAAAGGAGGACCAACAAACATTACAACATCTACACATTACAACATCTAAACATTACAACATCTAAACATTACAACATCTAAACATTACAACATCTAAACATTACAACATCTAAACATTACAACATCTAAACATTACAACATCTAAATTTAACAAAGTAATTCACATCTGATTAATAAGATAATTAAGAGCCACTTCAAAGTAATCTCTACATAAACAAGCAGTTGTATATGAAGGTTTAGGTTTTTATTTTCACAATAATTGTCATTCATTTTAATTATGTCCAGTTATCACACTAAATCTTACAAAACTAAACTACAAACAAATCAATAAAATCAGACATAATTTAGCCTACTGGGTGTTAGCCTACTTCAGAAGGCTATTTTGTGTAGTCCAGAAGAGCATAGTCACCAAAACGCAAAGGCATGGAGATTAAATAGTTGTCTTTGTCTTTCTTAGTGTGAATAATATTGTCAATTGTTGAACTGAAAAATATATATGTAAGACACTGCTTTTTTTGTGTTAGAATTCAATTAAGTTGTAGTTAGGACCCCAGATAAACTCTCACCAACGACTTGAGGGGTTGTTGGCAGAGCTGTCCTGAAACTTGATTATGGCATTGACCAGATAGATATAGGCTATGTAGCATACCGTGGTTCTTTATGGCATTGACCAGATAGATATAGGCTATGTAGCATACTGTGGTTCTGTTATTTGCATCTAGCATCAAACACAGAGAAATGTGATACAGTGCCTTCAGAAATTATTCATACCCCTTGACTTATTCCACATTTTATTGTGTTACAGCCTGAATTAAAATACCCCAAAATCACAAAGTGAAAACATGTTTTTAGAAATGTTTGCAAATTTATTGAACATGAAATACAGAAATATCAAATGTACATAAGTATTCACACCCCTGAGTCAATACTTTGTAGAAGCCCCTTTGGCAGCGATTAAAGCTGTGAGACTTTCTGGGTAAGTCTCTAAGAGCTTTCCACACCTGGATTGTGCGACATTTGCCCATTATTCTTTTCAAAATTCTTCAAGCTGTCAAATTGGTTGTTGATCATTGCTAGACAACCATTTTCATGTCTTGCCATGGATTTTCAAGTAGATTTAAGTCTAAACTGTAACTCGGCCACTCAGGAACATACACTTTATTCTTGGTAAGCTCCATTACATAAATGTTTTATTCTGAAAAACTCCAGTCCTTAACAATTATAATCATACCTGTAACATGATGCAGCCACCAATATACTTGAAAATATGGAGAGTGGTACTCAGTAATGTGTTATATTGGATTTGCACCAAACATCCTTCTTTTCACTCTGTCATTTAAGTTAGTATTGTGGAGTAACTACAATGTTGTTGATCCATCCTCAGTTTTCTCCTATCAGAGCCATTCAACTCTGTAACTGTTTTAAAGTCACCATTAGCCATGGTGAAATCCCTCAGCAGTTTCCTTCCTCTTGTGGTTGAATCTGTGTTTGAAATTCACTTCTCGACTGAGGGAGCTTACAGATAATTGCATGTGTGGGGTACAGAGATGAGGTAGTCATTCAGCCATAATGTTAAACACTATTATTTCAGTCCATGCAACTTATTATGTGGCTTGTTAAACTAATTAACTCCTGAATTTATTTCGGCTTGCCATAACAAAGGAGTTGAATACTTATTGAAACAAGACATTTCAGCTTTTTTCATTTTTTATTAATTTGTACAAATTTCGAAAAACATAATTCATAATGTGTGTAGGCCATGCCAAACAAATCTCAATTTAATCTGTTTTAAATTCAGGCTATAACACAACATGTGGAAAAAGTCAAGGGGTGTGAATACTTTCTGAAGGCACTGTACATCATGAAAGCATTCCGGTGGACAAGCTAAAACAGAGTAGAGTGGCAGTGTCCACAAACACCATCATGGACTAGATTTAAAAACACATAAGAGAAATCAAGAATCTCTGTTTCGGATTGTCATCATACTACTCCTGTAGCCTCCTATGCAAAACATAGGCAACACCAATTTGCATGCAAGCAGACACCGCGGCATCTAACCTACCTGGGTTTCGCCCGGTCTCCCTGTCGGATGAGCTGAGCCTGTCCGGTAAGGGATGAACCAGTGAAGTCCCGTGGGTCTGATAGCGGAGCGGACGGCGGATGGAGAGCAGCTAGTGAGTCGCGCTGTCTGTTTGAAAGTGCAGCGCGTTGTGCTACTCTGGTTTGCGCGTTGGCTCTCGTGGAAACACTTAATCTCACGCCTGTTGTGCTGAATGTGCTCGAGCTCTGTATCTTTCCACCTCTCCCTGATCTGTTCTGTAGCCTTCCGTTGGATGAACTACTCAATGAAAATGTGCAAAGGGGAGGTCTGAGCACGAATCAATTAATGTCTGACAGGCAGTTTGCGCCTGCATAAAATATCAAAGAGATTCGTCTCTATTTTTCTAGAATTTCCATCTATCACAGATGCAGAATTAAACTGCATTTCATTAAGATCGATTTCATGATAAATTACATACATTTGACTTTATATTTTCACATTTGGCCTAGTTTCATCCTTTCCATAGCCCTGTGTTTCTAAAACCTCTTCTGGATTAGTTTACCCCAAACCATTTCCACTGAATTGTATGTATTGTAATACAAGCACATTGGTCAACTAATCATTAGGCTATTAGAATCGAGTGTGCTATTTCTGGAATACATCAAATAAATTGACTGAAAATAATGCAAGATGACATGATAGATGTCTGCAACCCAACTGACCTTGGCTTCAGCAGAACTTTTAATTATTTTCAACAGATTACAGTTGCAAAGCAATACTATGGAAATGTATTCTCCTTAGCCTACATTTACAGTTTTACAGTACAATTTAAGTTTTACAAATAGGAATGGCTCCAAAAGTATGCCTGCAATTTATAAGAATCATCATGTTGCAAATTTGGACATAGAACAGTTCTTGAGTAGGCATAGTTGATCATCTGTGTAAATGCGCCACCCCCTGGTTAAACATTTGGTGCCTTACAGCCTATTTCTATACCATACTACTCTTTGAACCATCATTTAAAATAAGAAACTGAAGTCATTTAACTACAAACTCAATGTCCTCAACCTAAACTCTGACTTTAATTAATTCAGAAACAAAATGGATGCCGGTGCCGAAAGAGAAATATTGGAAAAAAAGAGGAGAGGCATAAAGATAAGTTATCTACACATTTGCCACTCTCTCATTTGCCTGGAGATTCTCAGCGTTGATAAAGTCCTGCAAAGATCAAAAGAAATTACCAGATTTGGCTGTCAGATTCATTTAATGCTGCAGCTAATATAAGAAACCAAAATGCTAACTTGGCTGTGATGTGAATTCAGCCAGGCTTCTTACACAGCCTCCAATAGGTTCTTCCAATAGGTGCAGGATTTATGGAATAAAGGTGCAGAGAGTAGGATCTTTGAATACTGCATTTATGTGCTCAAGACCAAAGTAAAAAAGAAAATAAATATCCTACAGGAAAATAATCTTTGACTCAATTTGCACTTAGGTTTGTGTATCTATATCCTCAGAATAGTTCTCCTCATTTTGAGATAAGGGCAATGTAGGCACTGTTAGCTACATTTTCTGGAACCATATTACAGTGTGTGTAATATGTCACCCATGGAGACAACAGATGTTAGATAGTATAGAAAGTAAAGTGTAACAAGGGAAGATCACAGTGCATGGTGGAGTTTTTTTTCTAATACCGTTTTATTTGAATTTGTATTTTTACTGGATTTTCATGGACCAAACAATGGCAAAACACTGTGATACAGTTTCTCTCTTTGGGTACAACCGACTAACACAAACATTAAAATTATCCCTCCATAAAATGGTCTAAAGTACCTACATACAGTATCTCTCTTTCTCTACCTCGATCTCACAAGCTACTCACACACGGACAAACGCTCACTGTCTCACTCTCTCACACACATACATGCACCCTATCTGTATCACACTGTCTCACGCACGCACACACACACACACAACCACACACACACCCACACTCGACAAACCCACACAAAATAGAATACATTCTCAGGAAAAGTCAATCACATTGTTTTTTTGCATTTCATACCGATTTTCATTATCATCATCATCCAACACACTAAACACCCAAAACATCCCTCAACAGGAAGTGGGCGCACCGTACCAACATTAGCTATACCTCCGCAGGCGGCAACTATTTTGAGTGCACTGAGTGGACAAACACCTTGGTTGTATCTGAAAACATTAGCTGCTCAATTCCACTCAAAGGAGCTTTGATTTGACGACGAGTAACATTTTCTGACACAACCCTACATGGGCCAAGTTATCATTCTGATTGGAGAGAGCTTTTAGTAACGACCTTGTGAAGAGATTCTGTCAAACAGAACACCAACACCTAGTCAGAGGAAACTGCTCTACACACAACAGTGGGGTTACGATTAGACTGAGATGAACAGGTCCTGTATCAGTGCTGGGGCACAACGCAGAATTTATGAATGAGTGACTATATCTGATCCCATATTAGTGGCCTTCAGTATATGGCCTATATGGCTAGGTTAGAAGATACAAGCCATATAATTATGCTTATCGTCCTTGTGCCCAGCACAAAGAATGTAAGTTGTTTATAACCGTGTAGTAGAGGTGTATTAGCAGTTTAATAGGTGTGTAATAGGTGTGCTATTTATGCAATTATAAACTGTGTGGTTTGAGCCCTGAATGCTGATTGGCTGACAGCCGTGGTATATGGTCTGATATACCACGGCTGTCAAGTTAGCATTAGGTATGACAAAATATGTATTTTTACTGCTCTAATTACGTTGGTAACCAGTTTATAATAGCAATAAGGCACCTCTGAGGTTTGTGGTATATGGCCAATATACCACGGCTAAGGGCTGTATCCAGGCACTTTTGCGTTGTGCATAAGAACAGCCCTTAGCCGTGTTATACTGTCCATATACCACACTACCTCGTGCCTTATTGCTTAAACGGACTCTGCTGGGAGAGTGTTAGAAGGGGGAGAACAATGAAAGTGTTATTTTGTCTGAACATTTGACTACTTGAGGTCAGTTGGGGCGCTTTCTGGGTTAAGGTTACAGTTGCAAGTGCTATGGACATACAGGTACTCTCATAGACATTACAATACTTTTAAACAGACCTCTGCCTCTGTATCTCTGTACATACAGGTACTCTCATAGACATTACAATACTTTCAAACAGCATCTGTATCTCTGCTACTACATTCACCTCCAATCCAACACTCTTGTAATCAAACAATACATATTTTCTTTACTTGCATTGTGCAGAAATATAAACAAACTTACAGATTTGTTATAAATCAACAGTCTAGGTTGATGACTTACAGAAACTGGGAGAAGTCCAAATAGGACAGATTGAGTGAGTGGACACTTGTAAAAAGCAGGTGGTTTTGAGTGTGCACTTAGTGCCATCATATAAGAAGCTTTACACAAAACACAACACCCCTTTTTCTCTGGCAGCTAGTCAGGAGGGTCTTAAAGGGATGAGGCAGAGTTAAGAGATGGGAGCCCACCCACAAATAAAATATTAGTGAATCGTTAAGTACATTTCCCTTTAAAGTATGACTTACTGGCAATACTGCTTTTTCAGGCCAAATGGGTAGATTTGAAGGTGTCTGTCTAAAGATATTGAACGCTGGGGGTTTCGGGTCTGGGTTACTGGTGTGGTGAGAACAAAATGGGACATGTTTCTGCCTCTCTCTTTGCTACAGCCAAGGTGATACATTTCTATACAACACAAAAAAGAAAAATGTAATTTTAAGATTTTTTTCTACAGTTTACAATATAAAATTCAAGTGCAATTAAAGTTCCAAGTATTAGTTACATCACAAACATGTCTATCTATAGTAACTTCTGTTACTTGCAGGTAGTTTTTTCATCTTGTTATATATCTTTCCATGGCAATGGAAACTGTACTCAGTTTAAAGGTGGAATATTCTGGGATGCTGAAATTAGAAATGTCTTTAGAAATAATTTCCCATGTGAAAATGCTGATGTAAAATATGATTTAAGTGCACCAATCGTTTTTTTCGGACTTCCATCTTGTGCACGCCAGGGGCTTTTTAAAATAACGTCACTCTCGCACACCATCTACGTACACATATGTATGTTCACACAAACATAAATATACATACGTACATACATACATACACATACATTTTACTTGTAACCAACATGTCTGTACGTACATATATATCAAACATCCATGTTGTGGGCTTCTGCAAGTTCTAACACATATAAATATTACCAAAAAACAAACAAACCAACACAACACAAAAACAAACCAAATCAAAACAGGAGTACAGGGGAAAAGGTTAAAAGTTAAAACAAGGACTGTAGGAAAATAAGACAAAAGAGACTGTTCCCAGTTCCTGTGCAGGGAATGCTGGGATAGCGAGCAGGAGGAACTCTGGGTAGGGTTGGGGGTGTGCGGGGGGGGGGGGGTGTAAGAGAAGTATAGGGGTGTAGAAGAAGTGTTTCAGAGTAGAGGGGGTCTAGAAGAGAGGGATAGATATTGGCAGGCGGGGGGGGGTGTATGAGAGATGTAGAGGTATAGACGTGCTGATTAGAAGACATATGGGGGTGTTGACAAGGTAAGGACGTAGTTGAAGAGTAGGGAGGAGTCGATGGTGGACAGGGGGCGTAGGATAAGCATAAGGGGTAGGTGTCTGGGTTACAGACAGGGGGCGTAGGATAAGCATAAGGGGTAGGTGTCTGGGTTACAGACAGGGGGCGTAGGATAAGCATAAGGGGTAGGTGTCTGGGTTACAGACAGGGGGCGTAGGATAAGCATAAGGGGTAGGTGTCTGGGTTACAGACAGGGGACGTAGCAGCCTATTTGTATGGCCGTAGGAACCGTGTGACTTTAGAGCGCAGCAGCTTGATGAAGGAGCGGGGGAACATGTCTTTGGACTCCTGTGCCGTGTACCTGAAGTAGTTCTGGGGGTGAGCCAGCACATCAAACAGGGCTTTGATCAGTTTTTTATCCTGCAGGAGGAGTGGGGGAGGGAGGGAGAAACAGAGAGACAGACGGAGGGAGTTATTAATGAAGATAATATACCGTACACTGTATAGTATAGTCTATTAATTACAATATATAATATACAGCAACTTTACATAATAGAGAGTTGCTTACTTTCAGTATCTCTTGGTGATTCTCTGATGCGTAGAGCCTGCCGTCCCGGACAATGTCCTCTATCAGCTGCTGGTAGTCCTCTACAAAACAACCAACAGGAGGAAACACAGGCTTACATTACTCAGCTGGCGGCCGTCTGCCGCCTTTTCACAAAAAGTGGCCCCAGATTCCACCATCAAACACACCTTGTCGTACTGTACATTATAGTTTACTTAATAAGCCATATGTGAATGTTAGGGAGTCTGAGCAGTTTAGAAGTGTAGAAGCTACAGCAGACTGACCATCGTAGGTGACATAGGGGACTTGGAAGCCCTTGCCACTGTTGCCCTCATTGGACTTGAACTGGATCCAGAGCTTGCGGGAGCGGGAGGTGAAGGCGATTGGTCGCTCGTATGTCTGACACGTCTCATAGGTGGTGATGGAGGTGGGCAGGGCTAATGGAAAAAGAGGGAGGGTATAAATGTAACTGACGGACAGATGTATCAACCAAGAGTTTGGAATCAGCTGAAATAATAGTACTTAATGAATATTAAAATAGCAATAGGATACCCTGACAACAAGATAGACTAATTACAATAATGTGACAATCTAATTGGCTGGCTAGCTGATGAAATTACATATCACGCTGTCTGATTGGCTGGCAGAGTAACGATGACTTCCTGGTTGTGCGTACCACTCTTCCTCATGACGAGCACGTCTCCACACTCGTCTTCGATGGGGAGGAAGATCTCAGGCACCACGATGAGGATGCGTCTCTTGTGGGGGGGGTTGATGGTCCAGATACAGTCTACATTGGACGGGTAGTCCCCGGGGTAGTTAGGAGACTCAATAAAGCCTGTAAAGTCCCCCAGCTCACCCCCACACACCTGGTCTAAGACAGGGAGAAGAGATTTGGATGAGTAAGGGTGTACTGGAGGCTATGGCTTTAAATTGAACTAATTTAGCAGCAAGGAACATGTTTATAGTTTAGAGCAGTGGTTCTCAAACCAATGCACAAGGTGCAATTTCAAATTTGGGTAGTGCATCATCAGTTCCTCTTGTCATGTTAGTCATTGCATACCTTAGAGAGCTATTTATAACTTGTCAGAAATGTCCAGATCAACTAGCCCATGTCAGCTACCGTTATTATATTTAGTTTTTTTAGTCCATAGATATTGTTGTTATTTTTTAAATATCACATGACATTAGACATGGCAAAATGTATAAAATTGCAAGAAAATATGCTTTGAAAATGCAAAATGTCCTTTGCACCCAATGACAAAATGTGTAGAATTGCAAGAAATAAGCTTTAAACCTGAAAAATTATCTCCGCCAACAAGAGGCGTGTGAACAGTTGATGTCATGAACAGTGCCTGTGCCCATAGATATGGACGTGGCACGTGTGCGGGATGTTCCTCAATGCTGGAAGGGAGACCCCGAGTGAAAACGTTTGGGTATCCCTGGCTTAGAGTACACAGAGGAAACTGTAATGTTGACAACTTGTCATTTGTGGCCTATGGTCGAACGAGGGGGTCACATAGTCCTCTAATCATGTGCAACAGTAAAATAATTCACTGCACTAATGAACTAATGTGAGACTGGCCTTACTCTTGCAGTGAGAGACATTGGTGGCTCCATCAAAGTCGGTGGTGGTGTTGCCAGGGCAGGTGATGCAGTAGTTCTGTCCAAACTCTGACTGGAAGGTGCCGGCTGGGCAGCGGATACAGCGGTGGTTACTGGAGTTGTAGTGGTGTCCAGGAGCACAGTGGACTATGGGGAGAAACACACACAGCCACAAACATGAGAGTCAGACATTCACACACACACACACACACACACACACACACACACACACACACACACACACACACACACACACACACACACACACACACACACACACACACACACACACACACACACTCTCACCTTTGGCCTCACAGTCCCTGAAGGCGACAGAGCCCTCATACTTGGTCATGAGACCTCCTCCACAGGAGAAGCAGAGTACACGGCCAGGCTCCGGCTGGAAGGAGCCCAGGGGACAGGGGTTACAGGGACGGAAGCCATCTGATGAATACTGACCAGCCGGACACTGACCTGGGCGAGGTGTAGAGAGAGAGAGGGAGGAAGATAATTCATGAGGTATAATGAGGTACAATAACGTAAATCTATTCAACTGCCCTATTATGCTGGAAGTTGCACTTCAATGTTTAATGAGATCTAGTCAGTTCCATAGTTTCAGGTTGTCCAGAGTACTGCTGGTGAAGTTCTGAAATCCCTTCTGAATCAAACGGTAGCGCCCAACGTGGGGCTCGAACCCACAACCCTGAAATTAAGAGTCATGCTCCACCGACTGAGCTAGCCAGGCTGATTTATCTATTGAATCCTGGTCTTTGCTGCAACCTAGAGGACAAAGTGGGAAATGCCTTGAACCAAACCATTGTCTCCAATAGAACTGGAATTTAATTTAAGAACCACAAGGTGGTGCCAAACTACAGCACCCATAAGACTACCACAAGCGTGCACACACACACACACACACACACACCTCCGCACTGCGAGACGTTCTTGGCCCCAGCGATGCCCTGTCCCTCGGTGCTGGGGCAGGGTTCACAGGACAGTTGACCCATTGTGTCCTGGTATGTACCAGGGGGACACACGACACACTGATCATGGTCTCCACTATAGTACGTCCCCACACCACAACTCACTGAGACAGGGAGAGAGATAGACATACATACACAGAGAAATAGAGAGAGATGAAAGAGAGATGTTTAGCATATCATGGTATGGTATATCACACATACAAACTCAGACAGAAGTTGGCTTTAGCTTACACACTGTGTCAAACTGCAGCTGTGATGTTTTTGCCAAAATAAAGGAAACACCAACATAAAAGTGTCTTAATAGGGCGTTGCGCCACCATGAGCCAGAATAGCTTCAGCGCACCTTGGCATAGATTCTACAAGTGTCTGGAAGTATATTGGAGGTATACGACACCATCCTTCCATGAGAAATTGTCTCAAAAACGCCGCTCCAGTTCAATGGAAGCAATGTACAAAACGGAAAACTTAGCAAACAACGTGTTTGTGGTAAAGTACATGGGGGCGGCCATCTTTATTCACCTTCACCATGGGTTGAGATCTGGTGACTGAGACGGCCATGGCATATGGTTTACATCGTTTTAATGCTCATCAAACCACTCAGTGACCACTTGTGCCCTGTGAATGGGGGCATTGTCATCCTATTGGGGCATTGCCATGGAAGACAAAAATAATGGGCAACTGGGCCTGCCCAGCATTTTTATAATGACCCTAAGCATGATGGGTTATTAATTGTTTAGGAATTGCTCAAGAACCACACCTGTATGGAAGCATCTGCTTTCAACATACATTGTATCCCTAATTTACTTTTTTTTTTTTTTTTTTTTTTTTTATCTTGGGAGTTACTTGTATATGGAATAGTAAGCTACAACAACTTCATATCCCAGGATGCCTTGCACAGGATGCTCACCACATTTGCCATCCCGTAAGACCTGTCCGGTGCTGCATTGCTCAACGTGCAGGGCAGGTTTCTGGGCCACCTCGTACTCAGTACCAGAGAACTGGATGTAAAACTGCTGCTTGTTGATGGACTTCCTCAGGAGCCGCATGGCACTCTGTAACCTCTGCTTCATACGCTCCCTCACACACTCCACGTTACACGAGTCTGTGGAGAGAAATACACACAGTCAGTATATACACACACACAACAAATACACATACTCCACGTTACACAAGTCTGGGGAGAGAAATATGCAAGCACACACACTACATATAACAGAAAACTTAAAGTACTCATACCCATATACCAACAGGTTACATGATTGTCAAATGTGGAGTATATGCAATCAAAACACACACACACACTGACCTGAGGTTGCACAGTCACACTGACCTGAGGCTTCCTCCTCCTTCATCTCCATCTCAAACTCAGCTGTGATGTGGGAAACCTCTTTGGAAGGGGACTTGCGTCCACGCCGTCGCTTCTTAGACGAGTCACACTTCAGATTGACAAAAGTCACCTGGCAGTCGTCGGTACAGGGGAGCGGACCCCCTGAGACGAAGGGGGGGAGGATGAGGAAGGTAGGGAGAGGAAGTTGATAGGATGCTGTTGTGGTATTTTTAGTATTGATTGTATCGGATTTATGGCAGGTGTAAGTGCACAGCTCAGGACTCAACTGTCGGTTACATTACTGCTACAGGATCTTGCATCATGTATACCTTAGACTTTATTCAGTCTGTATTACTTAATGTTGTACACTAAGTTAGGCGTAGCATGTGTTATACAGTACCGTTTGTATAGTCAGTTAGGAGTAGCAGGATTTACCTTGCAGGCTCGGCTTGGACGTCTCTCTGTGTTTTTCCTTGTTCCTGGGTCTCAGGTGACACTTGGCATCTTTGATCTTGAAGCGGGCCTTCTGCTTGATGGGCGGGGCTAACGTATCTTCATTTACATAGAGGAGGAAGACACAGAAACATCCACCAATTAATAGCACCATCATTAGAGACAGAAGTTTTATCCTGATCACCTGACCTGACCAACTCCTGACACTGATATTAGTCTACTGCCCATGGCATATGATCACACACTTTAGAGCACATCTCCAGGCCACCTTTATTGGTGTTCCCTGGTTGAGGTGAAGTTTAGGTCAGAGAGGAACTAACACAGCCAAATGCTTCATCACTCTCTGTCTGTCTCTCTAGCAATATGGCAAAACCAAAACCCACATCGTCACTGTGATTAGCAGTCCAGCCAACACCAGGGAGGAAGGTAGGTGTGTGTGTGTGTGTGTGTTTGTGTCTGTTTGTCGGTCATGTGTTGGGTGGTTGGGATGGCTGTACTTTTAACAAGGTGCTGGAGACACACAAGGGTCAGAGAGTGTGTGTGTGTGTGTGTGTGTGTGTGGTTATGGGTATGGTGAGTGAAGAGGGAAATTGAGAGCGGAGCCAGGTAAACACACAGCACAGTGAGAGGCCATAGAGGGGCTGTGTGTGTGGTTCTGGCCATTAATCATTTACAACACGCTCACCAGGACACCACTGGCTCCAGTTTGCTTCTGAAGAGCAGAGGCGCTGAACGGACTGACCTGTCTGTGGTTTGGGACGCCACATAAAAGCTATCTTCATCATCATCGTAACCATCATCATCATCACCACCATCAACATTGTAACCGTCATCATCATCTGCCACTTTCGTTATCAGAGCGTGAAATTATAGACTGTGATGAGACCGTAGATGAACCGTAAGTGAACCATATGTCTGGGGGAGCTGTGAGATTCTTAGGGAACGGAACAGGATTGGCGCACTGAGGTGAGCTGTATTTCATATCACTTAACACTCACACCCCCAGCCAGATGGTGGGTTTCTCTCTCTCCCTCTCCCCATCTCCTTCTCCAGCCCTCTCTCTCTCTCTCTCCCTCCCTCTCTCTCTCCCTCTCTCTCCCTCCTCTCTCTCTCTCTCTCTCTCTCTCTCTGCCTATCTCTCCCTCTGGCTCTTTCTACCTCTCCATCTCTCTCTCCATCTCTCTCTCCATCTCTCTCTCCATCTCTCTCTCTCTCTCTCTCTCTCTCTCTCTCTCTCCATCTCTCTCTCTCTCTCTCTCTCTCTCTCTCTCTCTCTCTCTCTCTCTCTCTCTCTCTCTCTCTCTCTCTCTCTCTCTCTCTCTCTCTCTCTCTCTCTCTCTCTCTCTCTCTCTCTCAGTGCATTCCTCTGGCTGTGTGAGGGCCCTCTCCCTGTCCAAAATCTACAGAGTGCTGAAGGAAATATAGGAATGACGATATTGCGAGCACCAAAGGCAGGGGAGCGAAGATTCCGATGGAGGGAATGAAGAAATTGAGGAATTTAAACCCACTGACAAGGGGTCATGACCGAGCTGCGAGACCCTGATCTCACTGTATGTGTGTGTTTTATTTGAAGTGAATACTGAACTAACCATGACATCTCAGACTACAGGTCCCATAACGCATTTGCATACCTGCACAGGTGAGCAGGGCGGTGGTGGCGTTCTTCTTCTGTGGTCCCTTCCCAGTTGGCACGGGCACACCACAGCTTAGTGTGTAGCTGTTCTCAGAGTCTGGTGGGACACACACAAATACATGTCAGTTACAAACCTGTCCACCCACTCAATCCATTTAGACCAGCTCTGTGTGCAGTATCCCTGTCTTCTGCCACTGGTTGACTTGTTTATAGTTATTAAACTGTCAGCCCTGAAGGACAGGGTGAAATGGGACATGACGAAATATGGGATTGCTGTCAAAGTGATAGAGGTGTCCGACTGAGGAGCAGTGTGACCCAATCTCTGATGGAGTGTGGAGGAGTAAAATACTGTTATTAGTTTTATATGGCCTCACGTTCCCTAGTATTTAAGAGCTACAAGAGACTGCCATATGAAGTCTGCCATAAATGAAAACACACTCACGCACACCTCAGTCACACACACACACACACACACAAACGCACACACACATGGATACATACACATTTCCTGAGGGACGGAAAGAAATGATGTACAGATCTATGCTCACTCTTGGATGTTCACGCACACACGTACACACGCACGCATACACAAACACACAAACACACACATGCATATCTAGTCAGAAATGAGGGATGAAGACTTCAGAGCTCATAAAGCGGGAGATGATCGAAGAAGACGTAGGACTTTGCGTGCAACCACAATAATTTAAAAGCTTTCCTTCTCCCCCAAATTAAGACATTCTCCAGAAAGATAGAAAAAAAATATTATTTCGCTTCCATCAGTCTCACACTACCTCAGCCAAGCCAAACGGAGCAGGGGTCTACTCAAAGCAGTCCTAATGGAAATATGGCAGGCCCGATTAAAGAATGGAATTGTTTTACAGATGTTTGTCTGTGTTAAGCGCATTCACAGAAGGACCATGTTGCCTGCATTGACAGCCAATAGCTTCATAGCCCTTTATAGCCTCAGGGGCAACACCAGGGGAAATCACTCACTCAGTGAAACACTTTTAGTTGAAACGGCCCCTGATGGATCCTTTGGCCAGTGGCTGAGATAGGTAGGTAGATAGATTAGGCTTTAATCTGAGCCCTTCATTCAACTGGGAAACTTTCAGTGGAGCTCTGCTTCAATGGAGAGCATTGACTGGCATTGACCTCTAGAGGGCAGCAGAGAGTATGACCACGGCTACACAGGCATTGGTCATTGATAATAGTCAGCTGAAGACTAGCGCATCGAACTAAACCTCACCAGAACAGTCCAGGTCAGAGAAGGTAGAGATGAATGTACTTAAACCAGAGGAGGGAGTGTAGAAGGCAGATTGGGGAGAGTGAAGGTTAAAGGCTAGGATCCTGATGGGCAGAAAGAGTGAAGGTTTGGTCTTTGGTATGAGTAAATCAGTTCCTCTTTGCTGTAAGGTGTGTGTATGTGTGTTGGGGTGTGTAGGATTGATCCATGTACCTGTGAGGAAGAGTGCGTTGGAAGGGCAGGAAAGCGAGCACACCTCCACCCCGCCTCTTTTGTCACAGATGAGCTGGGCGCGCGGCGCTGGCTTCCCATTGGGCAAACACTTCACCGCCTCTGAGGAACATAGAGGGTCACATCAGCATGACAACCACCGACCCATCACACCACAGGAATGATGACAAACACACACACGCACGAACACACACTCACATACATTCACCTATGTCTATAGAAAAAACACACAGTAGATGTTTAGGTGCTTACTGGTGCAGTCCTTCTTGTTCCAGTGGAGCTTCTGACCAGGCGGACACAGACACTCATAGCCTCCCTGTGTGTTCACACAGCTGTGCTCACAGCTCCCGTTGTTAATGCTGCACTCATCTATGTCTGAGACACAACCACATAGAATACAGTCAGTGTGTGTGTGTTTGTGTGTGTGTGTGTGCGCAGTATCATCACAGTTCAGTGTGACATCATCAGACTGAGCCTGTGCTACGAGTGAGTGTGTGATGTCATCAGTGTGAGACAGACAGCCCATGTCCTCTCCGTGCTCTATATCTGACTGACTAGTATGTGTTGACTGCTAATGGAACACCCTTTCGACAGTGGTCTGTTTAGTCTACCACTGAAGAACACGGCTGTCACAGCACACACACACACCCGTTAAACCTACCGCCTCCGCAAGAAGTGGGTGACAGGCACATAACACACACACACACACACACAGGCAAGGACGCAGGTACGGAGGTTTATTCAGGAGAACTGAGGTGTGAATGTGTTTTCAGTAGCAGCCGTCTGCATGTGCTCAGTCACCCCTCACCAACACACACAATAAAACAACTCTCTCTCTTTTTATATCTCTGTCCTTCACTCTATCTCTTTCTCACTCTCTCTTTCTCCTTGTCAGTCTCTCAGGGCTTCTCACTCTGTGTCAGTCAATTTCTTTCTATCTGTGCCTCTCACTAGCTACCTGTCTGTCTAACTCTTTGCCATGTCTTTCTAAGTGTTTGTGTGTGTGTGTGTGTGTGTCTGCCTGCCTGCACGTGTGTGTGTGTGTGTGTGTGTGTGTGTGTGTGTGTGTGTGTGTGTGTGTGTGTGTGTGTGTGTGTGTGTGTGTATGTTTGTGTGTGTGCGTGCAATCCCATGCATGTCTGTGTCATACTCACCTCCGCAGTGTGTGAGGCCGTACAGAGTGTATCCCTCCTGACAGACACACTCGAAGCTGCCAGGGTAGTTGACGCAGGTGTGGTCACAGGTCCTCTCAAAGGAACACTCGTCAATATCTGAGATAGAGGAGAAACACAGAACATACAGTATGTAATACTACTGTTTACACATGGGGTCTGTCCAAAATGGCACCATATTCCCAATATAGTGCACTACATTGGACCAGGGCTCCTAGGGAATTGGGTGCCACCCTGACCATGCCTTCACCAAGGACTGATTGACAGTATAGCCAGTGTCTATATGAAACATGCTAAGGTTAGGACATCCGTGTTCCCAGTACAGTATACTGGATATTGAATGTATTGAGTTTCACTATGGGGAGTTGTTTGAACTCGATTTTGTTTAGATTGATAGAACCTGTGAAGAGGAATCTCCACTAAAAGGACAATACATCTGAACTGTGAACTGTCAGTGGTGAGACAGTGTGTGTGTGTGTGTGTGTGTGTGTGTGTGTGTGTGTGTGTGTGTGTGTGTGTGTGTGTGTGTGTGTGTGTGTGTGTGTGTGTGTGTGTGTGTGTGTGTGTGTGTGTGTGTGTGTGTGTGTGTGTGTGTGTGCTTGTGTGGTGTGGGGGCTGGAGGACTGGGCTCAGATTCACAAAATCTTCTTAAGAAAAATGTCTTCTTAACTGCCATTTTTTCCTTAACTGTAGACTTAAGTTAAGTTAAGCAAAGTTGCTATTTCTCAAAAAGGTTATTGGAAATTGATCTTGCTCTATGCCTTATGTTTCTCCTTAAGCAAAAAGTTAAGAAGAAATTAGATTATTGTTCTTGGAAATGTTTTTAATTCCAAGATAGCTAAACCTTTGTCTTAAACTCCGGCCAGTGAGAGAAAAAGACTCATGAAAGCAATTGAACATGTTTTATAACAGTAATCTCAGTAAGAAATATGGTAAGATGATTTCCATTGCTAGCTAAAAAGCTAGCTAAAGCGGTTGCCTAGCAACAAACATCTTCATTAGATTTGTAAGAAGATATTTGAGAAGTTCGTAAGAAAATCATTACATCTTAATATATTGTTGAGGAATTGCACTTACTATCTTATTAACTTCTTTTTTTTTTTTCATAAGAAGCTTCTTAAGTTTTTGCGTGAGAAGTGTTTTGTGAATCCGGCCCCTGGACAGTGCAGGAGCATTCAAAATGATCTGTCTGGAATAACAGTGTACATTCAGCCTGGTTATGTGGGTGGGAGTCTAAACAGTGACAGGCTTATAGGCTGTGTGTGTCAGTAAGAATGTCAGATTGGTTGCTCAAGATTCACACACATAAACACACACACTGATCTGTGCACTTCCACACATGGAATAGACATGCCTATAATCATGGTAAAGGTTAGATAGACTAGTGAATTACAATTACAATTACAGCCACAAAGAGCTGAGCCACACACACACACATGCAATACACAGACCCTGACAATTAAGTAATCTTCCTTGGTTGTAGCAGAGAGCATGTTTGCCTCTTTCCCCTTGAGAAACCAACAAGTTGATATATGAGTCATTCTTAGATATTTCTCTCCACAGCTCTTCTCCACACAAACACCCATTATTCAGCCACAGCTAATAAGACCAGTCCATTAATCAGACTAAAGTTCATTGTTAACAAACAGTGGAGTGGAAAACAAAGCAGAGCTCTGCCCACTAAACTACCCCAAGAGGTCTTCTCAGTGGAGACTTCCAGATCAAATTCAGTCCTTCAGTCCTGCCCTCCACCCCAGGCATGGGATAGAGCAGACCAACTCACTGTGGTCAGGGCCAGGGGCTGTATGTACAGTTTCAAGTATCTCAGAGTAGGAGTGCTGATCTAGGATCAGGTCCCCCCTATTAATATAATCATATTTATTGTGACTTAAAATGCCAAACTGATCCTAGATCAGCTCCTACTATGAGATACTTTGCAAATACAGGCCCTGGTTTTGGTTTATAACTTTATTTGATTTGATTGAGAAAAATGTAATGACATTTGGGTGGCTGACAGTAGCAACAGCATTACTTCAGTCCAGTGTCTCCAACTCACCTAGACTATTTCAATACAAACCCATCTGGGCTGTTGAGATTTACAGGGGTAAGAAAAACAGTGTGTTAGGATAAAGTTTGTAATGAGGAGGAAGTTGTTGAGGCCTGGCTTCTGTTGGCTGCTGGGCTGCTTTGCTATAGTCCTCCAGGCAACTGTCTATATGACAGGTTAGGGTTAGATTAGCATACCTGATTAATTAAACTAGCATCAGACCACAACCACAGCCACTATGCAGACTTGGAATGACTTGAGAGAGGTGCCGCTGTATAATCTCATTTCACAGAGAGGTGTCTGTTGTTGGCTTGGCTGATGTGCAGGTGTCTGTCTGTTTGTGGGGTAGGGAGAAATACACCCAAGGGTATTGTCCCTGTTTATTAAAACACAGAACGATGTAGCCTGTTTATTCCCTCTTAATAACCACTGTGTCTGTAAAGCTCTGCTCCCTCTGTCCTTGTCGCGGATCCCTCTGGTACTGTTGCTTATTCCGTGCACCAGTTCCGGAGGTCTATGTCTCTGGTTTTCTACGTGTCACTGAACTGTCTCATTACACACCTGGTTCCCATCTCCCCCTGGTTAGTCTCATCAGTATTTGTATAATTGTGTCCTTTGTTTCACCGTTGGGTTGTCGATTATTGTTCCCACGTCCGTGGTTCCAATGTCCGTTGGGCCTGTGAGTACCTGTGCTTGTTATTTTGGCTTTCGTGCTGCGTTTATGTGCCAATGTGATTACGGGTCTCATCCCGTCTATTTATTACGGGTCTCGCCTTGTGTATTTATTCAAGGTTCACCTCGTTCTGTTGTTTGGGTTAAAGTCCTGTGAATTTGTGTGTGTGTTTGTTTTGGGCTTCGTCCCCGTGCCGTTACGTGTATACTTGTTGTAATTTGGGTAGAAATCAGAAACCCTATTACGCATTCCTGCACCTGTCACCCGATCCTTTCATACAACGTGACAGTCCTCTTGACCTCTACTGTATTGGTTTAATACAGCTATCTGTATACAACGTGACAGTCCTCTTGACCTCTACTGTATTGGTTTAATACAGCTATCTGTATACAACGTGACAGTCCTCTTGACCCCTACTGTATTGGTTTAATACAGCTATCTGTATACAACGTGACAGTCCTCTTGACCTCTACTGTATTGGTTTAATACAGCTATCTGTATACAACGTGACAGTCCTCTTGACCCCTGCTGTATTGGTTTAATACAGCTATCTGTATACAACGTGACAGTCCTCTTAAACGCTACTGTATGGTTTAATACAGCTATCTGTAGGGAGTCTTTGTATTCTTCATTCTCCATCACCCCTGTCCTTGTACAGGCACAGGGGCTGCCTAAAGACTCTCTCTCTCTCTTTCTCTCCCACTCCCTTTCTCTCTCAGGAGGAACCTTGCATAGCTACAGCTCTTCTCAGACACGTATTACCAGGAGCTATTTTCCCTGGAAGAGCTTACCAGCATGGAAAGAATTAAAACTTTAAATAAATAAAAGTTAAAAATACAAATCTGGAAATAAATACCACTTGTTAGCAGAATGAACCACACACGTTGTTGGACACTGGAAGCTTAGTTATACAGTCAGGTAAGCTGATGGGTGGAATGAGCGTGTTTGTGGGTGTGTGTGTGTGTGTTCCTTCCATCAGCACACACCCAGGCTGAGTGTGTTATTGGCATGTATGGAGTTGTGTAAACTGTTTGTCGGCAGTTTTTTTTTTGTGTTTAATATGACAGTGTTGATGTTTAATATGACACACACACACACTCAGATAGAGTTGTTTGGTGTTTTTGGTTCGGGGACAAAAACACTGCAGGGTGTTGTTGTTAATAAAATAATTTGTGATGTGTGTCTCTCCTGTCTCTCTTGCTGTGACTTGTATAGAGGAATCTGCATTTGTCCTGCAAACATAACCAGGGATTAGATATGAAGAGAGAAGCAGAATGTCTTAATACAGCTGACAGTAAATTACACCCACTGGAGGATGTCAAGTCAATTGTAATAACAAGCCTATCTGTGCATGTCATTCCAGGTGAATGATGTGTAGGCCAAACCCTGTTTTGATTCTATGTATGATCCTGCTCTGAACATAAAGCACATGACTGAGTTACTATCATAGAGATTTATGATAGAAACTACCAGGCCGACTGTATATTCTAGCATATCAATTTCTATGGTCCCTATTCAGTGACATTTTCCTTTCGTGATCTGATCATAGAGTGATGGCACTGTTTCCAAAGGTAAAGGTCTTAAAGCATTGTTACGTCATCAGAAATGATTGTATGACAGCTGTCAGTCAGGTAGGCTGCTCACCCTGGCAGGTGCGTTCATCAGTGAGGAGCTTGTGGCCCTTCTGGCAGCTGCACTCGAAGGAGCCCACCGTGTTTCTGCAGAAATGGTCACAGCCGCCGTTATTGAATGCCTCCTGGCATTCATCTATGTCTGCATGGAGATAAGGAGAGGGGGGGAGAGAGAGAGTGAGTAAGAGAGAGTGAGAGAGAGAGAGAGAGAGAGAGAGAGAGAGAGAGAGAGAGAGAGAGAGAGAGAGAGAGAGAGAGAGAGAGAGACAGATAGAGAGAGCATTAGGTCACAGATACACTAAGGCAATAGGCAAACACACAGACACACACACACACACACACACACACACACACACACACACAGACACACACACACAGACACACAGTATATAACTCTGCCGTGCTAAAGTCTTCCCCTTTAGCACTCTCTCCCACACTGCCATGCTGGGATGGAGATCTCCAAATTGGCAGACAACAGGCCAATAAAAGGCCTCACTAATGCCTTGGAAATCTATTCTAAGCCTCTGTGAGAGTCTTTATGGATGGGGGGAGGCAGTCGGGGTGAGAGTAAGGGTGAGACAGGGGGAGTCAGAGAGAAGTGGGGTTTTCCTAATGCTTTTATTTGTACTAACAGGAAGAAGCCAGGAGTTGGCAGGCCTGAAAGACAACATGAACACTGGCTGTGCTGCGTTGTGGTGGTAAAGTAGGTTTCCATCCACACAACAAGTCGTAACTGCAGTGCCAGTGTGCCAGTGTGGGCCAGCCGTCCTCAGTCACACACATATTGTGACAACACCAGGTAGATATTAGCCCAGAGCAAACAAACCTATGGGAGTCCCATCGCTGTTCCCTACAGGCCTCACCTGCTTCTTACATTCTCTTATTTATTCACTCTTTATTTTAAGTCTTTCAGATCTCTGATACAATGAACAAAGTCTCATTCACCAGTGGTTTCTTTTCTGCTGCTAGACCATTTCTTCATGCGGTTTCATTATGCATCTATTGATTTCTTTCTCTCTCTTTCTCTTCCTCTTGTCACGTTGTGTGTGTGTGCGTGTGTGTGCATGGCCATGCGTGTGTGTATACGTGTGTGAGCATGTGTGTGCATGCACTTGCGTTTGGGTGCATTTGTGTGTGTGTGTGTGTGTGTGTGTGTGATGGTATCATCTGTAATGGTAGTTTGACGGTGCTCAGCAGCAGACAGCGTGGTACAGGCTCAGGGGGCTTGTTGAGAGGGATCCTCCACTAGCCTCTACTGTCTGATCCAATGACACGCTCTTTACCTGGAACTAATGGAACAGCCTGCTGCTACTGCTACTGCTGCACACAACACTGCCTAGCCCACCATGCAAGGACTTAGAGAAGAGGGGAGGGACAGAGAGAGGGAGCGCGAGAGAGCGGCGAGGGGGGTGAATACATCATTGAAAATCCCCCCCTGCCTTCCCTCCCCACCCCAAAAGGCTTACACCATCCAGGGGTTTGACAGACTTTCTCATAACTTCCATCTACCCCTAAACCCCCCCCCCCCCACCCACCCCCCCAACCCCCCTCCTGCCCATGTGACTAGTAGGTCTTCCTGAATCCCTGTGGAATAAAGGCCCAGGTGTGTGAGGCGATCCAGAGACCTAGATCAGGAATAATAAGCGAGCCGGATCCCCTGGGGCCGTGCATGCAGTGCCAACCCTCAAACCTGTTGAGATCTGATTTCACGCTACATCCCCTCCTAACCCCATCCCTTCTCTCTCCTCACCCCTTCCTCTTTAGAACTATGTGAACTCAGCCGAACCCTGGAGAGAGAGGGTCATTGGGTATTTTTCCCTCCTGAGAGGATTGACAATGCCACACTAAACAAGGGAGGAAAGGAGGAGTGGGAAGAGGAGGAGGAAGAGGAGGAGGAAGAGATAGAACAGAAAAAGGAGGAGGAAGAGATGGAACAGAAAGTGGAGGAGGGAGAGAGTTTTAAGAGGAGGAGGGAGAGATGGAACAGAAAGTGGAGGAGGGAGAGAGTTTTAAGAGGAGGAGGGAGAAAGGGAAAGAAAGGGAGGAGGAAGAGGGGAGGGAGGAGGAAGAGGACAATAGCATGGCAGATTACACGGGCTAAGCCCTTTTTGATTGGTGCTCTAAGTGATGAAAACTGCTGGGGATTAACACCTAAGCCTTTGAGTCGGAGAGTCAGTCAAGCAAGACACCACAGGGAAGGAGAGACGAGAAGGGAGGGGGACGAAAGACCAACTGAAGGAGGACGGTCAGATGTTGCATGTCTCCATTATTACCTTTAATAGTCAGTCCACCGTGCAACGAGCCTAGTCAGATAAATATATACAATAACACCAGAATAAAATAGTCCTCAGACTTCAGGGCCTGTGTTTTCCTTTAAAAATGGGAACCTCTCCATCAAGGCTGAAGTGCAGTGTAACAACACTGTATAGTGGAATTCCATACAGTGGTTTGAGGGCATTCCTATTTTGCATACATACTACAACTACAGTAAGAGGTGTTTCCTCTCAACAGCCTTTATGGGGATCATCCTACATCTGGCTTTCCTCAGACTGTGGAGAATAGGGCTTTGGGTTTTTAGGAGAGAAGGACAGGACAGGTAAGGACCATCTCACGGCTGACCCTCTGAACCGATGACCTCATTGAAAGCTGTGCTCTCAAGCAATGACCTCATCGAAAGCTGAGCTCTCAAGCAGTGACCTCATCGAAAGCTGAGCTCTCAACACTGACAGATTCACTTGCTTTCTTTCTCTCCTCTTCCTTCATCATTTGCTTTTTGATGATTGCTTTCTTAGAGAAGACATCTTTCTCTGTATTATGTCCTCTCTACTCCTCCTTTCCATCTCCTCCCCTTTCTGTTAATTTCTTCCTCTCTTCTCTCTCATGCTGTGATCTCCCAGGCAGCTCTACCCTGCAGTAGAATCCCTGGGGATTTTAAATCAATCATGGCTGCTTCCCAGTTCTGTTTCCTTGGCGTGCCGACAGCAGAGCTGATCTCTATCTCAGACAGGAGGGATGTCTACCTTTCTCCTTACAGGGGATCCTGTCTCTCTCTCTCTCGCTCTCTCTCTCTCCACTCTTAGATGCCAATTGCCCACAAGTCTACGAAGGTGTAACACTATCTGCACCCAACCTACCCGGCCCAAACTTCCCCAATCTACCCAGCCCAAACTTCCCCAACCTACCCAGCCCAAACTTCCCCAACCTACCCAGCCCAAACTTCCCCAACCTACCCAGCCCAAACTTCCCCAACCTATCTAGCCCAAATTTCCCCAACACAGACAGAGATCCCTAATTATTTAGTAAGTCTGGCAGCCATAACCACTGGCATAGCATAGCCACCACACCTCCCCATGCTTAATGGCCAGAGAGAGAGAGAGAGAGAGAGAGAGAGAGAGAGAGAGAGAGAGAGAGAGAGAGAGAGAGAGAGAGAGAGAGAGAGAGAGAGAGAGAGAGAGAGAGAGAGAGAGAGAGAGAGAGAGAGAGAGAGAGAGAGAGAGAGAGAGAGAGAGAGAGAGAGAGAGAGAGAGAACACAAAACACCCCTCTGTGATTGCATTGCACAAACATCTGGGCTGCCAGGGGCCAGATGGTGGTTAGGGCTTTTTATCGAGGGCATAGCTAATTAAGGTTCTCCTACATATGATATACCATAATGAGGATCTCACTCAGGGAGGGGGGAGGTGGTAAGGGAGACCTGGGGAGGGAGAGAGGGATGGAAAGGAGAGCAATGAATGGAGTGGAGAAGGAATGTGGGTGTCTCATGTTCCATCCTTCCTAGTCACTCACTCTCACTCATTCAATCTTCCACTCTCTATGCCCACCGATCTATCTCTCACTCTCCCCGTATCTCTTGTATCTGCCTCTCATTTCAGATTTCTCTTTCTGTCTCTGTCTTCCTTTCTCACCGTGATCTAATCATTTTAATCTGTCTAAGTGTCTGGGTGTGAGTAGAGGGGTGTAATCTGTCAATGCACACACACACACACACACACACACACACACACACACACACACACACACACACACACACACACACACACACACACACACACACACACACACACTTCCATCAATCTCCCACCCCTGTTTGAAATTTACCACGGGTTCGGTCGATACCCTGCTTTGTCTGTGATCAATAGGTCCATTCTGAGACCTGCTGCCCCCTGAACATTAGCAGCTCATTACCATCTATTACTGCCATCTGCCTGGCTGACTGACTGGCTGACTGTCTACTGGCTGACTGACTGACTGGCTGACTGTCTACTGGCTGACTGACTGACTGGCTGACTGTCTACTGGCTGACTGACTGACTGACTGACTGACTGACTGACTGACTGACTGACTGACTGACTGGCTACTGACAGTCTACTGGCTGACTGGCTACTGACTGTCTACTGGCTGACTAACTGGCTTACTGGCTGACTGACTGACTGACTGACTGACTGGCTACTGACAGTCTACTGGCTGACTGGCTACTGACTGTCTACTGACTGTCTACTGGCTGACTAACTGGCTTACTGGCTGACTGACTGACTGACTGACTGACTGACTGACTGACTGACTGACTGACTGACTGACTGGCTGGTTGGTTGGCTGACTGGCTGACTGGCTACTGACTGTCTACTGGCTGACTAACTGGCTAGCTGGCTGGGCAAGCTGCTGCTGCAGGGAAGGGTGAGGGCCAAATGAGAAGGGCTAACATCCACCTGGGCCAAGGGAAACAAGCGCACTCGCTTACTGCTCCTTGCTCCACGTAGGATAGGAGGTTGTAGGCCCAAGGCAGCACTAGTAGCTGTGTTTGCAGTGAGAAACCCAACACTATATGAGATATGAGAGCAGAGCACTGTGTTACTGCTAAGTTAACCTGAGGTCTGAGCTGATGCAGAGGGAAAGCCTTGTGACAGTGGTTTAGGATCAGATGATTAGGATCAGTTGTAATGAGAATATGGCTGAACGTTGACCTCCGGCCCTTGACCTCAATACAGTAACTAGAACTCTGAGGGATCAACTGGAAGGTCATTGTTGCATAAGATGCTTGTGTGGTGAGTCGATAATAGTCCTCTCCTTTCAAAAGACAAAGATAGTAAATGGAGAAAGAAAAGAGGGAGAGGCAGCAATAGAGGAAAGCTAAACAAGAAAAAAAAAAAGCAAACAAGACAGAAAGAAAGAAAGAAAGAAAGAAAGAAAGAAAGAAAGATGAGGAATGTGGAAGCTCTTTTGCTGCTTCTTAAGGCTTATCTCTGAGAGCTCGCGTAGCCTAGGTACGCACCTCTGGAAAACTGTGTAGTTTTACAAAATATTTACAGAAAAAAGCAATTAAACGTAATACATTTGTGGAAACCTGAACCTGTCCAAATAATTTGGGGACGGGAGAAGGGGGATCTACTGTTCATAAAAAGCTGCGTTTCCCTTGGTGTGACCACCTCAGGCTGCTAATGCGGGAGACGTCGGGCGGCTCGGGACAGAGCCGGCCGTGTATTTATCAGAGGATTTAAACTGCCCACTCTGTTTGCTTTGTCCCTAAAGACTCTCCTCCGTCTAATAACAGAGGCTCTATGGGCCGCATCTGGGCCAAGAGCAACTCCAGTAAAGAGCAACACAACAGTAAAAAAATAAAACAACGGGCCGAGTCGACACCGGCCTGACAGAGGGAGAGCCGGAACGGTTGAGGGCCGGAGCTGGGCCAGGCTGAGTCATGTAAGGTGATGGAGATAGGAGTGTTATTGTGGAGATTACTGGGCCTGACATGTTAATACAGTGGGCTTTTGAGAGCGTTGGCACTTTCTGGAGGCTTTCTGTCTGGACGAGTGGGGCCAGAGGAGGAGTTTATAGGGAGTTTGTCTGTTGTGAATCGACTGTATAGCAACTTCCAGTCTTTTGAGGACACAAAGTGATAGTGATGACAATGCTGTGACAAAAAGCTAGTGGGTGTTGTAGGTGGGAAAGTGAGGGTGAGAATCAAAGGTGTTGCTGACTATGATTCCTGTTCATTAATTTAATTTACTGTGATTAGCCACATAAATTATGTCCCCTTTCACCACAATGAGCCTATCACCTGGTTTCTCCCTGCCTGTATTAAGTGACTACTATAGTGTCTCTTTGATTGGATTAGTGGATGTGTGTGTGTTCAGGCTTTCCCTGGTACTGGGGAGAGGAATTCAGGCCAGTGGGGACGTGTCTCAGGTGCCCATACACACACTGTACAACTGAGCAGCTCAGTCGCCCTGCACCGACCACACACACTCACACACACATATAACTCATCCACCCCCCGACATGCACCTTCTAATCAAACATCTGGAAACTGTTCACAAAATCACTTTTCTTCTCCCTCTCTCCTTCCACCTCTCCCTCTCTTCCCTCCGTCTCTCCCTCCGTCGGCAGGAGAGCCCTGTGATAAAAACGCCTCCTTCCATTGGCTCGTCTGTCATCGTGGAGCGAGGGAACCGTCTCGTCTGTCAGCGCAGATGAAAGGCTGTTTATCAGATGCCTGGGATTTAAACATGCCCTAAATAGTTTATATTGAAATGATTATGTTAAGGGGGCAGGACGGTGCACGTCCCACAGGGGTCTGGCACACAGAGAGACAGAACAGAGAGACAGAGGGCTCTGCCTACGGTACCTCACGGCATGACATTTACCTCAACACAAAACCACAAACTGCTATCTACAATACTCTATTTACATTAACAACACACCGCTACCCACTTTTTCTATCCTATAAAACACCTCTACCCCCTAGGCCTATCTGCACGTTACAACACACCACTGTAACACAGCCCGATATGCTAAAACACATGACTATCCTCAATATTAGACAGTAGAGCACACACTACACTCCTATTGGTCCGCTCAGCTGTGATACCAGCTAGCTTAGCCAAGAAAAAAAATACAAATACCATGTCAGCCCATATAACCTGCCACAGATCAGGAGTTCTTTGTGTACCATTGCCAAGGTTACAGGATGCTTTGGTCCATGCAGGGGGCAGCATGGCGACAAGGTGGGGAGTTCTATATGTGACCAAGCCCCAGTTGTCAGTAGGTAGTATGAGACAGACAGGCAGCCGAAACGGTCTGAATAAAATGTATTTTATGATCAATAAAACCCCTGGCTGACTGACTGGGCTCAGGGAGAGATTGTCTGTCCTGGACAGGGACATCCAGAAGTAATGCTGGCTGGGTGGAGACTGGAGAGGAGTTCAGAGTTTACAGTTCAGTTGAGATGGGTGAGTTCACAGTGAGTTCAGGGTATTGATACACCAACATGGGAAAACAATGATAGCATGGTATTTTCCTTCCTAATACGTTTGAGTGTGTGCTTGTGTGTGTATTCAGTGTGGATGTGTATACTGATTGCTGACGAGTGTATACATCTACTGTGTCTGTATGTGCATGTCTATCATGTAGGTAGGTGTGTGTATGTGTATGTGTGTGTTTGCAGTAAGTGGCAGATGGCTCCCTCCATGTTCTCCTGCTCCATCCCTCCACCCTCCATCCCTACATGCCCAGCTGATGGATGGTGATGGGTGATGGATGTGTTGCTGTCTCAGCTCCAGCTCAGATCAGGTCAATCACTGGTGGATTTATGGGACCCAGGGGCCTAAAGAATTATCTGGGCGGGACACAGCCGGACTGCAGCCCTATCCATCTTCTCCACTCAACCCGCCCCCCGGAAAACGCAGGAGAGGCTAACTTTTCCTGCACCATAAAGGCTTGGTTGTCCTGTCAAGCACACAAATCAAAGGCCTAGACAGACAGTAGTGGAAGCTGTTCACACAAGCTTTGGGGTTTGAACTTGACATTGGAGCAACAGACAGACAAGATGTTTCCTCACACTGCAACCAATGCAGGGCTGGACAATTCTAGTCACAGCTAACTTTGTTAGCAAACAATGGTGTTGCCACAGAGAATTCTATGATATATCATTCTCAACTAGTTTCACTGACCATAATGGTGCTCTCTGATATGATGTGTCCAAACAAAACTGTCCCCATGCTCTGCCTCACTTCAACTAAAGAGCTGACATGACAACTGAGAAGGAACAATATGCCTATTCTCTATGCTGGAGAAATGGCGGATGGTGGTAGGTACTGTAGTAATGCTCTCTGTAACCACCCTCTGTTGTGTCTCCCCACTATACAGCTGGGTGGCGCTGTGTGAGTCTGTGTGAGTCTGTGTGAGTGTGTGAGAGTGTGTGTGTGTGTATACTATATGTGTGTGCGAGAAAGAGAGTGACAGTGCAGCGTGGGCCTCACTGTTCAAACAGCTCAAAGTTTGCCGACGCATCGTCTGCCTGCCAGCCAGACAGCCCCGGCTCCACACACTTAGATGTCACATTCTCAAACAGCTTGACACGAAATACACACACACCAACACACACACACACACATGCGTGCGCACACACACTTGGGCACAAAGGTACACACACACACACATACACACATGACATTGGACATAAAGAGTCGCTGCCTCCGCCACCGCCACCGCCATGTAACCTACATCGTTGCTATGGCGACTCCTACAGCAGTTCTCCTCCTCAAACACGTTTTCTCACACGTGGGCAGATTTTGACTGAGCAGCACAGCTACAGCGCTCCCCATATCCTCAGTGTAGCTCTTCTTCAACTACTCTGATGTGAACCAACTCAACTCAACAGTCCTGGGCAAACTCTCAGCTTTTTTGTTTTGTCTTCCCCAGTCTCTTCTTCAGATCAGTGCAGATGAAGGAAAGGAGATTAGGAGATGAGGAGAGAAAGAAGCCACTATACTCTTGAGATGCACCCAAGTGTACGTCTCATGCAAGCCAGATCACAGTGTACCTGTTCCTCAGACATATCAATGATCCCTGATACCAATGGTGGCTCAGGCCCGACCTACTCAATCAACTACCTGCTAAAATAATAACTTTCACTGTGTCTGAGTGGCAGCCTGGTCGGGCCTGGGCCACCATCTTTGACCTCACAGGCGGAATTTCGGAAGTGGAAAAGCTTAGCGGCAACACCAACAACAGCAGCAGCACTGGCAGTGACCGCCTCGGAGACCGGAGCCTCTCTCTCCTCCGTGCCGCAGGGTTGGTTGGTCTTGGCCCAAGATCACTCAAATACCACACATACCAGCCACAGATACCAGACCCCTGGACCACCTCCGCAATGGATCCTCTCAACGCAGTACCGTTCAATACCACACACCTTTGCCCATAGCGTTACAATGGTATGCGTGCGTCTCCATTCTTATTAGCACTAGCGGTGTGTTCTCAAGATGAAACAAGCACACTAAAGGGTTGGGTGCTATCAAGGCATGAGTAAAAGCGGCTCGTCACATGGAGGGAGAGAGAGAGAGAGAGAGAGAGAGAGAGAGAGAGAGAGAGAGAGAGAGAGAGAGAGAGAGAGAGAGGGGGAAGTGAAGAGATAAAGGAGAGCAGTAGGGAACAGTAGGGACACACGGACACACACACACCTATACACTGACCTTTGCAGGTCTTGCCGTCTGGCTGCAGGGTGAATCCCACGGGGCAGCTGCAGCGTACCCCTGTAGCCGTGTCCTTACACGTCCGGTCACAGCCACCATTGTTCACCGCACAGGTTTCTGGGTAAAACAAAAATATACAGTGGGAGAAAAGAGAGGAGGGGCGGGGGCAGGTGCGGGGTGTTAACCTACTGACTGGTACACATATCTAAAGAGCAGAATGGTCTATTCAAAAAGACCAAAAGAGAGAAACAGTAGACACTGAATATGTGACGGGTGGGTTGAGAAGAGGCTACATACAATGGAGAAATACACAACAAGGTGATGTTGTGTGTTCAGGGTATATAGCTTTTTCTTCATACCCATTCAGACTTAATTTCCACAATACTAAATACGTGTAAAAACATACTAGTAATCCATCAGACCAGTGACAGGTCATGAGACGGTACACAGTTGGAATTTCATAGACTGTTCATAAACAGGTTATAGACAGGTCATAGACCAATTATAAACTCATACTCTGTTGAACATAATTGATAAGGAACACCTAGTAGACCAAATTAGAGAAAGACAGATGTCTACAAAATATAAACAAGAAGATAAATGTATGTCCTGTTTCCAAAAATGACAAGAAAATGATTTAGTAAAAAACGATACTGAAGTTAAAGTAGAGAAAACAGTCTAAAATAAGTTAGTGGTGGGATCGAGTAGTAGTACCTAGGATCGAATGGTATATTTTGACTCCAGGAAAAATGTTCTTGTATGAGGCCAAGATAAGGTTTGCTCTGACTTGTGAATATTGCCTGAGCTAATCCCAAAACAAACAACATCTAATGGCATCACCACTTCACCTGCGCAGCCCACTGTTGCTTTAGGAAAGCTGAGCTCACTAATCCCCAATGGGCGTCAGATACTGCTGAGGACGGTGAAACTGTACACTGTTATTGGAAAGGGTCACAATAAAAGGCTACTATATTTAATAAAGAAAAGTTTCAGATTAACTATTTGGGTCTGGCAGGCTTCTGATATGTCCTGGAAAAGACTCAGTTGAATGTGCTTAGTTAAAGGGATAGTTCGGGATTTTTGGCAATAAAGCCCTTTATCTACTACCCCAAACTCGTGGATGCCATTTTTATGTCTCTGCGTAAAGGAAGTTAGAGGTAGTTTCGACAGCAATGCTAACTAGATCAGCACAAAGACTAGAAGTCTTTGGGTACAGCTAGCGATAACGCTAGTTAGCATTGGCGCTCAAAACTACCTCTAACTTCCTTCATACTGGACACAGAGACATCATAAATGGAATACACGAGTTCAGCCAAAATTCCAAACTATCCCTTTAAAGGTGACAGAAGACGCTGAAATAGCTCTGGCTATTTGGACATGGACGTGTGTGCAAATGAGAGATGATGCACTTGTCTCTCTGGCACCTATTCCCAGCTCATTAAATGCAAAGAGGTCATTTGCTTGCCTTAAGGGAGGAGGGAAGAGGTTAAACACTTTTAGACTGGCTAGCTATAGAGGTCACAGCATTAGCATAAAACTGTCAATGAGTGCAGTGTCACGGACTGACGGCATCTCATCAGCGGGCTGATCCAACATGGCCGTCTGTTTGCAGCAAAAGCAAATTGCAGGTGGGTGCTGAGAGCCAGCATGGTCGCCAGTTTCTACAACCACAGAGAAGCTGTCAGTGCCAAAATGGCTCTACTTCAATGTGGCTGCTGGTGTGTTTCATAGACATGCAGATACCTTTAGGGGATACTGAACCTAAGGGAAACACATAGGGAATAGGAGATGGAGAGATACTCTATCTTCCTGGTACAATACATTACCAAAAGTATGTGGACACCTGCTCGTCAAACATCTCATTAAAAAATCATGGTCAATAATATGGAGTTAGTCCCCCCTTTGCTGCTATAGCAGCCTCTACTCTTCTGGGAATGCTTTGCACTAGATGTTGGAACATTGCGGGGACTTGCTTACATTCAGCCACAAGAGCATTAGTGAGGTAGGGCAGTCTGCGTTCCAATTCATCCCAAAGACGTTCGATGGGCAGCTCAAGCAGGGCAGGCATGTGACAAACTGTGTGCTCGATTTCATACACCAGTCAAGAACGGGTGTGGCTGAAATAGCCAAATGCACTAATTTGAAGGGGTGTCCACATACTTTTGCATATATAATGTAGCTTGTCTGATGGGTGCTGTAGGGTACGCCAGCGGACTCATGCAAACTTTCCACTCAGGTGTGTGTGTGTGTGTGTGTGTGTGTGTGTGTGTGTGTGTGTGTGTGTGTGTGTGTGTGTGTTCATCCGTATGTGCGTATGATTTATACTACTGAAAGCAATGGGCCCTATCATTAGCTAAGTGTGAGTCCTGCTCAGAGCCCCTCTCCTGCTCTGACGAGCCAGACCCACCCACCCCCAGGGGAAGGTTGCACACAGGAACACAGACCCGCCGCCCGCCCAAACACACTCTGATTGATGTACTGGACATGCCCAGCCTACCCCCGAACAGCCCCTCTGAACCCCCTTCCCTCTTCCTCCCCTCTCCCACCCCTGCATGTTTCTGTCTCATGCACACTGTAGGCTATGACTCTGACGTCTGTCTGTCCGCCTGTCTGTCTGACTGACTCATAGGTTGTGCAGGTAGATGCACAACCTCAGCCTCTATCACAAAAAAAGGCTGACCCTGATCCAGCATTACAGCTATGCTACAAAGGCTAACATTCTATTCACAGCCGCCCTTTCTGCTCCCCTGTGTCTCAACCTTATTGGCTCTAGTCAACGTGCTGAAGCTGACAGAAGAAGAGGGACAGGGTAACACCTATTTTTTTGGAAAGGGGAGTAGGGGTTTGTGGGAGTTTCTGTGGGAGACATTCTAGGGGAGATTGGCGGTTGGAGGGATCCGTTCAAGGGAACCAGCTCTCATCTCCGTGGTGACAGATGAAGATTACTTGTCTGTCTTGTGTGTGTGAGCAGCAGCAGCAGAGCCAGTGGTGTTGGCTGAGAGCCAGTACAAATCAACAGAGACACCCCTGACTAGCCCACCCAATACACCATCATCACGCCCCCTCCATCAGGCTGTCTCTCTCTCTCTCTCTCTCTCTCTCTCTCTCCTCTCCTCTCCTCT
>CM042421.1:14674223-14859782 GCA_023634145.1 Thymallus thymallus | reverse complement strand
CATATTTTTATTTAATTAAATGTATCGACAGAAGATTCCACAATACATCAGCAGTAGTGTTGTACCTGTATACATGATGATATGTACTATTATTATTACTACTACTGAAATTAACTGGATTTCATTATCCTCATTGCACTGTACTGTATTTACTGAAATGCTGTATCACTATAGCACTTTGGCAATACATGCATCTACAAATTGTATTTCTCTGAATCTGAAGCGGTAGAGAGAGAGAGAGAGAGAGAGAGAGAGAGAGAGAGAGAGAGAAAGAGAGAGAGAGCGGTAGAGAGAAAGAGAGAGAGAGCGGTAGAGAGAAAGAGAGAGAGAGCGGTAGAGAGAGAGAGAGAGAGCGGTAGAGAGAGAGAGAGAGCGGTAGAGAGAGAGAGAGAGAGCGGTAGAGAGAGAGAGAGAGCGGTAGAGAGAGAGAGAGAGCGGTAGAGAGAGAGCGGTAGAGAGAGAGCGGTAGAGAGAGAGCGGTAGAGAGAGAGCGGTAGAGAGAGAGCGGTAGAGAGAGAGAGAGAGAGAGAGAGAGAGAGAGAGAGAGAGTAGAGAGAGCTTGAACTTGACAGACATGCAGAAGAACAGCTCGTGATTCATTCAAACTTTTGATTACTAAGAGTGAGACAAACGGATCAACATTTTTCATAAAAATACTACTAATAAACCCAGACAACTGAAGACCCAAAAAGGAAATCAAAATAATCGACACCGTGAGTAAAAACAAACTTTATAAATCGATCAAGCTAGCTAACTCAAATTTGAAACCTCAACCGTTAGCGGCACCTATTGTTTACCGTTGGTAACCATAGCAACATGGCTTCCGAAGCAGCGCTAGCAGTGAAGAAAGCAGCGGAGAACGTTAAACTTTCCCCTCGTTTTTTCGAAATCCCATCCCATCTTAAATCAGAGAAGGGAAGAATTATGTTTAAACAAAACATACAGAGGGAAAACCCAGATACGTTGTTTGCTGACTGCTCACACAACGGGACGGTTACCAACTTACTGTTCTACAGTGAACACACCACTGCCTGGCACGCAGCCATAACCAGACACTTCCCTCACACAACCAAAAAGGGGATCTGCAAGGGAAGGCAAATTCAAATTTTTGAGGATAGTGAAAAGTCACAGGAAAATAGACTCCTGACCGTAAATATATATCAAAATGGCACAGTAATGGTCCAGGGAAGTGAGGCGGCACTCAGTTCTTTTTTACAGGACTCTCCCGTTCTAGGGAACCTAGCCACGGCAAAAAGGGACAAGAACAGCACCCCAGTATCCCCCGCTCCAACGGATACCCCAACAGCAGTTCTGCCCCAGCTCCAGGACATAGATCTGTCCCTCCCCCTACCTGTACACAACCATCAGAATAATGATGGCAACACCATACGGCTGCTAAGGGAGAAGCTGTCTCAGTTGGAACTAGAGGTTACTGAGCTCAGAGAGCAACTTCCTTACTACACTGAGCCTCTACAGGACCAGCTGAACCAGTGGAGGACTCAACTAAAAACATCAGTCCAGGAGCTGAGAGAGAACTTCAGCACAGCGCTGGAGGAGGAGAAAGGGGCCATGCGAAGAGAACTAGCGCAGGCAAAGAAGGAGATGGAATCAGAGCTAGCTGTCATTAAAATGGTACTACATCCGAAAGAAGAGTCAAAAATCCCTACAGAACAGCTGCAGCCCCTCAACACTACAAAACCTTCTTCCACTAACCCCCCGTCAACCACCTCCTTACCCTGCACCGTCCCCCCCATACCCACATCCCCAGTCCACAAGGAGGCACACACAAGGACGACAACAGCAGAGAGAAGCTCCTCGGACACCCCTGACACCCCTTCACATACAACCCCCATTACACAGGTCCTGCATAAACCAGCCCCTGTATGTGAAACCACCACTATGGTAAGAGTCACGGAGGTGGCCATCCTCATTGATTCAAACGGAAAATATATAGATGAGGAGAAATTATTCCCCAACCACAAGGTGGTCAAATTCTGGTGCCCAAAAGTGCAGGATGCACTAAATATTATATCCAAGCCTGACTTCGGAACACCAGGCCACATTATCATCCACAGTGGCACCAACAACATGAGAGATGATCAGGAGAGAGTAGGCAGCCTGGTCAGCAGAATGGCAGAGAAAGCCTCTGAGTCTTTCCCTAACTCCCGCATCACCATCTCCACTCTGCTGCCCCGCAAAGATTTCCACCCCCATACCATCCAGAGAGTCAACGCTGACATCACAAGAGGTTGTGCCAGGATCCCGAATGTGCACGTTGCTCAACACCCGACCATCACCCCTGAGCACCTGTACGACCACTCCCATCTGAGGAAACAGTCAGTGGGACTGCTCACCAAGACCTTGAAGGATGTGGCACTCGGCAGACCAACACAGCGTGCCCAACAGGACAGAGGACCACCCAGGACCACCTTCCAGATGTCATCACCACGCAGAGTCGCCTACCAGACTACGTCATCACCAACAAGCCACAGGCACCCTCGACACCAACCGAGACCCAGCACAACCTACAAGACCCACCCACCACCAGATCACCGCTCCCCCCAACGAAGCCGCCAGAATGGACCAGGGCCAATATACTACCCCACACCAGAGCACCACCACTACCAGACAACAGAGTCAGCACCACGACCCAGTCTTGCCCCCCCTTCTTCTCAGGTGGCACCGCAACAGAACCGGCGCAGCTATTCGGAGGCTCTCACCGGACCAGATAACTCTGTGGGACTGAGTGAGATCAAACAGCTCCTCCACTACATCTACACTAAACTACAGTAAAAACACTCACACTGACACAACCACACACTCACACTCACACTGACACAACCACACACTCACACTCACATTGACACTGACCCATCGTCACTCACACTAACCAGATATAGACACCCACACTGACCCATCCACACACACACTCACAAACACACACACACACTCACACTGACCCATTCACAAACACACACACACACACCGACCCATCCACACTCACTCCCGCACACACACATTAACAGACACAATCAATAACTCAAACTCACCCAAACACTCACACATACATTATCTTACACAGTGGAGGATATGAACAGACACACTCACACGTACATATATAAATACCTACATGACACTTTGGAGAAACAATATCATCTGAGGAATGTTCTGTATTGTCTCACGCTTAGTAACCTAGTTAGTCTTAGAAATATAGTTGTTCTCTTGTAATAGTCATTCTTAATATTCATACTTTTTGCAATGAGACCACTAACAATTAGCATGTGGAACATCCAGGGCCTAAACTCGACAGCCTTAGGACTGAAGAGTCTGGCCCTGGAGTTCAACAAAAACATAAAAGATGATGATATCATTATTCTGCAGGAGACATGGTGTAAGGCAGATGTAGTCACGCACTGTCCCACAGGCTACAGAGAAATAATTGTACCATCCCAAAAACACATCTCTGTCAATAGAGGCAGAGATTCTGGAGGAATGATTATATGGTACAAATCCCAACTACAAAACCTAATTGACCCCCAAAAAATTGGCAAATATCACATTTGGCTTAGACTAAAAAAAGAACTTACACTGACTGGAAAAAACTTGTTCCTGTGTGCAATATATATCCCCCCCTCAGAATCCCCCTATTTCTCAGAAGAAATATTCTCCACCCTTGAGGAAGAGACGAGCCACTTCCAGGCCCAGGGAAATGTGCTCATCTGTGGGGACACAAATGCACGCACAGGAACACTACCTGACCAAATGAGCACACGAGGGGACAGCTATATCACAGGCCAAGCTGTCTCTAATCCCTTTAACCTTTCCTACAGGAACAACAGTGACAGCATCGTCAACAAGAATGGAAAAGACCTATTGCAGCTCTGTCGAAGCCTGGGTCTGTACTTTGTCAATGGTAGGTTACAGGGGGACTCTTTAGGAAGATTCACCTATTGCTCTCCTCTTGGCCAAAGCACAGTAGACTACATGATAACAGATATGGACCCTTTCTCTCTCAGCTCATTCACTGTTAAGCCACTAACACCTCTGTCTGATCACAGCCAAATTACCCTGTTCCTCAAAAGATCAGACATAGAAGCAACCACAAATTCACAGCCCAATAAGCTGTACAACATCAAACATTCATACAGATGGGCTCAAAACAGCACAGAGGAATACCAGAAAGCAATCAGTAACCAAAAAATCCAATCAACCCTAAACAACTTTCTGGATACAATGTACGCTCACAGTAAAGAAGGTGTCAATCTAGCTGTAAATAACATCAATTATATATTTAGGCAAACAGCAAAAACAGCACAATTAAAGCTAGGATCAAACAAACCAAACAGAAATACAGAAGACAAATGGTTTGATACAGATTGTAAAAACATTAGGAAAAAACTTAGAACACTATCGAACCAAAAACACAGAGACCCAAACAACAGAGAACTACGCCTTCAGTACTGTGAGACATTAAAATCATATAAACGTACACTCAGAATCAAGAAATCCCAGTACAACAGAAAGCAATTGACACTAATTGAGGAGTCCATAAATAAAAACAACTTCTGGCAAAATTGGAAAAACCTAAACAAACCCAAACAACAGGAATTAGCCATACAAAATGGTGACATTTGGACAAATCACTTTAAAGCACTCTACAACACTGTTGACACTCAGGATAATACTGAACAGTGCCAAATTTATGAAAAGTTAAACAAACTGGAAAAATCTATAAAGGACTACCAAAATCCTTTAGACTCCCCAATTACTGAGCAGGAGCTCCTTAAAAAACTTCAAGCCCTCAAATCAAAAAAAGCATGCGGACCTGATGGGATCCTAAATGAGATGCTCAAATTCACTAGTGAAAAATATCAATTAGCTATATTAAAATTGTTTAACTTGATCCTGAGTGTAGGTTACTTCCCTGACATCTGGAACCAAGGACTCATAACACCAATCTTTAAAAACGGAGACAAATCTGACCCTAACAATTACAGAGGGATTTGTGTGAACAGTAACCTGGGGAAGGTTTTCTGTAGTATTATAAATGTAAGAGTCCTAAACTTCCTTAATAAGCACAATATCCTGAGTAAAAGCCAAATTGGATTTATACCAAAACATAGAACAACAGATCATATTTACACCCTACACACCCTAATAGATAAACACGTCCACAAAAATAAGACAAAACTCTATACTTGCTTTATTGACTTCCAAAAAGCATTTGATTCTATCTGGCATACAGGACTGTTCTACAAAGTCATTGAAAGTGGTGTAGGGGGTAAAACATATGACATTATAAAATCAATGTATACAGGCAACATGTGTAGCATAAAAATTGGCAAGAAACAAACTGAATCATTTAACCAGGGGCGGGGCCTGCGCCAGGGTTGCAATCTCAGCCCTGTGCTATTTAACATTTACATCAATGAATTGGCCAATATTCTAGAGAAGTCCTCAGCCCCTGGTGTTAGTCTCCACAATTCGGAAGTTAGATGCCTGCTCTTTGCAGATGACCTGTGCCTGCTTTCACCCACAGCACATGGTCTACAGCAGAGCTTGGACCTGCTAGAGCAGTACTGTCAGACCTGGGCCCTGACAGTAAACCCCAAAAAGACCAAAATAATGATTTTCCAGACAAATTCCAGATCCCAGGGAATAAAACCAAAGTTCTCAATTGGTGCAAAACATATAGAGTATTGCACACAATACAACTATTTAGGTTTAAAAATAAGTTCGACTGGACACCTAAATAATGCAGTGAATGAACTGAGAGACAAAGCACGCAGGGCATTCTACGCCATTAAAAAACAAATCCAAATTGAAATACCTATTACAATTTGGCAAAAACTAATTAAATGTGTGATTGAACCAATCGCACTCTATGGCAGCGAGGTGTGGGGTCCACTTACAAAACAAGATTTTACCCACTGGGACAAACATCCCATTGAGACCTTGCACGCGGAACTTTGTAAGATTCTCCTACATGTCCAGAGGAAAACTACAAACAATGCATGCAGGGCAGAATTAGGCCGATATCCACTAATATTAAAAACTCAAAAAAGAGCAATTAAGTTTTGGAAACACCTAAAACACAGTGACCCCCTCTCATATCATTACCAAGCCCTGCAATACCAAGAGTTGAGCAAAGATAAGAGTCCCTTCATCCAACTGGTCCAGGGGCTGAGTTCACAAACTTGTTCCACTAACACACTGAAGCCTCAGGACCAGAACATCCAATCAATAAGAATTAACCAAATTACAAAACATCTAAAACAAAACTACATTACCTATTGGAAAACACAAACACAAGCACAAAGCAAAATGCAGTGCTATTTGGCCCTAAATCGACAGTACACCATGGCAAACTATCTGACCATGGTGACTGATCAAAACCTCAGGAAAACCTTGACAAAGTACAGGCTCAGCGAGCACAGCCTTGCTATTGAGAAGGGTAGACACAGGAAAACCTGGCTCCCTGTAGAGGAAAGGCTGTGCAACCACTGCACCACAGCAGAACCAGAGACAGAGCTGCATTTCCTGACCAAATGTCAAAAATATAAAACCATCAGAGAGAGTCACTTCCCCAAATTTGAACAAGTAGTCCGGGGCTTTGAGGACCTCTCTGACATAGAAAGGCTGCCGATCCTTTTGGGGGAAGACATGACCAGCTGTGTGCTGGCAGCATGCTATGTTGCTGCCTGCCACAAGTTGAGGGACAGTGCCTGACATATTTAATGCATTTATTTTATTTTTTCCTGTTGTTATTTGTTCTTTAATGTAATTATATTTTTTTTTTAAAAAATATATATATATGTGTGTATGAATGTATGTATATATGTGTATATATATGTATGTACGTGTGTATATGTATGTATATATATATAAAATAGAAAAAATATATATATATAAATATATAGAAAAAAAAAAATATATTGATGTATGATACTTTGGCAATATGTACATTGTTGCGTCATGCCAATAAAGTGAATTGAATTGAATTGAATTGAATTGAATTGAATTGAATTGAATTGAATTGAGAGAAAGATTGTGCATGTACGTGCTGGTGTGAGTGTGTGTTTATGGAGTCCTGTTGTGCTGTTGAAAGGACAATAAATCACCAGTGGGGCAGTATTAGTTAACTGGAAACCTATAACACCCTCCACTGAGATTAACAGGGATCAAACATGGCGGAGCTGCTACTGTAGACTAACAGACAGAGAGAGGGGAGAGAGAGAGAGAGAGAGAGAGAGAGAGAGAGAGAGAGAGAGAGAGAGAGAGAGAGAGAGAGAGAGAGAGAGAGAGAGAGGGGGAGAGAGAGAGAGAGGGGGAGAGAGGGGGAGAGAGAGAGGGGGGGGGAGAGAGGGGGAGAGAGAGAGAGAGAGAGAGAGAGGGGGAGAGAGAGAGAGAGGGGGAGAGAGGGGGAGAGAGAGAGAGAGGGGGAGAGAGGGGGAGAGAGAGAGAGGGGGGGAGAGAGGGGGAGAGAGTGTGCCTGCAGATGTGTGTTAACTGGTCCGTGATTAAGCACAAGGTGGTGCGTGTTGTGTTTAGTCTGGTGGTTGTTCCGATGTGTTTGTGTGTTTAGAGGCAGTAGCGAGGCGGCACAGACACACGCACACTGATGATATCACAGAGGAGACGGAGAACGGGACACAGAGGTCAGAACAACACTGTCCGTCTGTATGTTCGTCTGTATTTCTGTCTGGCCACAACCTCTGTTTCATCCTCCATACAAACACCCACTCACCACCTATCAAGGTTTCCTGACCATCCTCCAACACACACATATGACAGGTAGTCTAAATACCAAGCTGTGTCTGAAATGGCACCCTATTCCCTAAATAGTGCACTACTTTGACCAGGGAATAGGGTGCCATTTCAGACATAGACCCCTTGCTCCAATGCAACAACTGGCCCTAGATTATTTAACCCAGGCCATCGGTGGTAGTGGAGGACAGTAATTTGCTCCATCCGTCATCCATCACAAACTGCTAAGGGAAATGAAAGAGGAGCAGTGTAACCATTTCCCCCTTGTGATTAGAGTGCAGGTCTTTACAGGGAGGAAATGAGAGGAGAAGGCTCTGGTTGTGCAGACAGTGCTAAGCGCTAAGGCAGCGTGGAGCCAGGAGACTCTGTCTCTCTCTCTAATCTCATCTAGTCCGGTCTGTCTGCCTCTCTGTGATCTGAGGATCTGAGGTGAAGCAACCACCCGGCCGGCCGTCTGTCTGTCTGCCTGTCTGCCTTTCTCACCCACTCATAAACAACCAAGATTAGGATGAAAACAGGCCTTAAAACAGGCCTTAAAACAGACCTGATCCATGGTTTATTTTCATAACTCCAGTCCAAAGAGCTACAGTACACTACACTGCTCCTGGTGCCAGGGAGGGGGAAAAACAGCACTGGACTGACTGCACAGTTTCGCCTGTCTATGTGTGTTTGTCTGTCTGTCTGACAGCCTGGCTTTGGACATGACACATGGCCTACTCAGCGTCCTCAACCCCACGGCCATCAGAACTAAGGTCCTTCCTTTGTCCTGGTCAGGTTGTCATGTAAAACTCCTATCCTGGTCAGGTCACAGAGTAACGTAAAACTCCTGCCCCAAATCAGGGGTGATCAGGGCCTGTTTGTCAAGGAGATCAAGTGAGCTTGCTGTCTGTGTGTACCACGGCCAGTCTGTCTGCATATTTGCCTGCCTGTCCGTCTGTGTGGAGACAGAGGTTGTATATATTTTGATGGCACTGAGTTAGTCAGAGAGCTTTACAGCTCTGAGTGGCATTTAAGATGGTCTTCATGCCAGGCTGTAAAGGGCTTTATGATTGACACTACTGGCCCGCTGTAAAATACCCAATGGAGGATCAGTGTCTGAGATGACAGCCAGGTCAGCCCAGGCTTAATGCACCCAGACCAGACCTGTGACAGCCAGGTCATCCCAGGCTTAATACACCCAGACCAGACCTGTGACAGCCAGGTCAGCCCAGGCTTAATACACCCAGACCAGACCTGTGACAGCCAGGTCAGCCCAAGCTTAATGCACCCAGACCAGACCTGTGACTCTGTGTCACACTGCCTGAAATAGAGGGCCACGACATCCTCTCTACCTCTTCCTGAGGACTTTATGGTCTCCTATTAATTTCTCTCTCTCTATGTCTCTCTTGTCCTCTCTCCCTCTGTCTCTCCCTCTCTCTTTCTCTCCCTCTCTCTGTCTGGAGCCCCTGTCTTGAGTTCCGGACATATCTCCATGTGGGTCTCCTATCTTCTCTTTCATCTCCTCTCTTCTCTTTCACCTCCTCTCCTCTCCTCTTTCCTCTTTCCCCTCTCCTCTCCTCTCCTCTCCTCTCCTCTCCTCTCCTCTCCTCTCCTCTTTCCTCTTTCCTCTCCTCTCCTCTCCTCTCCTCTCCTCTTTAATATCCTCTCCTCTCCTTCCTCCCCTCTTCCCTCTATTGGTGTATTTGTATCTGAGTGTCTCAAAAGGCTTTACAGTCTAAGGAAATCAAAGGGAGGCTCCAAAGTCCTCTAAAACATGAAACGAAACTGCCAGTGTTTCAACTGTTCAATGGTTTCAGCCAGAGCCTTCATCTCCTCCAGCCCAGCTACAGAGGAAAAAGTGGGACTGACAGGAAAATGACAATAAAGAGGAAAACTGTTTAACTGAGCAGCTCTCTCAAGCCTGACTGTAGAGAGAATGTCACAACATCTGTTCAGATCTCTAACAAGCAGATACCCCCTGCAGCATCCACCTACCACAAGCAAACACAATCCACCATCTAATATCCAATATACATTTCTCTACTATATACCCCACGACACACCTCACTACTCTCCTACTCCCAGCCCCATCCACTTCTCACACAATCCAACCTCACCACTGTCCTGAGCCAAAATACACAACCCTTCTAGAGCCAACTACACCATAAGGCATGCACTACAATCCGGAGCAGATCTCTTAGAAGATCTCTATAGACGTTGAAAGTCCTTTCTCATCTCCATTCGTCCCTATAGACAAAACTAAACAGATGACATCAATATGACAGAGGCTTTTACAATGAGATACAGAGAACAGAGAGAGAGAGAGAGATCAGAGACAAGAGGGGGAGAGAGAGAGAGAGAGAGAGAGAGAGAGAGAGAGAGAGAGGGCTGTTGAACTGTCATCTCCACATTTAATTGATCTTTGCCAACATTTGAACATAAACACTCTGCAAGTTTAAACTAGAGTGCCTTTGTTTTGCTTGTGTAAACTTTTATTTGGACATGATGAGGATGTGCTTGACGAGAGGAGGGAATGGTAGAAAAAGGGAGGTGACCAGGGTTGGAAATTAACACTGGCCACCATTGGCGGGTAAGAATGTATATTTCACCAGCCACGTTGGCGGGTGGTCACACAGAGCATTTGAGAACTTTTTTTAAAAAACTACAAAAGTGTGACTTTGTTCTCGTGTTTCTTGGCCAGTTACATTGTTTTGTTCACATGCTATGAATTTGCTACAACTGTCTGCTGTTACACAGGAAGACATTGCAATCTGAGATTTTTTTCATCACAGACAAGCCAGAGCCAAAGTTACCACGGTAACGACGCATCACTTAAAGGGCCAGCTGAACTATTTCTGTCTCGCCTAACGATTGTGCTTGATTGAGCATGGATCACTCCCAAAAACGTTTATTCATGAACTTTTAGTCATTGATCTCCTAGATTTATTTGTGTGCTTCTACATTTCTAATTAGGAGCACATCATGTACTCCTTGTAAGAAATGTCAGCATAGAGCCCTGAACTATAAAAATAAATAAGCCGGATCAATCAGCATTTTGTGGCATAGCAGGCACTTATTATTGGATCTAAGTTTTTTTTTTTTTTTTACATACATTGGTAAAAGAAGCAGGTCACAAAATTGTAATGAAATGAAGCAACACTTCTTACTAGTAACACATGTTTTTGTTTTGATGCTCATCTGTTTTTTGGTGTGCTTTTTTTTGTGTAATTATGGAGAAACATTTTTTGGGCAGGTAAAACATCTCAGTGGCTGCTAGATGTTTTTATCTACCTTCCACAGTGGCTAGTGGACCAAAATATGAACTCCCCATCCTGGAGGTTACGGGAGGAATAAGAAAGATACAGAGCGGAGGGGTAGAGAGGAGAGGAGGGAAGATGGGAGAAGAGAAAGACTGAAAAGGGGAAATAAATAAAAGCATAGACTTTAAGTGGAGATGACCCTTCCCTCTGCCTCCATGTTTCATCCAGTCTCTCTCTAAAGAGATGTTAGCAATAACCTGTTGGCTAACCCCCACTCTACTACTCTACTCCTCCCTCTCTCCACATCTACCCCCTTTCCTTCCCACAATCTGTCCGTGTTGTCATGTTAGAGTTTCAACATTCTATGAGTCTGCAGTCAGAGCCTGTCCCGCTGTGAAGCCAAGGCACTCTGAGCTAAGACCTCGCGTAGGAGTGAAAATAAATAAACTCGCCTGAGCCCTACAGACGTCCATAGCAAGGCACCAAATTATCAACATATTGGGCCCAGCTGTGTCCACGGCCAAAACAAAATAAATACAAGTCTAAATTAAAAAGGTTGAAGAGGAACTGAACAGGACTGGCCTTTAATCAGAGTGCAGTGCAATTAGGCTCTCTCTCTCTCTCTCATTTTTAGACATGACCCTAAGCATGATGGGATGTTAATTGCTTAATTAACTCAGGAACCACACCTGTGGTGAAGCACCTGCTTTCAATATACTTTGTATCCCTCGTTTGCTCAAGTGTTTCCTTTATTTTGGCAGTTACCTGTATGTCAGAGAGTTAGTGATGAGGGTAAACATGAAAGGTGGTGATGTTAAAATATCCATGAGTCAATACGCAGGATCTCAGCGCTTACACTGTATATCTTCACGTTCCAAATATAGATCCATCCATCAGATATATTGGTAGCGATGATGCTCTGATCTGCTCCTCTAATACTCCTGCAACATTTGTTACCGAGCTGCTGTCTGCCTCATACCACATTATGGCAACACACGGCAAACGCCGGGAGAAGGGGAGTGCTGGATTGGCTGGGAAGCTGTGAGCCTATGACAAAGCAAGGTCGTGACCTCCGTCGAGGGTGAAGTTTCCACAAAATTAAATTAAGGAAACAGTGACAGCTCTATTAATTGTGTGTCAAATCAGGCACGCCTCAGGCACGCATAAAAACAAGCTAACAGATTATCTCAGAGAAAAAGTGAGACAGAAAGCAGAGTGCTGAAGAGCTGATGAGTGAATACCCCACTAAAAGAATGGGGATTGGGCAATCAGTTGTGGAGAAGTGACGCCATTCCCTGAACCACACCTAATGGCTCCAAAGGATGATGAGTGATTCACCACCTCGCTGCTCTGTCGAGGGGAACTATAACAACCGCTGACAGAACGAGAGACAGAAAGAAAAGAGGTGAAGAAGAGAGTACAAAGACAGACAGGCAGGCAGGCAGGCAGGCAGGCAGACAGACAGACAAGGAAGAGAAGAATGCCGGGATAGAGAGAGGGAGAAGACGAGGGAGCTCCTGGAAGCAGCAGAGGACTCTGAGCAGTGTGTGCTGGCCCTTGGCGGTCCTGCCTGTGTTCCCATCCCCATCATCATTCTGTGTTGTATTTGAGACATTCCACAATAAAGATGTCAAATAGAGAGCAAGTCCATCGCCTCTGGGGGAATGGCTTGGACAGCCTCCAATTCACATTCACCGCCAAGATAACCAAGATAATACAGAGGTAGAGGAGGAGTAGGTGGAGGAGGATATAGAGAGCGAAAGAGAGAGAAAGAGAGAGAGAGAGAATTAGGTATGGATTGGCAGTAACACACAGCACACATCAAGTTTAGAACCAGTATTAGAAATTCATATGAAATAAAAGATACTGAAGCACTTGTCACTGTCCTTCTAATTATTTAAATGACTGATCGTGATTAAATTGCATCATAAATGTCTGATAGTTATTAAGTGTCGTCAAAACCCACTGGGCACAATTCAACGTCTATTCCACGTTGGTTCAACGTAATTTTGTTGAAATGACGTTCAAACAACGCTGATTCAACCAGTGTGTGCCCAGTGGGAAATGTCTGATCGTAAGTGTTGGATTTCTATCTTGACTGCTTTCCGAAGCCTCCCTTTGAACTCTCCATTCGCAGCTAATTAGTGTATGTTTATTAAAGCTACATCTTAACTGCATAGTCTGGTTAATAACTTTTTAACGGACATGTGGCCGAATTCCTCCACTCAGCGATGGAGTGGCAGGGTGACAACTAGAGAACCCTCTATCTGACATACAGACCTGGGTTCAAATAGTATCTGATTTCATTTCAAATCCTTTAGCTGGGCTTGATTGATCTTCCCGGGCGCAATGAAATCAATAGAATAGTTGTCAAAGTGCAAACCTCATCCATCTGGCACTCCAGGCAGACTAGAACAAACGCTGAAAGTATTTAAAAGATTTGGAATAGTATTTGAACCCAGGTCTGCTGACACATAGTCAACATGTGGCCCATTGATTCATTCCAAGTGGCCACAAACACATGCAGTAAATCTCTCTCCCTCGTGTTAATTTTCTTTAGTTCACCACAACACACACAATCCAACGAGCCCTCTGCAACCAGCCACCAAACAACACAACAGCTGCAGACACTTAAAACACATACACAGGCAGACAGACACACACGCTGAATTAGTAAAACAACACCAAAACACTAGCTAGCTATCAAACAGATTTCGAGAAACTCCCCCGGTGTCCCTATCCCACCTTGCTAAACATAAAAACGGGCAGATTTCGAGTGTGGAATTTCATCCTTGAACCTCGTCAATAAATAAGCGGGTAGCCTAGATTATACATTTTCTCTCTAACATTTTTCCTCCCTTTGTCCATTTGCAACCAGTAACATAAACATTTGACATGCCAAGTTGAAGTCTGGGAAGTCAATAAAATAACAACAGGGGAAACATAAAAGTGACATTTTTAAGCGTTAGAAATAATACAATTACATTGCTGTCGAGACTCCAGTGTTATCCTGGTCCTAACATAGGGTGGGTTAGGGTTAGGGGGAATGGGAATGTGAGTACCCTTCTCTGGTGCCCTCTTTCCTTTCTGACTTGCTGAAAACGAGTTTGTTTATGTTTATGGCGTTGGGGGGTTGGGGGGTTGGGGTACGGGGTACGTTGGCGTTGGGGGGTTGAGGTACGGGGTACGTTGCAGGGGAACTTGTGGCGGGAACAGAAAAGCTCATCATCACTGAAGATTCATGAGCATCTGAGCAAGCAAACTAAAAGAGGATAGGTCTGTTTATGTCCAAGATCAGAGTCAGAGAGGCCAAACTCAGACTAGACCAGAGAGGACCATGTACAAATATTAATGCATCCATCCATGTGCATGTGTGTAGGCCCTACACAGGAGAGAAACTTTTGTATTGCCTGAATGTGTCCAATAAGAACACACAATAGGTCATTATCAATAAAATGTCACAATAGCGTGCAGAGACCCCCATCTCAGCTAAAACCATCGACAACCATGTGCCGTTTTCAAGGGATTGTTAAATAAATGTTATAACTATTTGGTTTTAATATCATCACCTCTTGAAGAGCGTAGTCAGAACTACAAATGTCAGATTATTCCACATTTAGCTTTATCATCAGAGTTATACAGCAAGTAACTGCATGCTTTTCATGATCTGTAAACATCAATTGATCATGTATTTTCAGATACATGAGGGTGGCCGTAGCCTATCCATTAGGCATGTAGCTAGCTAGCTAAGCAAACGTGTAATTTAGCAATTAGGCTTTTGAACAAAGCTTAAAATCGGCAAGTCCTCGTCCTGGTAAAGTTGTCAGTCGGACTACTGTCATCCCCACTTAGACGGCAAGCAAAATAGCCATCTAGTTTATCCCCAGAAAGTTAGCTCGTTAACAGGCCATATTGACGTGATATGTTATTAGCTAGTTAGCCAATGTGATGTGGTCCATCGATCACTGTAGCCTATCATGTCTGTCAGCGGCAATCGTGATTAAACACTCTAATGTTGTAAAGGGGGTCATGTTAGCTAACTTTGCTAGGTAGGCCTTCATTGGTTGGAGAAAAAAGTACATTAGGTCTACAGTACTTACCACTATGTTTATGCCAACTGTACAAAGTTTCTACTGGTTGCTTGCAAAGTAAACATAATGAGCTAACAGTACAGCTGCAAATAAGTCTTTCTGCTGCTTGATAGGCAGAGCCCACAATGGATGGGAAATGAACCTAAACCACTCATACTTGTCAGGTATAGTTAACTTTTATTTTATTTTATCACTCAAATATCCAATTAATGGGCGCCAATATTGAGAGATATCGTGAGGCTACCCTCACGTATATGAAATGACATGATCAATTCAGTTTACTGATCATGAAAAGCATGCCGTTACTTGCTCTATAACTCTGATGATTGAGCTACAGTGGGGAGAACAAGTATTTGATACACTGCCGATTTTGCAGATTTTCCTAATTACAAAGCATGTAGAGGTCTGTAGTTTTTATCATAGGTACACTTCAACTGTGAGAGACGGAATATAAAACAAAAATCCAGAAAATCACATTGTATGATTTTTAAATAATGAATTTGCATTTTATTGCATGACATAAGTATTTGATCACCTACCAACCAGTAAGAATTCCGGCTCTCACAGACCTGTTAGTTTTTCTTTAAGAAGCCCTCCTGTTCTCCACTCATTACCTGTATTAACTGCACCTGTTTGAACTCGTTACCTGAATAAAAGACACCTGTCCACACACTCAATCAAACAGACTCCAACCTCTCCACAATGGCCAAGACCAGAGAGCTGTGTAAGGACATCAGGGATTAAATTGTAGACCTGCACAAGGCTGGGATGGGCTCCAGGACAATAGGCAAGCAGCTTGGTGAGAAGGCAACAACTGTTGGCGCAATTATTAGAAAATGGAAGAAGTTCAAGATGACGGTCAATCTCCCTCGGTCTGGGGCACCATGCAAGATCTCACCTCGTGGGGCATCAATGATCATGAGGAAGGTGAGGGATCAGCCCAGAACTACACGGCAGGACCTGGTCAATGACCCGAAGAGAGCAGGGACCACAGTCTCAAAGAAAACCATTAGTAACACACTACGCCGTCATGGATTAAAATCCTGCAGCACACGCCAGGTCCCCCTGCTCAAGCCAGCGCATGTCCAGGCCCGTCTGAAGTTTGCCAATGACCATCTGGATGATCCAGAGGAGGAATGGGAGAAGGTCATGTGGTCTGATGATACAAAAATAGAGCTTTTTGGTCTAAACTCCACTTGCCGTGTTTGGAGGAAGAAGAAGGATGAGTACAACCCCAAGAACACCATCCCAACCGTGAAGCATGGAGGTGGAAACATAATTCTTTGGGGATGCTTTTCTGCAAAGGGGACAGGACGACTGCACCGTATTGAGGGGAGGATGGATGGGGCCATGTATCGCGAGATCTTGGCCAACAACCTCCATCCCTCAGTAAAGCATTGAAGATGGGTCGTGGCTGGGTCTTCCAGCATGACAACGACCCGAAACACTCAGCCAGGGCAACTAAGGAGTGGCTCCGTAAGAAGCATCTCAAGGTCCTGGAGTGGCCTAGCCAGTCTCCAGACCTGAACCCAATAGAAAATCTTTGGAGGGAGCTGAAAGTCCGTATTGCCCAGCGACAGCCCCGAAACCTGAAGGATCTGGAGAAGGTCTGTATGGAGGAGTGGGCCAAAATCCCTGCTGCAGTGTGTGCAAACCTGGTCAAGAACTACAGGAAACGTATGATCTCTGTAATTGCAAACAAAGGTTTCTGTACCAAATATTAAGTTCTGCTTTTCTGATGTATCAAATACTTATGTCATGCAATAAAATGCAAATTAATTACTTAAAAATCATACAATGTGATTTTCTGGATTTTTGTTTTAGATTCCGTCACTCACAGTTGAAGAGTACCTATGATAAAAAATTACAGACTTCTACATGCTTTGTAAGTGGGAAAACCTGCAAAATCGGCAGTGTATCAAATACTTGTTCTCCCCACTGTACATGTGCACAATTGTTTTGCATGGAATAAGACTATGCTCTTCAAGAGGTGTTGTTGATATTACAACCAAATAGTTAATATTTATTTAACAATCCCTTGAAAACGGCACAGAGATGTCAATGGTTTTAGTGGAGATAGGGGTCTCTCTCAAACACTCTGTACCTTATTATCAGGTTTTGTTGATAATGTTCCGTTTCCAATAGTTTATACATTCTGTGCCTACTAAACATAATCCAGGACTCATTTCTCGTCAGAGTCAATCAGTGTTCATACAGTTAATCACTGTAACAACATACTCCTGAAACCTCCCAGGAGAATCTAACTTGGCCATTCCTGACTACACCTAGAATCAGACATAATACTTAAAAATGCCAAAACATGTCCAACCAAAGATGTTTGGGTTGCGGGCAAGGGCATCCAAATGACATATTTTGATTTTGCTTGCGTCAATCAGCGGGCCGGGAGTGAAAATATGAAATGTGTTTAAGCACATCCAAACTGGCATGTTACTGGAGAGCAGAAAAACATTTGTCTGCCTGACACTAAGTCAATAAGAGAAGGCTGGGACAAAATGGACTGGATCTGTCAGTTGCACATTTCAGACGCCCCAGCCAGATATCTGTAGGACATATCTAACTGAGGGAGAGAAGAACTCTTGAACCCTAAGCGCCATCCCAAACGAAACCCAAAGAATGAAATGAGGATAAAACAGCTAAAATAATGGAGGCCCTCCAAACGATGACAGAGACACTCTCTGGAGAATGAAGGGAGCTGAGAGCCAGACAGACAAATCGCATAGCAGATAGAGTGCACAGTACAAGCACATACACACACACATACACACAGGTAGAGTTGCACATTTTGGGGAATATTCAGAGGTGGAAACTTTCCCTGGGAATTAACAGGAATATATGGGAATTAACGGAAATATATGCACATTTATATTAATACCATTTAATTGTGGATGTTTTTTGCATTGGATATATTTACCATATAATATGTAGACAGAAACATAAACCTTTTACCTTATCAAAAGTAGACATAATTGCTAATTATTAAAATCTTCCAATAGAAAAAAAAAAAAAAGATTTAGTTAGGAATTTAACTTTAATTAAATGAGTTGACTCTTCACACCCAGCGCCCAAGAAGGCACACCCCACTGTCCTGAATGACTTCAGACCTGTAGCGCTAACATCCCACATCATGAAGACCCTGGAAAGGTTAGTCCTCGCTCACCTCAGAACCCTGGTGTGTACATCAATGGACCCTCTGCAGTTTGCATACCAGCGCAACATCGGGGTGGATGATGCAATCATCTACCTTCTGCAGAGGGCCTACTCTCACCTGGACAACGCAGATTGCACTGTGAGGGTTATGTTTTTTGACTTCTCCAGTGCCTTCAATACCATTCAGCCCCTGCTACTGGGTGAGAAGATGAGGAGGATGAAAGTGGAAGCACCCTTAGTCTCCTGGGTCACGGACTACCTGACCGGTAGGCCACAATTTGTGCGACAACAGAGCTGTGTGTCAGAACGGGCAGTTACAACACAGGGGCCCCTCAGGGAACGGTCCTGTCCCCCTTCCTGTTCACCCTCTACACCTCAGACGTCAGATATAACTCTGAAACATGCCATCTACAGAAGTTCTCGGATGACTCTGCTATTGTAGGGTGCATCAGGAGTGGGCAAGAGGAGGAGTATAGGAGCACAATCAGTGACTTTGTGTTGTGGTGTGAGCAGAACCACCTTCAGCTCAACATCAGCAAAACAAAGGAGATGGTGGTGGACTTCAGGAGAACCAAGGCACAAGTGACTGCAGTCCCTATACAGGGGATGGGTCATACAAGTTCCTGGGAGTCCATATGGACAACAGGCTGGAATGGGCTGGTAACACCGGGGACCTGTACAAAAAGGGCCAGAGCCGACTCTACTTTCTGAGGAGACTCAGGTCCTTCAACGTGTGCAGTAAGCTACTGTATACCTTCTACCAGTCTGTGGTCTTTTTTGCAGTGGTGTGCTGGGGAGCAAACATCAAAGCCGGCGATGCTTCTCGGGTAAATAAGCTGATCAGGAAGGCTAGCTCTGTCCTGGGGATGAGCCTTGACACTCTAGAGGAGGTGGCGGAGAGACGGATCCTGGCCAAACTGCTGGCCATCATGGACAACGTCACCCACCCTCTGCACGCTATGGTTATGACGCAGAGGAGCACTTTCATTCACAGACTGATCCCACGACGGTGTGCCAGAGAGCGCTACAGGAGGTCCTTCCTGCCGGCGGCTATTAGACTATATAATGCCTCACCGGGGTACCTGTTCATTTACCCAGTCTGTCTATTACGTAAACTATTATTACCCCCGCTCATATCATACGCATTTTTAGCTACTGAAGTATTTCTCTGCCATCGACCTGTATAGTATAGTTAACCATCCAACATCCACCAATGTATAGTGTACATATTCAGCCAACCACCTATACTATGTTTTTTTTATAGCTTTTATTTTTTTGCACTCCAGATATCTTGTATTTCTATACTTTTTCATACTGCCGCTCTATGTATCATGTACCGTGTATCTGTCTTTTGTGTACTTTCGTTGTGGCATTTTGCACCTGCCCTGTGTTTTGTTGTAGCTGCTTGACAATGAAATGTCCCCCCCGGGGGATCAATAAAGTATCTATCTATCTATCTATCTATCTATCTATCTATCTATCTATCTATCTATCTATCTATCTATCTATCTATCTATCTATCTATCTATCTATCTATCTACATGGGATGATTTCACTGAACAACAAAAGAAAAGGAATATTGAATGATCCCCAATGATCCATCACATCTCCCAAAAACGTTTTCAACATACATCTGTAAAATTAGCTTTGGTTGTCTTCCTCTCAGGCTTCCATGTCTTCTCCCTGGACATCCTCAATGTCCACCTCTTGAACATCAGACTCAGAGGCCTAATCTTCAATGTCACTTTCCGACCTTGTTGAGGATGGCTCGTTGTCAGGCTCAAAAAGCCTCTGATTTGCCCGGATGACCACCAATTTTTCAGCCCTGGTATTGGTCAGCCTGTTGCATGCGTGTGTGTGTTCCCAAACAATGATGACACCATAGGCTTTGTTGATCTCTGCACCAGACAGGATGCTCTTGCCAGCATACTTGGGGTCCAACATGTACGCTGCAGCGTGTATGGGCTTCAGGCAGAAGTCTTCATGCTTTTTGATGTATTTCAAAACTGCATTTTCCTCTGCTTGGAGCAACAGTGAAGTGGGCAGGGCAGTACGGATTTCTTCTCTTACATCTGTAAGCAGAGTATGAACATCAGACAGGATGGCACTGTCTCCCTCAACCCTTGCAATGGCTACTGCTATAGGTTTCAGGAGTTTCAGGCTGCTTAACACTCTCTCCCAAAATACATAATCCAAGAGGATCCTCTTGATGGGGCTATCCATATCAGCAGACTGTGATATAGTCTGCTGATATGGTGATATATTCCCCTCCAGGAGACTGTCAAACATGATGACAACACCACCCCAACGGGTGTTGCTGGGCAGCTTCAATGTGTTGCTCTTATTCTTCTCACTTTGCTTGGTGAGGTAGATTGCTGCTATAACTTGATGACCCTTCACATACCTAACCATTTCCTTGCCTCTCTTGTAGAGTATATTCATTGTTTTCAGTGCCATGATGTCCTTGAGAAGTAGATTCAATGCATGTGCAGCACAGCCAATGGGTGTGATGTGAGGGTACGACTCCTCCACTTTAGACCAAACAGCCTTCATGTTCACAGCATTGTCTGTCACCAGTGCAAATACCTTCTGTGGTCCAAGGTCATTGATGACTGCCTTCAGCTCATCTGCAATGTAGAGACCGGTGTGTCTGTTGTCCCTTGTGTCTGTGCTCTTGTAGAATACTGGTTGAGGGGTGGAGATTATGTAGTTAATTATTCCTTGCCCACGAACATTCGACCACCCATCAGAGATGATTGCAATACAGTCTGCTTTCTCTATGATTTGCTTGACCTTCACTTGAATTCTGTTGAACTCTGCATCCAGCAAATGAGTAGATAAAGCATGTCTGGTTGGAGGGGTGTATGCTGTGAGATGAACATTCAGAAATCTCTTCCAATACACGTTGCCTGTGAGCATCAGAGGTGAACCAGTTGCATACACAGCTCGAGCAAGACATTCATCAGCATTTCTCCAACTACATTCACCCATTGAGTCAAAAAAACGTCTGATTCCAGGAGTACTATGAGCTGTTGCTATCGATAAGGTGTCTTGATTCTTAATTTTCACCTTGAATAGAAGTCTGAGGTTGCTTTTTGTGAGCTCTGAGGGAACGTTATGCACTTTGCCAGATGAATCTGCATCTTTGTTGCATTCTTCACATATGATTTGGCACAGTATTTGCAAATGTACACAGCTTTTCCTTCTACATTAGCTGCAGTGAAACGTCTCCACATATCAGATAGTGCCTGTGGCATTTTCCTGTAAAGATTAGAAAAAAGGAGTAAAAAAATAACAAATGCAATTCAATAGTTAAGCAGTTAGATTAAACAACTCCTTTGTAAGATAAATGTTTTAAGATGAAACATGTATGGAAACAGGTGAATTAACACTCCTTAGCTCAAGCAAGCTAAAACCCACATGGTAGGTTTTAGAAATGTCCCCTTCGGGGATCAATAAAGTACCTATCTATCTATCTAGCAAAAACTAACTAGCAGAAATGGTTAACAAGTTAGAAATGATTTAAACACACTTTGCTGTAGGCTACTATTTACTAGTTAACAAAAAAACATGTATGTCAGATAAAATATATTCACCCCACCCACTATTGTAATCAAAACTTACCAGAAAGCATGTAGTCCTTGGCTCAGACAGTGTAGTAGTGTGGGCTCAATAGCGTGCAAGATCTTGAGAATCAGCTGTACATGTGATGGAAGAGTGCACTGCACATGTGATGGAAGAATGCGCTGTGCATGCAGAGGGTTGCAATTCCATTGAATTGGGGATAGTTTAACCAAAATATGCCACAAGACCTAGAATTGCCTTATGTGTATCCCACATTAAGGTTCACTGTTATAAGCTAACTTTTTGATGAATTTAAGCAAAAATCCCCAAATTCCCATGGAAAATTTCAGTTTACCGACCCTTTGCAACCCTACACACAGGTATGCATGCACACACAGACACACGCACACACACACACATGCATGCACTCACTCACACACTCACACACTCACACAAATGCAGATTGACACAGAGCAGAATAAGAAAAGATAGCACAGTCTCATACAAACATAAATTACAGACTTGGGTAGGTTGTACTATGAGTTTAAAAGGGGGTTAGGAGGACTGTACACTCACCAAGACAGTTGTGTCCGTCGTGGGCCAACATGAATCCGTCGTAGCAGGTACACCTGTAGTTGCCCGGGATGTTGATACACTCGTGAACACAGCCTCCGTTGTAGTCATTCTCACACTCGTCCATGTCTGAAACAGAGAGTCATAGAAGACCAATGAGAAGGACGAAGACGAATTACTGCAGCTACTGTACAAATGGATGGAACGAGATGAAGGTGGAAAGGAAGAATGGATGGTAGGGGATTATAATAATAATAATAATAATAATAATAATAATACATTTTATTTGGCGGATGCCTTTCTAGACACTCAAGGACATCTTACATAGACATAGAGGAAATCAGTTGGAGTACAGTGGGGTAACATCAAAATAATAAACTAATGAAACTAGAAGTTAAAAGCTTTCTGGAAAAGGTGGGTCTTCAGTAATTTTTCAAAATAAATAACTGTGTCTGCATGTTGAATGTGTGGGGGAAGCATGTTCCAGAGCCTAGGTGCTGAGCAGGAAAAAGCCCTCGCACCCATAGTTGAGAGGTGGAAAGGGGGGATGACAAGTAGGCCAGCAGAGGCAGAGCGGAGGGAGCGGGAGGGGACATAGTCAGACAAAAGGTCGGAAAGGTAAGGAGGTGCAAGATTATGGAGGACTTTGTAGGTGAGGAGGAGTGTCTGGAAATCAATTCGGTAAGATACAGGAAGCCAATGAAGACTAATGAGGATGGGTGTAATGTGTGATGATTTTGTACCAGTGAGGATTCTGGCCTTAGAGTTATGAACCAGTTGTAGTCTGTTGATGAGTTTTTGGGGAATACCGGTGAGTAGAGTGTTGCAGTAGTCAAGCCGGGAAGTGACGAGAGCATTTATGAATGTTTCAATACTGGCATGTGACAGAGAGAGTCTGAGCCTGGAGATGTTGTGGAGGTGGAAAAAGGAGGTCCGGGTAACTGTTTTTATGTGTGGTTCAAATGAAAGGGAACTATCCAGAGTGACACCGAGGCTTTTGTCTTGAGTTGACAGAGGGACTGGGAAACCGTCTATAGTGATGTGGATGTTATGGTATTTGGAGAGGATGGATTTGGAGCCAATGAGCATGACCTCTGTCTTATTACTATTTAGTTTTAAGAAGTTTGTGCTCATCCAATTGTGAATGTCTTGGAGGCAGATGGTGAGGAAGGTAGGAGTATGGGCAGCTGTAGGTTTGGTGGAGAAGTAGAGCTGGGTGTCATCAGCATAACAATGAAATTGAATGTTGTGGTGTCGCATAATCTTACCCAGGGGTAGGAGGTGTATGATGAAGAGGAGAGGGCCAAGCACTGACCTCTGGGGGGCACCCTGTGTGACAGTCGCACAACCTGATCTGTGATGTTTAAGTTGGACAAACTGTTGACGGTCAGTGAGGTAGGAAGAAAACCAGGAGAGTGCCATACCTGTGATACCAATACCGGCCAGACGTTCTAAGAGGAGTTGATGTGAGATGGTATCAAAAATTGCGCTCAGGTCAAGTAAGATGAAGATGGATAAGAGACCTGAGTCAGCAGCACGGAGCAGGTCATTGAGGATTTTGACCAATGCTGTTTCAGTGCTGTGTTTAGTGCGGAAACCAGACTGGAATTGTTCATATAGATTATTACAGTCAAGATGTTGTTGAAGTTGATTAGCCACCACCGCTCCAGGATTTTGGCAACAAATGGAAGGTTTGAGATGGGATGGAAGTTACTGAGGTCGTCAAGATCACCATTTGGCTTTTTCGGTATGGGGGTGATTGCAGCAATCTTGAGAGTGGATGGTACAATGCCAGTGGAGAGGGACGAGTTAACTATAGTAGTGATTAAGGGAGAGATGGAAGGCAGGCAGCCTTTGATGAGATTGGTGGGCATGGGGTCTAATTGGGAACTGGATGTTTTGGATTTTTTGATAAGCTCTGTAATGATGATAAGCTCTGTAATGATGCAAGCCGATCCCTGTAGGGTGGTCATGTAGGAAAGGTTATGGACTGGAGTACTGTGACTCAATATATGCTGATGAATGTCAAGATTTATAGAGTTAAAAAAGTTATAAAACTTGGGGGAGGGGTCTGAAGGGAAGTTGTCAGGAGGAAGAAGTAAACGGTTTGCTGTGGAAAAGAGAAGCTTAGAGTTGTTTTTGCCAGAAATGATAATATCAGAAAAATACAATGTTCTGGCAACGGAAAGTGCATTTTTGTATTCCAAAAGGTGATCTTTGTGAGAGACTAGGCCTGTCCTTTAAAATGTACGTTCAAGACGGGGTTCGGAGTTCCGGGGTGTACCAGGGAGCGGTGTGGGTAAAGGAGACAGAGTGTGTTTTTAACGGAGCAAGGGCGTCCAGGGAAGAGGAAAGGCATTCATTGTAGTGAGTGGAAAGGTTAAAGGGGGACTGGGAGTCAGTGATAGGGGGTGTGTTTATCAAGCCCATGAGATCATTTTTATATTTCTGAAGGTAATGATGCAAGGGTTATTTTGCTTAGAGACAGGGGCAGAGACATGAAATAAGACAGCTTTGTGGTCAGAGATGAGGAGATCAGCCACAGTTACATTGCAGGGAACAATTCCAGAGGAACACACAAAATCTAAAGTGTGACCTTTGTTATGAGTGGGAAAGGAGACATTTTGAATTATGTCAAGGCCATCAAGTAGTGAGATAAAATCAGTAGCAAAACTACAGCTAGCAGTGGCATCAGTATGTATATTAAAATCACCTACAAGTAGTACATTGGGAGAAGAAGCAGAAATTGAAATAATTAAAGAGGACAATTCAGATAAAAACAGCTCAGGTGGCTTTGGTGGTCTATAAATTGTAATAATTGTCAATGGTTGAAATCCAGGGAGTTTTACAGCCAAACATTCAAAGGAAGAGTACTGTGGTATACAGACAGGTTTAACTTAGTAGTGTCACGATACAATACTGCAACCCCATTATTGTGTTGTGACAGAGGGAGGAGATGGAGATACACAGTAGGGAGTGTCATTGAGATGTGTGTTGGGGTACAAAGGGAGGTGCATATGGAGAGTGTCAGCTGATGTTTATGTGTAGAGGTCAGGGTACAGGGTTGGAGATAAAAGGTAGGCCACCGGTACAGCTCATGGTGAGTGTGCATAGCATACATACTAGGGCTAAGTCTGGTGTGTTTGTGGGTAGAGTCCAGAGGGGCATACGGAGAGTGTCTTGCCGTGTTTATTCGTTGACGATGTTCCCCCTTCATGCTGAGCCAGCGGAGGAGTCTTTCACAGGAGCCACACACAAGTGGTTGCCATGCGGACTGAGCCACTAAAACAAACAGTCCCCCCTCCGTGTGAACGCAGCAAGCCAGGGGAGCCATCCGCCACAGCAGTCAGGCAGACCGGGGGCCAAACCCCAACCCCAAATCCTCTCCTCCTCTCCTTCTATCCTCCTCCTCCACTCCGGATGGGCCCGAGCAGGTATCTGGTTAGTGTTCAACTCCTGTACTACTCCCTCTGTCTCTGTCTCTCTCGCACTCGCCAACCTGGCCAAGACGCCCACTCTCACTCCCTCAGTCTGTCTGCCTTTCTGTCTGTACATCCCTTTCACCTTTTCTCATTTTTCTTTGCTCTCTCCACCTCTCCCCCTACATCTAAAGTACCTTTCTCACACACTCTGTTCTTTCTTCCCACTCTCTTTCTCTCTCTCCCTCTATATGTTTCCTATCCTCTGTACCCTCTCTGTCTGTCTCAGACACTGGCACACAACATTAGTAGCCTGACTGTGTCCCACAAACACATACATGCGACTCTCTAGTCTCTCTAGTCTCTGGTCTCTCTAGTCTCTAGTCTCTCTAGTCTCTGGTCTCTCTAGTCTCTGGTCTCTCTAGTCTCTGGTCTCTCTAGTCTCTGGTCTCTCTAGTCTCTCTAGTCTCTAGTCTCTCTAGTCTCTGGTCTCTCTGGTCTCTCTAGTGTCTCTAGTCTCTGGTCTCTCTAGTCTCTAGTCTCTCTAGTCTCTGGTCTCTTTAGTCTCTCTAGTCTCTCTAGTCTCTGGTCTCTCTAGTCTCTCTAGTCTCTCTAGTGTCTCTAGTCTCTCTAGTGTCTCTAGTCTCTCTAGTGTCTCTAGTCTCTCTAGTCTCTCTAGTGTCTCTAGTCTCTTTAGTCTCTTTAGTCTCTCTAGTCTCTAGTGTCTCTAGTCTCTCTAGTCTCTCTCCGCCTCCTACATCCTGTGGACTAGACAGAACCCAGTCCTGGGCTGTGTCCCAAATAGCACCCTTTTCCCTTTAGGGCTCTGGTCAAAAGTAGTGCACTATATAGGGAATAAGGTACCATTTGGGACCCAGCCCTGGACACTGCACAGCACACCACCGGTACAACGCCAACACACTGAAATATTCCACTGTAGGTCTACCCACACAGACCCCTCACCCACTAGACAGCTCATTGTAATCAGGATAGAACATTCAGTATCTTGGTTAAAAGCTATTTTGATGTTCCTGTATATCTACAATAGAAGCTGGAAAATTGTTGAAAAATGGGTCGACAATATAGAACAGACAGCGCCAACACATCTTGGTAGAGAATACATCTCATCTAAAAGCATTTTAGTCAGTTAAAACCCATTAAGATAAAAGTTAAATAAATAAATGGGACAGACATTCTTTCCTTTAGAGATGCTCTGGCACCTGCCATGTTTACAGAGCAGGCAATTACACAGGCCTAACATACAGTGCATTCTAATCCACTGTTTGTTTTTGGCTCTCTTTCCCACATAAGCAAAGGGCCGGTATGGCCTTTCTGCACTTTAAAGACAGAGACTGGGCCCTGGCTGGTGTACACAAACTGGTCCCAGTCATCAGTGGCTCATCCCAGAGGCATATGAAACCAATTAGGGAGCGCTGGAATGAGAGGGCTGCTGGGTAATGACTGTTTTGTCGGAGTGTTTGGACGAACGCCTCTCCCCACACCAGCAGAAGAGATGCCAAGGCACCCCTCTACATGCTCTGCGTAGCACCCTGAAACCCTCCAATGGAAAGCTGAGGTGTGGAAACACAGAGGAATCTGAGGAATATCAGTCTTTGCACTAGAGTGAAGATGTGGAGGAGGAGGATGTATAGACAGGAGAAATATCATGTAGATACAGTGGATTCAGAAAGTATTCAGACCCCTTGACTTTTTCCACATTCTATTAAGGTACAGCCTTATTCTGAAATGGATAACATTTTCCCTCATCACACAATACACCATAATGACAAAGCAAAAACAGGTTTTTAGAATTATTTTTTCTCAAATGTAAAAACCAAAAAAAACGGAAATATCGCATTTATATCAAGTATTCAGACCCTTTACTCAGTACTTTGTTGAAGCACCTTTGGCAGCGATTATAGCATTGAGTCTTCTTGGGTATGACGCTACAAGCTTGGCACACCTGTATTTGATGAGTTTCTCCCATTCTTCTCTGCAGATCCTCTCAAGCTCTGTCAGGTTGGATGGGGAGCATCGATGCACAGCTATTTTCAGGTCTCTCCAGAGATGTTCAATCAGGTTCATTTAAGGACATTCAGAGACTTGTCCCGAAGCCACTCCTGTGTTGTCTTGGTTGTGTGCTTAGGGTTGTTGTCCTGTTGGAAGGTGAACCTTCGACCCAGTCTGAGGTCCTGAGCAGGTTTTCATCAAGGATCTCTCTGTACTTTTCTCAGTCCGTCTTTCCCTCGATCCCGACTATTCTCCCAGTCCCTGCTGCAGAAAAACCTCCCCATAGCATGATTTTGCCATCACCATGCTTCACCGTAGGGATGGTTCCAGGTTTCCTCCAGACGTGACATTTTCTCATGGTCTGAGAGTCCGTTAGGTGCCTTTTAGCAAACTCCAAGCAGGCTGTCATGTGCCTTTTACTGAGGAGTGGCTTCCGTCTGGCCACTACCATAAAGGCCTGATTGGTTGTCTTTCTGGAAGGTTCTCCCATCTCCACAGAGGAACTCTGGAGCTCTGTCAGAGTGACCATTGGGTTCTTGGTCACCTCCCTGGTGGTTCCAAACTTCTCCCATTTAAGAATGATGTGTTCTTGGGGGCCTTCAATGCTGCAGAAATGTTTTGGTACACAATCCTGTCTTGGAGCTCTACGGACAATTCCTTCGACCTCATGGCTTGGTTTTTGCTCTAACATGCACTGTTTTCATTTTTTTTTTAACCTTTATTTAACTAGGCAAATTCTTATTTACAATTACTGCCTACAACGGCCAAACTCGGGAGTCCCAATCACGGCCAGCTGTGATACAGTCTGGATTCGAACCATGTTTTCTGTAGTGACGCCTCTAGCACTGAGATGCAGTGTCTTAGACCACTGCGCCACTTGGGAGCCTATCAACTGTGGAACATTATATAAACAAGTGTGTGCCTTTGCTAAAATTTTAAAAAATCTGTTTTCACTTTGTCATTATGGGGTATTGTGTGTAGATTGATGAGGAAAATTATTTATTTAATACATTTTAGAATAAGGCTGTAACAAAATGTGGGAAAAGTCAAGGGGTCTGAATACTTTTCGAATGCACTGTACACCTTGAGTAGGGACTGAGTGTGTTTCTAGCAACCACATTTGAACACAACGACCCTGTTTTTGAAAGCCAGAGAGAACTAAGCAGAGTTAGTCATGAGGATGGCTTGTATAATGTCTACTGATTTTTCTTCATCAAACAAGAGCCCAAAAAAGGAGAGAGGCACACAAAGAGAGCGAGAGAGATAAAGCAAGAGAAAGAGAGAGAGAGAGAAAGAGAAAGAGAAAGAGAAAGAGAGAGAGAGAGATAGAGAGAGAGAGAGAGAGAGAGAGAGAGAGATAGAGAGAGAGAGAGAGAGAGAGAGAGAGAGAGAGAGAGTGAGAGAGAGAGAGAGAGATTAAAGATAATTAGGTAAGAGAGAGCAAAGGGATGAATTAAAAGCTTCCAGTCCTTAATTGGCAAGGCAGGCGGTGTGTTACATAGGGGAGCAGGGTTAGAGAGCACCAGAGATCTGGGAAGGAGCGGGGAGGGCCGGGGCTCACACCTGCCCTGGGGCATGGGGGATTGGGCCTAGGGTCTGGGGACGAGGTGGGAGGATGGACATGGAGCCATGCCCTGTGCCTAGTTAGCCTCCAGCAGTGATCTCTTCCTGCCCTGGAGCCGTTGTTGACATGTGACAGCGGCGCCCCGACAGCTACTGAACCGGGCTGCTCGCTGCTTCCGCTGCTTGGACACGCGGCGCACGTTTCATAATTGTGACGGGGGAAATGTTGACGCTCAACATCTCATCAAGTGAATTAGGCACGTTCGCTGACGGCCTGTGCCCCAAGGGGGGGAGAAGCATGCCCTTTGAGATGGATGAAGAAGGAGATGATGAGGAAGGAGAGAGGAGGAGAAGAGGAAGGAGAGAAGGGGGAGAGGTAGGAACGGAAGGGAGCATGCCCCTGCTGTCCCCTTGATGTTTCAGTTTCAATGCCAATCTTCAGGTCCAGAGAGGTGTGTCCACAAGAGAAAGCCCTTAGCTCAGTGAAGGGAGATTTCCAATTATAATGGCAACAGCATGTGGAGCTGGGACACCTTACTAACGTGGATTGTGTAATTCCCTTTTTTCTAGACCGCTAAAGCTATATAAAGGGGGCTGTTAATTGTACCTGACTGAACTGCTGAGTAAGGTTACTATATGTTAGATGCTTCAGCCGTCCCAATTGACACCCTACAGTATTTGCTATTTGGTGCACTACTTTTGACCACGGCCCATAGGGCTCTAGTCAAAAGTAGTGCTCTATATACGGAAAAGGTGTCATTTGGGACACAACACCCAATACTAAAGGAAAGGAGACTGGGTATCAACAGAATTCTCTGAACCTCAGAATTGCTCTACCTCTCTAGCTACCTATCCCTCAACATTTCTGAAATTAACAACCATGTGTGTTTACCCAAGAGGTCGAATGACGGCGCAAAAACAGAAATAACTTTACTGACATCCAAACACCAACAAACCACAGACAATCATATGAGCAGAGGGCTGAGGGCTGAGAGCCCATGCTTTGTGCCCAGTCAAGGCCAAGGGTTTGTGGCAGTGAATTTCTGTTCTGGTGCCCATTCCAAGACTGAAAAAGTAAGATTGAAAAAGTGTGCGTGTGTGCCTATGGGAATGCGCGCACGTGAATGTGTGTGTGTGTGTGTCTCAGGTGTTGAGGCTTGTGTATGTACAGCATATGGGTTTATGAGCTGTATGGCATTGCAGCAACAACACCTCTCCTCTCTCTTGTTCTATCATCTCTGTGAGTGTATATGCTAGTCTGCGCTCACGCTTTTTTCTCGAGCGCTAAAGCTATATAAAGCCCCAGCATACTGAAGCGGAGTCTGACCTGCTCTTACAAATGTGTGTGTGAGTGTGTGTGTATGAGTGTGAAGCAGGGAGCCAGTGAGGAGAGCTCCTGAGCAGTGACGGAGTAGCAGACACTGGGCAGACAATGGCCTAGTAATTGTCTGCCACCTCTCCCTCAGCGCCTCCCGCCTGCAATATCTCACTCTCTATCTATCTCATGAAATCGCTCTCTCTCCCTCTTTCTCTGTGTCCTTACGTACCTCTCCCTCCCTCCATCTCTCTCTCCCTCCCTCTCCCTCCCTCCCTCCCTCCCTCCCTCCCTCCCTCCCTCCCTCCCTCCCTCCCTCCCTCCCTCTGTAAAGCAGGTCAGGTCATTGTTGCTGCTGGGAGAGCAGACTCATGGCTCAGTCTCTATCTGTCTTTATGTCTGAATCGGCTGGTGCTGCTGCCTCTGCATGTCTATACAGCCCATACACCCACAAACCCCGGCATACACATGGCTATACAGCTGAGCTCTGAAACACACACAGCCACTGAAATACAGCTAGAAGTCCAGTGACAATGCCTGTTAGCATCTTTGGCATCCCCAGGAAACGGTAGCCTAGATGTTCTACAGAGTAAAGTCAACTGTTTGAATATAGAGGACATGGGTAGAGAAAACCAAAGGCTGTAGTGCTGAAACTAACTTGTTTTTGAAAAGGAGGAAAAGAGAGGATGACTGCCAGGGACAAGACCAATAAAAACCAATCAATTAGTCAGTAAGTGACAAATGCTGAGCAAACATGGACAGCGTTTCACAAGACACTGACAACCCTGTGGCAACCAGCCCAGTCTACTCCTCTCTGTGGAACGTTAGGTAAATCCACTACTGGCTGCTACTGATGAGCAGAGAACCATGTGACTGTTGAGTTATAGGCCTACTCACGAGAACAGCATGGGCCTATTTTAATCCAAACTGTAAAAGGTAACAGTCCTTTTGTTTCACACTGTCACTGAAAGCATTGTTCTTGAGTACGTGAATAAATACAATTCGTTTAGCAAAATAAGAATGATTCTCTGAAACCAGTTTTCGTTTGTAGAAGTTTCCTGGGAATTAAAAAGTCTCCCAAGCACTAACAATAGTAGGGACACATACAGTAGGTACTATAGATGTACAGTAGCATCTTGCTAGATGAGCACAAGTCTGAACATCAGAGATGCGCAGTTGATGCAGCCTAAAACCACCATGTCCAGCATTGTGAGGACAGAGTGATATGAACTTGTATTATGCACAATGTGTTATGCTCTTTCACATTTTCTCTTTCTTTGTTTGACAGCGCAGGGCCCAAAGTTCACATTTTTCCATAACGAGCCAGCAATATCAGCCCATGGAAAAATCGACAGAGAGTGGCATTCATAGATAGATCGGAAGTCAGAAGCAAGAGAGCAGCATTTTGAGAAAAGAAAAGGGTCTTAATTTGACAGGAACACATGAATTATAACCCAAAATACTATTTTGTGGTTAATTACAGGTCGCCTGCAATATTCTACATCGTACAATAAATGCCTTATAATAGGACATAAATGCTCATGCTTATAACACGTTATAAAGCATTATGCCTGTCGACTTTAAGTTAAAGTGTTATCGTACTGGAATGTTGAGTTATCAGCTGCTAACTAATGGGTCCCTCTCTGAGAGAGTGTAGCCTCCCAGTCTTCCATCCTGAGGCATAGTCATTTCCAGGAAGTAGAGAGACAGCAGACGGAGAGAGAGAGAGAGCTGCTCTCTGCTCGTCCTAATGACTCTGTCATCTGCACCACCGGGGTAATGTAATGTCTGCTGATGGGAAACATAGCTGGCCAATTACACAGCCCCTATCTAATCACAGAGGTCAGGGGTCATCTCACATCCACCATCTGTCTTCATTCTGTTACCCATTCACTGGACCTTACGCCTCAGTCCCTACCTACAGCGTCAAGCGCAAAATGTTAAGCAGCATCCTCTGGATATGCGTGCAACAGAAGTTCAACATTCACCTGCTACCACTTCTGTCAAGCCGTCTACACATACAATTCGATGCATACGTTCGATAAATCCAACATATGCACCACACAGAACGCACTGCAACTGCCTCTGCAACACAATGCTGTAAGACAAATGCAGCGTTCCATTGGAAATGAATGTTCTTCTGGTGTAACAAAACGCAATGCCGCTGTCGCTGTGATCGAGTCTTAATTTAGTTTCAATGTGGGACACAAGGACAGGAGGACAGGACACAAGTAGGGCTGTTGCAGTGATTATTACCGCCACACCTGTGGTCACGAGTCATGAAGGCAGTCAAATTCCAATTTGTAATTACAGGCTTCACCAAACTCTGATGCTGCTGATGGTCATTAATAGCCTACCAAACTTGCTAACTGCTTGGTACTCAGCATTCTACTGTCCCTCTAATCACTCTGACATCAATGCAAATGTAATCAAAAATTGAATCAAACACTTCATGAGAGCCCATGATCTCATGTTGCGCAACATTTCTATAGGCTATGCAATTGCGTGAGACAACAGAGTGATGGCTACTAAAAAGAGGAGGATCCCATCAGTTTTCTATAGGCTAGGCCTACTATATTTATTTCTCAACTTTCCTAATACTAAGCACATTGCTTATCTTTACAGCAGGAGTATAGCCTACCTGGCTGGCATAAAAATGAACCACGGGAAAAGTGTCCTCCATTCTCTATTTAAGTGCATAGATGACAGGTGCAGGATAATGGTCCATTCTAAATCAAAACACATTTTACAGATATATTATTTAGTATAAGAAAAGACAAGATTAAATCAAGAATAGTCTGATGGGTGACAATATTAACCTATCACTTGTGAATTAAATATTATCAACTGTGAATGATGCACAGCATAAGGCGAGAAACAATGCCTTTTTCTTATCATAGTCGCACACCTTATGTAGCCTAGCCCGTAGGCCTATTTGTTTTGATAAGGTTTATATCACAACTAAAGTGGCCAAATAACTCAAATGAAGCACATTAATCTGCTTTACAAGGGGTATAGAGCCTAACTGGCAGACATAAGCAGCGCGTTAGTTTTAAGTTTGGTGAAGATAATTTTCACCATAAAAATGCACCTTTATCATAAAAGCATTACATGCATAATCGAATTTGCAGTCACTTTTGATAATGGTGTTTTCCCGCTAATGGAACATTATAGCCTACTGCAGTGTGTGTGCATTGCGGCGCTTATAATGTGAAGAAACAGCCTAATAGTTATCAACATTTTAAGCTAAACGTTCTGATCTGTTGCGTCATCCACATCGCGTAAAAACGTTTTTGTTGATGCTAGTGGTTTTATTCGTTTGGGATCTATTGTATTCAATTGTATTCTTCATACTATAAAATAATATAAAAATAATGCCACGGAATTCTAAGAAAATGTTGTCTGCTAAATGAACTAGTGTAGCCCACAGAGTATCATAAGGAGTATAACATAACTCAGAGACACATAAACAATTCAATCAACAATAGGGACAAATATATTCCCATACAAATATGAAGACGGACGGACTGACTGACTGACTGACTGACGGTAGGAGGAACATATCCCTAAAAAGACTCTCAACCTTTTGCAGTTTCCTGTCTATGAACATATATAACATATATAATATAATATATTATTCTGGGCAGCTCAATCTGTTCTAGGCTAAGGACCATTGTGTTTCTGACTGAAGATTATCCAACGTGTAGCAGCACTGCCTTGTACAATATCATATTTTAGTACAGGCATTTCTAGCAATTCCAGAACGTCTCTCCAATGTCATAGCCTAAGTCCAATGGCGGAGGCTTGCCAATATAATTAGACTGGGGCAAAACGAATCGAGACAGAGCTATATCAAGTAGACCGGATTGCTGCCAATATGGATTTGCACGCGACTCAACAGAATCAGCAGACACAAAATGGTGGAAATAATAGTAAATCTCCCTTACTCCCTGTCTCCAAGCCAGGTGTGTGATTATATAGTCCTATGTAGGAAGACCGACTCACACAGCCTGAGGCATTTGATAAGTGAACTAATCAAACAATGACACAGGTTAATCTCATTGTGTTCTCCCCAGGTTGACCAAATGAGAGGTATAGAATCTCTGAATGGGCAATATCCAGGTGAGATCCTCAGACATAATACCTGCTCACTCTGTGTGTGTGTGTGTGTGTGTGGGGTGGGGTGGGGGGGGGGGGGGACTGGTACACAGCTGAGCAAACAGGAGAAAGTGTCGGATATAACTCACTGACATACACACAAATACTTAAACAAACATGAGACACTTGAAAAGGCCTGAACATAAAGACAGCGAAAACCCCTATAGAAAAGGGCACGTCATCACCACAATACTCTCATCCTCTCCTATCCTGGCTAGCTCCAGTGGCCAATATGACTGATGTACTGTTTTGTGTCAACGCTATTTGCCGTGCTAGATTATAAGCTGAACTGGCGTTTGTGTGTGTGTGCGTGCGTAGACTAGTTTCCATTGCATTTGTACGGCTAGACAGGCTAGCGTTGGGAGGGAGTGTGTCCTGTGGACTAAGCTAGCTCCAGCTCCAGCTGTGGTGTGCTTTCAGGCAGAAATTAGTAGAGGTGTGAACGCACAGCCAGGTACTGCCCCCTCTCCTCACCCTCACACCTTTCCTCAGTCCACTTCCTCCCAGTTAATTAGGAGAGCCAGCGGGGGGGGGGGGGGGGGGGGTTCCTGTGTAACAGCTGTAAAACCTGCCATTACGTCTGAGCCTGTCAGAGAGCAATAGGGGGCGGGTTGGAATGAAGTGTGGAGAGGGCAGGGGTGTGGGGTGAGTGAGGATGATGATTTGGATGGGAGTGGCGGGAGGGAGGGAGGGGTTGAATTAAGTAATACAGAGGGGAGTACTATCACATTGAAGCCATAATAAGACAATGGAGCTCAACTCACCTTCGCACTGCTTGCCATCTCCCTTGTATCCCGGCTTGCAGATGCAGTTGAAGGATTTGGGGGTATTCTGGCAGAGAGCATCAATGTGACAGTCATCCGTGTCTGCAGAGCACTCATCTACATCTAGAGAAATGACACAACGGATAACTGGTCACCACTGGTCACCAAGGACTCATCAATAGGACTAAGTATAAGATAGAGATGATATTGGTGAGAGGTGAATGGGTTTTGTACAACTTCAATCAAATGTTTTAATCCCGCTCTCTCAGGGAAAGCCCAGTCCTCTTGGCCAAATGCAGCTCTGTCCAGATATATACAGGCTGGAAATATTTACTTTAAGATGGCAAACGTCCAAGATCTAAAACTCTTTGTATAAGACAATAAACTGTCAGGGGGGGAGATAGTGGATGGAGGGTGAGGTTTCTTAACTCTATAAATGATCCCAGTAGGTTATCTTGGATAACACTAGAGGACAAAACCAATAATAATTTGTATTAATTAAATACAATTAGCAGAGAGGTACACAAGTGTATCATGGCTTAGTGGATGCCTCTGGAATACTGAGTGACTATAGAGAACCCTAATTGATCAAGTCATTGTTAGAGTCACATCTGGGGCTGAACCCAGCCAGCTAATTTTGCCAACTAATTACAGCTCATTCACAAAGAAAGACAGACAAACAGAAAGAGAGAGAGAGAGAGAGAGAGAGAGAGAGAGAGAGAGCTCAACATGCTCTGCTCACACCTACTGTGATGGTCCGGGCCTAAACCAAACAAAAACAACACTAGACACTATGGAACACAAAGCTTTTACTATCTCATCCTGGAATAGACAAGGTCTGAGGTCATCTGCCTTTGGCCTAAAGAGCAGGAACCCAGACTTCATCAAAGACATTGGAAATACAGACATTGTCCTCCTACAAGAAACATGGTATAAAGGTGAAGTAGTCCCATCCACCAAACTACCAGGTGTGAAACAGGGAAGAGACTCAGGGGGTATGCTAATTGGGTATAGAGCAGACCTAACCCACTCTATTAAATTAGTCAAAACAGGAACATTTTACATCTGGCTAGAAATGAATAAGGAAATTATCTCAACAGCGATCCCCCAATAGACTCCCCATACTTTAACGATGACAGCTTCTCAATCCTTGAGGGGGAGATCAACGATTTCCAGGCCCAGGGACATGTACTAGTCTGTGGCGACCTAAATGCCAGAACCGGACAAGAACCTGACACCCTCAGCACACATGGGGACTAACACCTACCTGGAGGTGACAGCATTCCCTCCCCCATATGCCCCCCTAGACACAAACGGGTCACAACTCCTGCAGCTCTGTCGGACGCTGGGTATGTACATAATCAATGGTATTCTTCGAGGGGACTCCTACGGTAGGTACACATATAGCTTTATCACTGACATCAACCCAGAGTCTCAGAGCATTCACAGTCAGTCCACTGACACCCCTATCAGATCACAGCAAAATCAACCTCTACTTGAACAGAGCTATGCTCAATCATGACGCATCAAAGCCAAAGGAACTTAATAATATTAAGAAATGCTATAGATGGAAGGAAAGTTTTGACCTCTCAGCTTCCCTATCAAATCTAAAAATGGCTAACAGAAAACTGAAGAAAATTAACAACAATGATAAATGGTTTGATGAAGAATGCAAAAACCTAAGAAAGAAAATGAGAAACCTATCCAACCAAAAACATAGAGACCCAGAAAACCTGAGCCTACGCCTTCACTATGGTGAATCACTAAAAACATACAGAAATACCCTACGGAAAAAGAAGGAACAGCACGTCAGAAACCAGCTCAATGTAATTGAAGAATCCTTAAACTCTAACCACTTCTGGAAAACACTAAACAAACAACAACACGAAGAGTTATCTATCCAAAACGGAGATGTATGGGTAAACAACTTCTCCAATCTTTTTGTCCCTATAACAAAGAACAAAGAGCAAATAAATATACATGATCAAATGCAAATCCTAAAATCAACTATTAAAAACTACCAGAGTCCACTGGTAGGACAAAATACAGGACAAAATACAACTACAGGACAAAATACAAACCCTCCAAACCAAAAAGGCCCGTGGTGTTGGTGGTATCCTCAATGAAATGATAAAATTTGGCTATACTCAAACTCTTTAACATCATCCTTAACTCTGGCATCTTCCCCAAGGACTGATCACCCCAAATCACAAAAGTGGAGACAGATTTGACCCCAATAACTACCGTGGGATATGCGTCAACAGCAACCTGCATTATCATTAACAGCAGACTAGTTCATTACTCAGTGAAAACAATGTACTGAGCAAATATCAGATTGGCTTTTTACCAAATTATCGTACGACGGACCACGTATTCACCCTGCACACCCTAATTGACAAACAAACAAACCAAAACACAGGCAAAGTCTCTCATGCTTTGTTGATTTCAAAAAAGCCTTCGACTCAATTTGGCATGAGGGTCTGCTATACAATTTAATGGAAAGTGGTGTTGGGGGAAAAACATATGACATTATAAAATCCATGTACACAAACAGAAAGTGTGTGGTTAAAATTGGCAAAAAACACACACATTTCTTTCCACAGGGCCGTGGGGTGAGATAGGGGATGCAGCTTAAGCCCCACCCTCTTCAACATATATATCAACGAATTGGCGAGGGCACTAGAACAGTCTGCAGCACCCGGCCTCACCCTACTAGAATCTGAAGTCAAATGTCTACTGTTTGCATGCAGAGCAGAATTAGGCCGATACCCGCTTATTATCAAAATCCAGAAAAGAGCTGTTAAATTCTACAACCACCTAAAAGGAAGCGATTCCCGAACCTTCCATAACAAAGCCATCACCTACAGAGAGATTAACCTGGAGAAGAGTCCCCTAAGCAAGTTGGTCCTGGAGGCGTTGTTCACAAACAGACCACACAGAGACCCAGGACAACAACACAATTAGACCCAACCAAATCATGAGAAAACAAAAAGAGAATTACTTGACACATTGGAAAGAACTAACAAAAAAACACAGCAAACTAGAATGCTATTTGGCCCTAAACAGAGAGTACACAGTGACAGAATACATGACCACTGTGACTGACCCAAAATTAAGGAAAGCTTTGACTATGTACAGACTCAGTGAGCATAGACTTGCTATTGAGAAAGGCTGCCGTAAGCAGACCTGGCTCTCAAGAGAAGACAGGCTATGTGCACACCGCCCACAAAATGATGTGGAAACTGAGCTGCACTCCCAGCAGCAAGATTTGTGACCTGTTGCCACAAGAAAAGGGCAACCAGTGAAGAACAAACACCATTGTAAAGACAACCCATATTTATGTATATTTATTTTCCCTTTTGTACTTTAACTATTTGTTTTAACTATTTGCACATTGTTACAACACTGTATATATACATAATATGGCATTTTAAATGTCTTTATTCTTTTGGAACTTCTGAGTGTAATGTTTACTGTTAATTTTTATTGTTTACTATCTACTTCACTTGCTTTGGCAACGTTAACATATGTTTCCCATGCCAATAAAGCCCTTAAATTGAAATTGAATTGAATTGAGAGAGGGAGAGAGAGAGAGAGAGAGACCAAAAGAGTATGAGAGAAAGTTTTATCTATCCAAAATTCTGTTCTCTTACTCTCTCTAGTGATGTATCTTGAGCTGAGAAGCAGCTACCCTGTCTCCTGTCTTGCCCCTCATGATAGCCCATGTTGGGAGCCGTAAACCCAGCGTTTATTTCTCTGTGGGGTTAAGCCCTGCTGCCTGACCCCCACCCAGCTCAACAAAATGCAATAAATAAACAATAAAATGTCATTACAATAAATATTTTTTATCAAGTGGATGACTGATTTACTTGCTCCCAAGTGAGTGCCAGTAGAAATGAAAAATTAAGTGATAAGAGAAGGCAGTGGGATATAGCATGTAAAACCTGGACTTGATAGTTCAACTGACAATTCTCATTGAGTTTTTGACAGTGAATAGATGTAAGGCAGGAAACGGTTATGGCAGGTTCACCATAGGACTATTAAAACATTCACAAACTCAATTTAGTACAGGCCAAGTTGAAAGGACATGGGTCAAAAAATATATTCGAGTTTATGAAATATCGTTGACTAAGTTAAATAAAGCCCTTTCGCCAGCTTCAGTGGCCGTCCCAATATTGACGTATCGCCCATTCACAGTGGGAGGGAGACAATGCACGCCACTATCATCTGAAAGGTAGTCGATAAGCAAGTTGGGATGGACTCCTCCAGGGACCGTGAAGGCCACCTTCCCAACCCACGTCCATATGGACACCTCGGGGCAGGCAACTGATCCGGAAAAGACGCTCTGTATCAGCTCATAGGAGGGATTTGTTCAAGCAGAGGGGTAAAAAGATGCCTAGTCATATTATTATCCACACATTAACCAGTCCAGGACCTACCTCACAGATTGATCTTCGACGGGTAGAACATTCAGAAAGATATCAGTCGATGGACCTAATTTGTTGTAGACACCTTCTCACTTTTTTAATATTTAGAAAGGGCAATTCAATAGGGCGAAATAAATACTCAACTTTAAATAGTGCTTGTGTAATATTGTCAATTAAAAATGTTCTAAAACGCCGTCTTTTATTGTCAGTCAAAAATGGGTTGATTTTTTTTTTTTTTTATGTAAACATTATTTAACTAGGCAAGTCAGTAAAGAACACATTCTTAATTACAATGACTGCCTACACCGGCCAAACTCGGACGACCCTCGGCCAATTGTGCGACGCCCTATGGGACTCCTAATCACGGCCGGTTGTGATAAAGCCTGGAATCGGACCTGGGTGTCTGTAGTGACGCCTCTAGCACTGAGATGCAGTGCCTTTGACCGCTGCGCCACTTGATAGTCCCATGGTTCAGCTCCGCAAGGCCAAATGTAAACGTTTTTGCAGCCTCAGTTATTTCGCGCGCATATCACATCATCAATTCATAGCCTATTATAATTGCTATATTTGGCTTCAAATTGATATAGTTCATTCACTGTTGTTGTGCAATATTGGTGTTAAGCTATTTCTCCTTTCCATACTGTTCAAAATTTGCCAGCTCAAATGATCCATCCTCAACCAAGTCTTTCTCAAAGGAACATGTTATCTCAACTATCTCAACTGTTATCTGTCCACAAATACTGTCAAATTAAAATGTATATAATCTATGTTAGCCTATGCATTAAAGAAATCCACTACGTTTAACCTATTATACGCTGTCATACACTGCTTTAAACAGTTAAATAAAACATTAACAGGGAAAAAAGGCAGCACTAGCCTATCTTAAAAATATGTTTAAATCATATAAAAGACAGACAGGAAAAGAGAGCTCCTTACCTGCGAGTCCAACATTTCCCATCACCTCACAAGTATTGATGAGGACGAAAAACAAACAAACGTACCAGGAAAAACAAGCACTTCCCATGGTAAAAGGCGGTGATTGAATGCAGTTTTTTGGTTATGTGTTTCTTTGATAAGAGAACCGTTTTGGTACTGGCAGTGGCAGTAGAAGAGGACAGCGAGACCAGCGAAGCCACTCTCTGATTGGCTTGCACGCATTTGAAGAGCGGTTTGGAGGTGTAGAGGAGGGAGAGAGAGAGAGTGAGAGCGCGAGAGAGAGAGAGGGCAATTGGTTGCTTTGGTTCAATTGATTACTCACAGCCTGAGCACAACCATAATCATCAAACTTGATCAATAAATGTTTTCAGATATTTCTCACTAGCGCGGGGCCAAATTGTCAGCAGAGGTCTTAAATGCCCATAATGGAACACATGTATCATAATGATGTAGGCCTACAAATGAGGTTATACATCTTCAAGTTACAATCGTGGTGAATAATCATGAGAAAAAAGAGCTCAGATGTTCCTACGTTTTCATGTTTTTCAGATTAAGAATGAATTGTCCAGCATCGCTTATTTCAATAGGCTACATGCGCCTGATTGGCCGTTTTGGGCACTTCTTAGTTGGTTGTGGTGGGTAGGCATATTCTTGTCATTCTTTGTTATGCAATGTAAATACTTTGAAATAAACGAAGTCATAAGAAACATACATCTGAAGGAACCAACATTATCTCTAAATATAATGCACGCAAGTGCAACTCATGCACGCTATTGGACTTGCCACAGGGATCTTTACACAGAGCTGAAGTTGGAGTGCAGCGATACTGTCCTCTGCTGGTCTAGAGACACATTACGTCAGTACGCTGGTTTTGTCCCGCCCATCTGTCAGTGACCATGGGCACCTTTTTGACCAATCACTGTGCGCAGAGCAGGCTTCGCAAAGTGTCATGGCGTCTCCCTTGAAGGGGGCTTGGACCTGGAAAATCTAAGCATTGGCAGTAGTGTATTTCTTCTCTAAATAGGCCTGTTAAAAACATTTACTTATCAAAAGGGATATTTTTCAAGACAAAGACGTCACCATGGGAACTGTCCACGCCAGGGTAAAGCTTGATTTCTTACAACCACGAGACGTGGTGATGAAATTCTGCATGACCTCCCCGTTCAGTGTCTATTGTACGCGGTGTACTATGGACGAACGCATAGGCCGAAATGACAGAAATTACATTAATGGCAAAGAGTTGTATCACATGAGGCAAATAGTTATTTTACTATAGATTTCATGTAATGTTAATGAATGCTATGTAAATGTAATGTTATGCAATATGGATTGTGGCTGGTCTGTCAGCACGCTAACAAATGTACCACCTTGACAGAAGGAAGCTAGCTAGATAGCTATCTAAGCATGGTCATATCTTCACATTATTGTTCTTCTTTGTCGACACTGTTCAGAGTATGGACCCTCTCCCGATGCACGGGCGTGACATGGGCGTTCATCCAGACGACATGATTGAGGTGCAGGAGGCAGAACAAGAGACTAAACAGGAGGTCCTGGAAAACAAAGACGTAAGCAACTCTTATCCAAGCTAAAGTTTCTCAAATGACAAGTTGTTTGCCATCTCACTAGCAAAGGGAGCCGAGTAAATAAATTGATCACCTAGTTGGAATGGATGCTGATAACTGGACTATCTGTCCATTCATTGCAGGTTGTTGTCCAACATGTCAACATTGAGGGTTTGGGCAGAACCAAAGAGGATCTGCTGGGCTATGAAATCTCTGAGGTCTTCGATGCTAAAAATCTTATTGATGTAAGCATGAGCATTCTGGACTCCACATACTTTAACATGCACACATAACCTACACACACTCTGAAATGTTCCCTTGTCTAAAGTGAACCGTCTGTGCTAAAAGCTCTTTGTTGTGTCTCACAGGTCATGAAGAAGTCTCATATTGCCAGACAGAAACTGCTGCGTCTGGGAATTTTCAAAGAGGTGGAGGTCGTCATTGATACATCAGATGGTACAGTGTGCACCCATAAACAGCTGTGTGTGTGTGTGTGTGTGTGTCTGACACAATATTACGACCCATCTCAATCACGCCAATATGAAAGGATAACCAGGATCATTCTCACTGGAGAGGAGCCCTCTGTTAGTCTACCTGTGCTCAGTCTGCTTTGGTCCAACCCTCCCAGGTGCGGACGCGTTGCCCAATGGTCTGGACGTGACGTTCGAGGTGACAGAGATGAAGAGGCTGACGGGAAGCTACAACACCATGGTCGGCAACAACGAGGGCAGCATGGTGAGAGAATACACACACACGCACACCACTCTCTCTCACACACACGCACACACATAGGAACGGTGTAACAAAGCATCACAAAATGCCGTTCATTGAAACCCCTGTCACAATGACCAAGGGATGCCATTCCTAAATACAATCATGTGATATAGAGGTGATTTACAGAATGTTTGCAGACCGACAGACAGGTTAAGCAGCTTCTCTGCCTCATTTTCACTGCAGACACTTCCAAATAGGTGCATAGTGTGGAAATGTACGTTCACCGACAGGTACAACAGGTGTGTGACCTTGACCTGGGAGTAACGTTGTCTCTGTCTTCCAGGTGTTGGGTGTGAAGCTTCCTAACGTGTTTGGCCGCGCTGAGAAGTTAACCTTCCAGTTCTCCTACGGGACCAAGGAGACTTCCTACGGCCTGTCCTTCTTCAAGCCCCAGCCAGGCAACTTCGAACGCAAGTATGAACAGTGAACACCTCTGTCTTTGCTCTCTGTGTTGATAGAAAATTGAAATAGCACATGCAGTGTAATAGCTGCCATGCTGTTCCAAGTTTTATTGTTTACATCAGTGGTCATATTGACAGTATGTTATGTTGCCATGGTGATGTATTTATAACCTTTTATGTAGAACATAGTTCAGTAATGAGACGGTCACTGTATGGATCATGGCCCTGACAGGTGTTGTCTTGTTGCAGCCTCACTCTAAACCTGTACAAAGTCACAGGCCAGTTTCCATGGAGCTCCCTGAAAGAGACGGACAGAGGAGTCTCCACTGAGCTCAACGTAAGAGGACTCCTACTGTGTGCGTTTGTGTGGGTCTGTGTGTGTCAGATTTGTTGTTTTCATTATATCTGCCTTGAATTTCCACAGGGATAACTTTGTCTTTCTCTCTCCTATAGTTTCCTCTGTGGAGGACCAACCACACTCTGAAGTGGGAGGGTGTGTGGAGGGAGCTGGGCTGTCTGGCACGCAGTGCCTCCTTCGCTGTGCGAGAAGAGAGTGGACACACCCTCAAGTCTGCCCTCTCGGTACAAAGCCCTTTTGTCTCTCAGTTCTCTTTTATTTAATAATCCTAACCCTTAATGATCTTAACTCTCAAAATAGCAAGAATCTATCTGAATCTATCCGCCGATGGTTGTTGTCTTGCAGCACACCATGTCTATTGACACCAGGAACTCTGCCATATTTCCCAAGAAAGGTGCCTTACTGAGGATCAACCAGGTATGTTTGTGTATGTATGTGACTTCCTCTGCGTAATACAACCACTGTAGCTCTATATGAAGTGGCCATGTTGATGTGTGCTGTGTCATGCCCTCTGTAGGAGCTGGCTGGCTATACAGGCGGAGACGCCAGTTTCCTGAAGGAGGACTTTGAGCTGCAAGTCAACAGACGGCTAGTCTGGGACTCGGTAAGGGAACACTACTGAGTCCCTAACCTGGGGGAAATATCCTGGGAAATAGGAAGTGAATTATGAGTACCTGAGTGTTCAACATGTCATATAACGTGGTCCTGGTGGTTTCTTTCAGGTACTCTCCGCCTCCCTCTGGGGTGGGTGTCTCCTCCCCATCGGAGGCAGACAGTCCTCCATCGCTGACAGGTAGGACCTCTCCCAACAGAATGTCACATGGATCTGTGAAATATTTATAATCTTGAGTTTTTAGGGGATGTTGTGAGGAACTGGTCTGTGAGTAACATTTGGCATTCTGTATTGTACAGGTTCTATCTGGGCGGTCCCACCAGTGTGCGAGGATTTGGAATGTACAGCATCGGCCCACAGAGCGAGGGTGAGGTCGCATGCGCCCTATTATTTTAATGGGCATGTTTGGTGCATTGGGTTGTGCCTGTTGCCAGGAGTCATGATGATGAAACGTAACGGTTTACCTGTGCTACTGCAGGTGACTACCTGGGGGGCGAGGCGTACTGGGCAGGCGGGCTCCACCTGTACACTCCTCTACCCTTCCGTCCAGGCCGGGGCGGCTTCGGAGACCTATTCAGGACACACTTCTTCCTCAACGCTGGGAACCTGTGCAACCTCAACTACGGTGGGTACCTTGAACTCCATATTAGTTCATGTTGTGTTTTTCATTGCCCCCATTAACCAATGATGAGTTACATATACAGTACATACTGCAAATAAATGTTAAATTGTCTGTTTGTGCGTCTGTGTGTGCATGCTGCCTCTTCTGTGGCTCTTCTTATGTGTAAGTGTTTCCTGTCTCCAGGAGAGGGTCCAAGAGCACACCTACAGAAGCTGGCGGAGTGTATCCGCTGGTCGTACGGAGCAGGCATCGTGTTGCGTCTCGGGAACATCGCCAGGCTGGAGCTCAACTACTGCATTCCCATGGGAGTTCAGAGTGGAGACAGGTACAACACACACATTTTGAGGAGCAGGTCAGACCCGGCTCCAGTAGGCTGGGGCTTTATATAGCTGTAGCTCTCGAGAAAAAAGCCTGAGAGCAGACTCTGAGATGAGATGAGATGAGAGGTGTTATTGCTGCAATGCCTTACAGCTCATAAACCCATATGCTGTACATACACAAGCCTCAACACCTAGGTATACACATACACCAGGTGCGGCACATACAGGTCCCAAACCTTTTCTTTGTCTCATCTTACCTCGTTTTCCTTCACTCCCTCAGGATATGTGACGGCGTCCAGTTTGGAGCAGGAATCCGCTTCCTGTGATGTTATCACCGTGCCGCCCGGGTCCAGCAGCAGAGAGCACGATGGGAAAGGGAGAAGAGCATTGTCACTTGTTATCCGTTGAGTGTAACACTAGCTGTGGGAGCCTACCAGAATGCACGGTCCTGGAGAAGTGCCTCGCCCACTTATTGATATTAACCAATGATATCGCCCACTATGTTTGCTGTGTTACTTTTCCACCGACTAATTACATTTCTGGCCAGACAAAGAGATTTGGGCATTTATCTCCCCTGCCTTGCAGGACTGCTCCCTGCCCTATCCATCGGGAAGTGACTATTGGTTTTGGTTCTAAATTCATTTTACTCTATTAGAATGTTTGCCAACTGATTTGTCGATAGAATCCTGTACATGCCAAGATGTTGATGCAATAGAAGGGATCAAATTAAATGGAAGAACATATAACCAACACTTTGTTTTGATGACAGAACTCACTTAGCCCATGGAAGGGAAATTGACAACTCATGTCAAAACGGTTGGTTCTGGTGTTTTGACGTGGAGAATTGAGAGTTGACACCCTCTCCACAGCAGCCCCTGTGAGTCTTAGTAGGAACCCCTAGTTTGACCCATCACCAGTGCTTACTGTTAGTCCTCTTTTTAATGTGGTCTAAGTTAAGTTACTCAATAAATCACATTTGTTCTCCTTTATCTTTTTGTGTGGGTTCTCATACACAGACACACATTTGCAATACTTTATTCAGATCCAAAGTTGATCCAAAACACCCTCAGACCTGCATTAACGACAGCATATACAATACACACAGGTGTGTCACATACAGGAGAGGGGCTAAGTCTCACTGTAGCCAGTTGTATCAGCCTGCAGTTATTAATAGTCACACTACTGGTATTTAGGTCAACTCCTGATATATTCAATGATTTGGGACTGCACCGACTGTCTACACTTAGCTGCAGCATGCAGATATCCAAAGCATGTACATTGCAACTAGTGAACTTCACTGCATCTCTCCATACCGAGATGTAACCCAGTGGACCTTGGCATGAGAGAACCTGTGCCAGGCAGTACAGTCTGGATGGGGGGCAGAATATTGTTAGATCAGAGCTCATTCGCTATGGGAGTCACAGCAGCAGGTGTGTTCTTGCTGATATAGCTAGGCAACACAGAGAGTAGAGTACTGGTGCTTTCCAACAGGTAAACAGAACATTGAACCAACAGAGTCTGCCTACAATGGAAGATAGAATATACTGTATGTTGAAATTACAGTTCACCTTGATACAGATAGGAAAGTCTCCAGACATTAGACAGAGAGTATAGATAATAGACAATACAAATGCATAATTCCGCATGTTGCACAATTTCCACACAGGAGAGGGCATAACTGTGGAGTGTTTAAAGAACCTTGTGAATGTTTGGGATTCCTTCCACTACTATCCAGAGAGAGCTGTACTGCTCTAGTTTTCCATCAGGGAGTTCAGCAGAGGTCAAAGTGTGTTCACAATCACAAAGTTACGGTGTGGTTTAATTATTTTATTATTATGATAAACATTGAAACAACCTAATACAAATACGTTTGTATAAAAGGCACCAACCTAAAATAATACATAATGGCTGCTATTTATATTTGATTACAATGTATTTACAATGTAATAGTAGCATACTCATCGTAACCCATTCAAGAGGGGCGCAAGACGAAGGTTACGTGTTTTTTTTTTTACACGAATGTCCATCAATGTTGCGTCCTCGTGTCCGAGACGGTTCCGTGGTCTTTTTATAAAATTACATAGATATTCCACTGGTAGCATGCACAATTCAAATCGAAAAGCATTTCTTACTATAACGCCTGGGAATTAAGTAATGGTTTACCCTTGGTAACAGATAAAACTGTCAAAAAACTGTCAAATACATGGGTGCCTCATTGAAAGAAGTAGTAGGAATCGTGAGCGCGCACGTAGACATTAGCTCTCGCACAGGCCGGGCTCCAAACACTGTCATTGCGAGGCAGGTGTGTGTTTCACTAGGAGCTCGCACACGTTCCCAGCCCACGTTGGACTTATTCTGTTGTATTTGTGTTAATTAATACAGCCATCATGTTGTGGACAGCGAACCGAATCATTAGGAAATTATCTACCAGCTCCGTAAGTTACATTGTCTATGTTGCACACGCTATCCCCTTTCTCTATGGAGAATCCTGATTGCTTGCCAGCTGATTCACACGATGTTGTCATTGTTGTTCAAATGCATTAATATCTATCAGGTTAGAATTGAGTCATCTTCATATGTTTCAATCAATGAATGACTCGGTCTCAGATCAGTGCACAATAACCGACATTCTAATCAAATAATGATGTATGCTTGACAGTTCTCTTGTTTGATATCTGATATGCAGGATTATTAAAGTTAAATGTATATTATGTACTATATTTGTATTCTAACAACCGTACAAAGAAAGGCATGTCTTAGCTAATTGCCACGTTATGCACGCTGCTTCCATCGCTGCACGAATTACTTCCACTGTACGGTTTTCGGGGAGTTGCATCAGCTGAACGAGACCACAGACAGCTGAGCAGAGCGGCTTAGCAACACACTATCCAGAAGTCCACATACCCGCAACGAACTGTCTATAATTCGACTGACATGGAAGTTACTGTCAGGATATTAGCAGGGAAAAGGGACTGATACGATATGGTTTTGTAGTTGTGTAAACAACACCGGCCCCAATCAAACTGCTACTGTGGCTGGTTACAATGTAACGGCATACATGTATCTCTTATCATGGGCGTTTTATTCGGCCGATAGGTAGTCACTTAGTGCTGGGAAATTATAGCCTACCATGCCTGTCTGGATGTAAGCTTTCACAGGAGTTGTTTACATTATTCTATAACAATCGTATAACACATTGTCATAACATGTATTATGTTGTTATTACATTGTCTTAACATGTATTACATTGTTATAACACATTAACCTCTACAATGTTTACTTTATTCATAGTCTGTATCAGCATAGGACACTTGAAACATTCCATTTTCAAGTGAACTTCCAGACAGAATTGGAGTAGCTGCATTTTAACTTACTTGAGCATTCATTCTAGTTGGAGGAGGGGTTGTGCTCTCTGTAGTCAATAGCATTTCAGACCACTCTCTCTCCCATAGCATTTCAGACCACTCTCTCTCCCATAGCATTTCAGACCACTCTCTCTCCCATAGCATTTCAGACCACTCTCTCTCCCATAGCATTTCAGACCACTCTCTCTCCCATAGCATTTCAGACCACTCCCAGAGGACCAGTATTTATTGCCCATTGGGTCAGTCTGGCTGCCAGAAACTCCTAAAGAAAACTTGGCAATGGAGGGAAAGAGTAGCGGAGATGGAAAGAGTAGCGGAGATGGAAAGAGTAGCGTAAATGCTTTTCAACGTTACAAAATGTCTATGTATACTCAACATGAGGGGTGTTAGAAAGGAAAGGAAATGAATATTGGTCATGGACATGGGTATAGTCCAAATGACATCTCTAGAAAGTTAGTCTTCATCAGTATTTGGTCATATTGGTTCAAAGCCTGAGGAGTATGGGGAAAATATACAGTGGGGAGAACAAGTATTTGATACACTGCCGATTTTGCAGGTTTTCCCACTTACAAAGCATGTAGAAGTCTGTAATTTTTATCATAGGTACTCTTCAACTATGAGTGACGGAATCTAAAACAAAAATCCAGAAAATCACATTGTATGATTTTTAAGTAATTCATTTGCATTTTATTGCATGACATAAGTATTTGATACATCAGAAAAGCAGAACTTAATATTTGGTACAGAAACCTTTGTTTGCAATTACAGAGATCATACGTTTCCTGTAGTTCTTGACCAAGTTTGCACACACTGCAGCAGGGATTTTGGCCTACTCCTCCATCCAGATCCTTCAGGTTTCGGGGCTGTCGCTGGGCAATACGAACTTTCAGCTCCCTCCAAAGATTTTCTATTGGGTTCAGGTCTGGAGACTGGCTAGGCCACTCCAGGACCTTGAGATGCTTCTTACGGAGCCACTCCTTAGTTGCCCTGGCTGTGTGTTTCGGGTCGTTGTCATGCTGGAAGACCCAGCCACGACCCATCTTCAATGCTCTTACTGAGGGAAGGAGGTTGTTGGCCAAGATCTCGCGATACATGGCCCCATACATCCTCCCCTCAATACGGTGCAGTCGTCCTGTCCCCTTTGCAGAACATTATCCCCAAAGAATGATGTTTCCACCTCCATGCTTCACGGTTGGGATGGTGTTCTTGGGGTTGTACTCCTCCTTCTTCTTCCTCCAAACACGGCGAGTGGAGTTTAGACCAAAAAGCTCTATTTTTGTCTCATCAGACCACATGACCTTCTCCCATTCCTCCTCTGGATCATCCAGATGGTCATTGGCAAACTTCAGACGGGCCTGGACATGTGCTGGCTTGAGCAGGGGGACCTTGCGTGCACTGCACGATTTTAATCCATGACGGCGTAGTGTGTTACTAATGGTTTTCTTTGAGACTGTGGTCCCAGCTCTCTTCAGGTCATTGACCAGGTCCTGCCGTGTAGTTCTGGGCTGATCCCTCACCTTCCTCATGATCATTGATGCCCCACGAGGTGAGATCTTGCATGGTGCCCCAGACCGAGGGAGATTGACCGTCATCTTGAACTTCTTCCATTTTCTAATAATTGCGCCAACAGTTGTTGCCTTCTCACCAAGCTGCTTGCCTATTGTCCTGTAGCCCATCCCAGCCTTGTGCAGGTCTACAATTTTATCCCTGATGTCCTTACACAGCTCTCTGGTCTTGGCCATTGTGGAGAGGTTGGAGTCTGTTTGATTGAGTGTGTGGACAGGTGTCTTTTATACAGGTAACGAGTTCAAACAGGTGCAGTTAATACAGGTAATGAGTGGAGAACAGGAGGGCTTCTTAAAGAAAAACTAACAGGTCTGTGAGAGCCGGAATTCTTACTGGTTGGTAGATGATCAAATACTTATGTCATGCAATAAAATGCAAATTAATTATTTAAAAATCATACAATGTGATTTTCTAAATTTTTGTTTTAGATTCCGTCTCTCACAGTTGAAGTGTACATATGATAAAAATTACAGACCTCTACATGCTTTGTAAGTAGGAAAACGTGCAAAATCGGCAGTGTATCAAATACTTGTTCTCCCCACTGTATGTTTTGATCTTAAAGGCCACCAGTACTGTATAAGCTTTTCTCATTGTGTGTCAGAGAGTTTTTACCACTCTTAACTCAAATGCTTTTCCTTCTCTCCTGTCTACTCCAGAATTATTACCAAAATAAACTGAAACTGGCTCTGATTGGCCAGAGCCTGTTTGGACAGGAAGTGTACACCAACCTACGGAAGCAGGGCCATAAGGTGGTGGGTGTGTTCACTGTGCCAGATAAGGATGGCAAGGCAGACCCTCTGGGTAAGTATTGACACACTGGTGGTGACTGGAGGGGGAGTCCCTCTCTCTCTCTCTCTTCTCCATTCTTTCATTCTCTTCCTTGGTCCCTCTTCCTCTCTTACTTCCCCTCTTTCTCGGGACCTCTTTTTTTGGGGGGTACACAAGCTATCATGACTCAGTGAATTAACATTAAAGCAAAGCATTTAGTGAAGTAGTATGCTTACATCCTCGCCAGAGCATGGCCACCTCTTTACATTGTTACTATCTGCATGGCCTCAGTCATGATCCAGTCCGTCCTCTCCCAGACTCCCACAGTCTAACTGAGTGGAGTTTGTGTAAATGATTACTCCGTCACTTTTCTAAATGAGATGTAATGGCTTCAGTGGTGTCCCTGATGATCTGATGTGGAAGCCCCATTAGCCCTGGGTCTCTCTGGGTCAGGAGAGGACTGACTGTCCCTGTCAGTGAGAGAGGTAGATCCGTGTTGACTCTAAGGCTCCTGCACAAAGACACGCCTTTAAGACTAGCGTTAGCCCTGGGACTGTGGGCCCATTGTTTTAGTAGGGAGAGGCCCTGAGTCGACCCAGAGGAGCAGCAGTGAGGTGAAAAGTCTGCCGCCATCTGTCGCGGCGGCTGATTTGATATGATGCAAATTATTTTACCCAGCATGCATCAGCTGGGACGGCAAGGGTCCCTGTTCTGTGCTTCTCCCCCTCTCTCAATCTTCATTCCATCTCTGCTTTTCTCTACCCTCTCTCTATAGAGAGACTAACTAGAATGGAACGGTATCAAACACAGCAAACATATGGAAATCACATGTTTGACTTCATTAATTCCATTCCAACCATTACAATGAGCCTGTCATCCTATAGCTCCTCCCACCAGCTTGCTCTGCAGTGAAGTTATACAGAGGCCCACTGAGTCCTTGGCACAGGATGGAGAGGTTTGTGCCGTTTGGCCAGGGAAACAGATCTCTGTGCTATTATAATGTTTTGCCATCCCTGTAAAATAACATTCCCGTTTGAGTTCCCGTTGAGTTTATCTGGCAGAGGACCTCTGGTCCAGAGACATGTCAGTGCCTGAATTGCTAGACACAGGGACTGTAAAGGAAACCTTGTTGCACAATATGGTCAAACATTTGGGTAAAACATCATTTCACATTTGATTATCCTGTTATTTGCCTGAAGCAAAGTCTTTACCAAGCAGATGGTTAGATTGTGGGTGTTTAGTGCCTACTATTTAAATGTTTACATGACAATGTAATGATTATGTAATGTCACATCTCTAGACCCATTTCCCTCGTCATGAAAGTTACATGCACAGTTTGTCATCAGAAACCTCTTTGTTTACCTAGCAGTGGATACGATCACAAGCAACTTCAGCTTGTGCAAGTTAACAAACATGTAATCAGGTGGTTATCATCTACAACATCGCAGATGTCGTGATTACCCAGCAAGCTAGCAAGTCAAGGTAAAATATCACAAATAGAGTTAGATAAAGCCATAATAATAATAATATACTTGTTGAAGAAAGCTATAGTCACCAATCTTGCGTGTTTTCATGGTCATCACTCACTCGTTGTTATGTTTGTCAAGGTTCCAACATCAGCTTTAGCGATCCTGCTACAGAGCTTTTTGATGTTGGGATGCCCGCGCATCTCTCGAGCATAACGTTGGATGGTAAACAGGAAATGGCTCTATTAGCCAAACCGTCTGTGAGTCTAACACTTCACTTATTGCCATGGCATAAAGCATGGCCTTCTTATAAAGCATTACTATGAGGCTACTACCATGCTTAGCACCCAGATTATCACAGCTGGCTGGATGGATGAGGCCAACAACTCCATGTGGCCAGACCTTTAACACACACATACACACACACACACACACACACCGACGGACCGTGTGCCCCCAGGTCTGCCCCTTGTTCTGTCCCACCCCTCCCATCGGTGTTTGTGTGTAATTTAATTTATTTGGAGCAGGTGGGGCCAAAGTGTTGGTTTCATGTGACCCAAACCCTAATAGGGTATAGAGCAGGCTATGCCATGGAACTGGTTGGGAAGACCGGAACCCCCACGCACACCAGGGATGGTGTCAATTCGGAATTTCTCAATTTAATTCAATTCAAACAGTGAATTGGCCACACACCACAGGAAGCAGAATAAGTATTTTATCAAAAGGATATGCTATTTATTAATGCAAATAATTGGCATATCATGTTAAATATTAGTTTGATTATAACTCAGATGTTAAACAGTATTTTTCATTGTCTTGAGATGTTAGATTGCTCCCTTCCATACTGCAGTGTTTGATCTAATGCAATGTATTTTATTCTGATATTTAAAAACACTAAGGGAATGATTAATTATCATAGACAGCCCACAACATGGTCTTAGATTATGTTCAGACCACTGTGATTATTTTAAATTGTTTTAGGAGAATGAATTTAAAAATGAAATGTTTTAACATTATGGTAGTGATAACCATACAATAAATCATCCGTTTTAATTTAACTGAATTAAATTCTACTTCCTTTCCTTCATATTCAATTCAAATTCTGCTTCATATGGGGTGTGGCCAATTAAAATTAAATTTCAACAATCTTATTGGAATTAAAGAGCAATTCGCAACTCAATTCAGAATTGACCCCAACCCTGACGCACACCATAAAAAAAGATATAATGAGATACACACTCACATATACTGTCCAAAAGGGAAAACTAGTCTAAAGGAACAGAGGAAATGTTCTGTCTGTCTGTCTTTACTATCTCCCTGACTATCTTTATGATTATCTATCAATTTACTAGACAGAGATAGAATTCAATATTTGTCAAAACCATAAAATCTCTGTTCCTGCACCTCTTCACCTCTCTCCCCCCCAGCGGTAGTGGCGGAGAAGGACGGGACGCCAGTCTTTAAGTTCCCGCGGTGGCGTGTCAAAGGGAAGCCCATCCCGGAAGTAGTGGAGGCCTACAAGGCGGTGGGGGCTGAGCTCAACGTCATGCCCTTCTGCTCCCAGTTCATCCCCATGAATGTGATCGACCACCCGGCCCATGGTTCCATCATCTACCATCCCTCCATCCTGCCCCTGCACCGTGGGGCCTCCGCCATCAACTGGTGAGGGAAGGAGAGGAGAAAGAAAGGGTTAAGATAGTGTGAGGATTAAGGTTTATAGGCATGTATGTGTGTGTGTCTGTCTGTCTGTCTGTCTGTGTGTGTGTGTGTGTGTGTGTGTGTGTGTGTGTGTGTGTGTGTGTGTGTGTGTGTGTGTGAAGACACTTGACCATGAGGGTGATAGGTCAAGGGTTAGCCTGTTGTGTGGATGAGCCAAGCCTAAACTTACCACCAGAGAAGACAGACAGAATATCAAGTGTGCGTGACTTTTGAAATAGGCCAATGCAGGATCACTGTTGTACACACTATGACCTATGGAGAGGGTCAAATGCAGAGGCACATGTGGTCATTTCATCTGTTTTCAATAAGTAACCATGACCAGTCTAATTTCCTGAACAAGCTTGGCCAAACTGAGCAATCGGGGGAGAAGGGCCTTAGTCAGGGAGGTGACGAAAGAACTCAATGGTCACTCTGACAGAGCTCCAGAGTTCCTCTGTGGAGATGGGAGAACCTTCCAGAAGGACAACCAACCTCCACCAATCAGGCCTTTATGGTAGCGTGGCCAGACAGAAGCCACTCCTCAGTAAAAGGCACATGACAGCCCGCTTAGAGTTTGCCAAAAGGCACCTAAAGGACTCTGACCATTAGAAACAAGATTCTCTGGTCTGATGAAACCAAGATTGAACTATTTGGCCTGAATGCCAAGCATCACATCTGGAGGAAACCTGGCACCATCCCTCCGGTAAAGCTTGGTGGTTGCAGCATCATGCTGTGGGGATATTTTTCAGCGGCAGGGACTGGGAGACGAGGGAAAGGATTGAGGGAAGATGAACGGAGCAAAGTACAGATCCTTGATGAACCTGCTCCAGAGCGCTCAGGACCTCAGACTGGGGCGAAGGTTCACCTTCCAACAGGACGACAACCCTAAGCACACAGCCAAGACAACATAGGAGTGGCTTCGGGACAAGTCTCAATGTCCTTGAGTGGCCCAGTCAGAGCCCGGACTTGAACCCGATCTAACATCTCTGGAGAGACCTTAAAATATCTGTGCAGTGACGCTCCCCATCCAACCTGACAAAGCTTGAGAGGATCTGCAGAGAAGAATGGGAGAAACTCCCCAAATACAGGTGTGCCAAACTTGTAGCGTCATACCCAAGAAGACTTGAGGCTGTAATCGCTGCCAAAGGTGCTTCAACAAAGTTCTGAGTAAAGGGTCTGAATACTTATGTAAATGTGATATTTCAGTTTTTATGTTTAATACATTTGCAAAAATGTCTAAAAACCTGTTTTTGCTTTGTCATTATGGGGTATTGTGTGTAGATTGATGAGGATAATTCTGTAATAAGGCTGTAATGTAACAAAATGTGGAAAAGTCAAGGTGTCTGAAGACTTTCTGATTGCACTGTATATGAATGGGCTCTATTGAAAAGGCTGGCTTTCTCGCACACTGTACTACAGGTGTAGGATCTTAATTTTATCACTCTTTTGTTGCTGAGACTTTTCCAGCACCGCAGGAAATGCATATAAGCTTTGCAATTTACATACATTTACTGAAAACCTGCACACACATGTGGTTATATTAACAATATTGCACTTTTCATGTAGCCTACTTTTGTCCAGATAATAGCCTAACCACTGATCAAGCAACATTATTAATTAATTGTTCAAATCCTGTTGCTGCTAGATTCTTTTGCAATGACAATACTGGTCAAATTAACATACAGATTAACATCAGACATCTGTATAAGTAGCATTTCTCACGGTTTAGTTCCTGGTTTTTATGCATGACCTGATTCCGTGAGTGGCCTGCTCCTTATGGTTCTGTGTATGACCCTTTTTCTATGTACGTCCCTATTACTATGTATGACCGTGGTTCTATGTATAATATTGGTTCTGTGTCTGATCTGGTTCTATGTCCTGTGTCCTCCTCAGGACTCTGATCCAGGGGGATAAGAAGGCTGGGTTCTCCATATTCTGGGCTGATGATGGTCTGGACACGGGTCCCATCCTGCTCCAGAGAGAGTGTCCTGTGGAACCCAACGACACGGTGGACTCCCTCTACAATCGCTTCCTCTTTCCAGAGGGCATCAAGGCCATGGTAACTTTGGAAACAAGCGTTTGAATTAATCCTTTCAAGTGATATCCTCTGGGTCCACATTGTACATGTTGTTGTATATGTCTGTTACCCAAAAATAAATTCAAAAAAAATTATAATAAATTCTACCATAGCCACTCGCCGTCATCTCCCTCTGTCCATCCTCGGATCACAGTCAGGATAAAACATGCCACAGTCCTATGTGAATGGTGTAACGGTTGATGTGTAGTACATTTAACACTGCTGTAACACACTGACATTGCTAGGGGGTTGGTGTTGGTATTCCTTTGGTGCAGGTGGAGTCAGTGCAGCTGATCGCTGATGGGAAGGCTCCACGTATCCCCCAGACAGAGGAGGGGGCCAGCTACGAGGGTATCCAGAAGAAGTCCAACTCCAAGGTGAGATACTGAATGTGGGTGTGAAACATCAACAGCGAGAAACACTGCCCACAGCGTCACCTGGTTAAGGCTGTTTGTAGGGAATGAAGGAAACTAAGTCAAATATGTTAGGAAATAACCATTCAAATAATTTCCTGTCCTGTCACTTTTTTGCCCAAATGATTATGTTTTCTCCTGAAAACTGTTTAGGGCAGTTTGATGGTGTTCAATTTGTAGCCATTTCATTCCACAATATGTCCATTCATTACTCAGTTTGGAAAAGTCCTGTTTAGCGAGAGTGTGATGTACTAGTGCCAGTAATGGGATGGGTGAGTTGGGCTGGTTTGAGGGGGTGAGTAGTGTTAACTTATTAGAGCCTATAGCACTGGCCAACATTCTTAAGTTGAGGAGGGAGTAGGGGGTTATTTTTAAGGTCCCTCGTCCAAGTGCTGCATAATAAGCTGCCAACTGTTTGGCCTCCCCCTGGTTCCTAGAAATGAATGAACGAAGCGTCTGAAAAGGAAGATTTTCTTCCTCACCCTCTCCATCCTCTGTCTCTCCTCCAGGTCAACCTAGCCCAGCCGGCAGAGGCTATCCACAACTGGATCCGCGGCCACGACAAAGTCCCCGGGGCGTGGACGGTCATTGATGGTCAGGTGCGTTCCTTAAAACACACACTCGCACAATTACATTTACAGTGAGTGTATGAACTGTACGTAGTGTCTAATGTTCTGTTTCTGTATTACTGTGTGTGTGTCTGTCTCATTGGCAGTGTGTCAATCGAACCAGTGTCCTCTCTCTGTCTCTCCTTAGACAGTGACTCTGTACGGGTCGTCCATGCTGGGGGAGTCGGTGCCAGCAGGTCAGCCCCTGGAGATAGAGGGGGCGTCCCAGCCTGGTGTCGTCACCAAGAACGGCCTGGTTCTGTACGGGTCAGATAACAAAGCGGTGAGTTTTAATAGGGAAATGTACAGGCAAGTGTCTAGTGGGAACCCTTTTGGCTTTATTGCCTGTGATGTAACATAGCACAACAGAACACTATATTTATCAACCTCCGATGGGTTCTAATGTTCATTTTGTGAATGAGACATAGCTTGGACCTAACCCTAACTATTTGTTGCCCCGCCTCCTTCTTCCTCTCCCTCCTCTGGTTCCTCCACAGCTGATTTTGAAGAACCTGCAGTTTGAAGATGGGAAGATGATCTCTGCTGCTAAGTACTTCTCTTCAGGAGACACCACCAGCGTGGAGCTGACTGATGACGAGAAGAAGATGGCCGAGGAGATACGAGTATGTTTCTCATTGTATCTTTGAAGGCTTCCACATACCCATGTGTGATAGTTTTACACTACTGTTACTGTTATTTAGTATATCACCATGTTGTAAATGCATGATTCAGATAGAAGCTGTTCAATTAGCGCCACTGATTCAGTGTGTTGTCACTCCAGGGCATCTGGAAAGGCATTCTGAGCAACGTTGCTGCCATTGAGGAAACCACAGACTTCTTCAAGTCAGGAGCTGCTTCCATGGACGTGGTCAGGTGAGTGGATGCTTTCACAGGCATTGACCTGGTTTAAACCTGCATTTTCTTCACTTGACCTAGAGTTTTTTGTTATATATTTTATTAACAGTGATCAGCTTTTGATCATCATGGTGACTTTTGTGACCCTTGTTGACCGCATTATACCTGAGTGAAATAATCTCCTATGACATGACATAACCTCACTATGACCCGTCATGAATCCTGCTATAACCCCATCCTCTCCCCAGGCTGGTGGAGGAGGCCAAGCAGAAGTGTGCAGGGTTGCAGCTGCAGAATGAGGATGTGTACATGGCCACTACCTTCCAGGACTTCATCCAGATGTTTGTGAGAAGGTTGAGGGGGGAGGACCAGGAGGAGGAGATGGTCATTGACTATGTGAGTCAGACACACAACTGTCATACAGTAGTCTGGTCCCAGATCTGTTTGTGCTGTCTTGCCAACTCCTATGGTCATTTGTGCAACAATGATCATAGGAGTTGGCAAGACACCACAATTAATTACCATAGGAGTTGGCAAGACTGTACAAACTGATCTGGGACCAGGCTAGTCATACAGAGTACAGATGGTTGTTTCCCACTCACTTTCCACTTATATTTTCAAGTGTTTATATGACACATATACACGTTTTAAGATGTTTATAAAACACAGTTGGATCTGTAATTTGTCTTTGACGTGCAATGTTATGCCACCGTCATGGCTTTGTTCCCAGGCAACTAAAGACGTCAACAACATGACGGTGAAGATGCCTTGGCAGTGTTTCATCAATGGCAAGTTTGAGGACGCAGAGAACGGCAAGACCGCCGATACTATCAACCCTGCCGATGGCTCTGTGAGTTGTAATGCTATGCATACAGATACACCGGAACACACACACACATCCTACTACTACTCATCTATCATACTCAGATATACAATCTCACATGCACACTGATTAACATACTTGTGGACATTATTGTATTGACACGTCATTAAATGTTAACCCTGTTCCGTAGGTGATCTGTAAGGTAGCCTACGCGTCAGTGGGAGATGTGGACCGGGCGGTAGCAGCAGCCAAAGAGGCCTTTGAGGTTGGCCCCTGGGGTAGGATGAACCCCAGAGATCGTGGCAACCTGCTGTACAAGTGAGCACCAAGCCTAAAGCGCCTCCTAGAGGCCTGGTGGAGATCTGCCTCGACTCATTATGGAGTATAGTTGATATCAGGGAACTTGTTTATATAGTGCAGATTTATATCCATTTATACAACAATAGTATATTTTGAGGACAAAGACTGCCAGTGGACCCTTGAACCTACCTCCATCTCTTTCGTTGACCTCCCCTCCCTACCAGGCTGGCTGACCTTATGGAGAAGCACCAGGAGGAGTTGGCCACCATAGAGTCCATAGACTCTGGAGCTGTCTACACCCTGGCATTGAAGACCCACGTAGGCATGTCCATCCAGACCTTCCGCTACTTCGCCGGCTGGTGCGACAAGATCCAGGTACAGTTTCACCTGCATGGACCTGATATGTGAAATATAAAGACGTTTTGAGCGTTTTTATATGATGAAACTAGCTCCACTTCTTAATCATTCACAAAGGTTGGATATTTTCAGTAATCTAGAGGTCTAAGGATATCTTCTATTATATCCTGTCTGCTACAGGGCAAGACGATACCCATCAACCAGGCCAGGCCCAACCGCAATCTAACCTTTACCAAGAAGGAACCTCTGGGGTAAGGGGTCAGAGTTCACATGTGATACAACTCTACCAGAAAATATGAATTTAGATATGGACATGATTCATGAGTAGTGGTTTTAGTATGAGTATTGGTTGTAGTAACCACTACATTTGGCTGACCTGTGGCACCTGCTCATGGTGAATGTTGTGTGTTTCCTGGGTGCCAGTGTGTGTGCCATCGTCATTCCCTGGAACTACCCACTCATGATGCTGGCATGGAAGAGTGCCGCTTGCCTCGCTGCTGGAAACACACTAGTCCTGAAACCTGCACAGGTGAGAACACACACCTGCATACGTCACAACAGATTCAGTCATAGATTTTATACTAGCAGGTGATCAACTTATGTAACTCGGCAGTCACACACACACACACACACACGACTCTACCTGTCACGCACAACTCTACTTAACGTAACTTTTCTCTGTAGGCCTGCGTGTTAAAATAGCTTCTCTAGCACTGCACATTGCTGAACTACATACTGTATGTGAATATCAGATGTCATTTGACTCACTTCGTCTCTTGAAGAGTTTCCTGTGTCCACAGCAAGGAACGTATTTTACTCTCACTCTAATCCAAAAGGTTACTCCTCTGTCAGCCCTGAAGTTTGCTGAGCTGACTGTGAAGGCTGGAATTCCCAAGGGAGTCATCAACATCGTACCTGGCTCAGGTAACAGGACGCAAGGGCTTGTGGGAAAGGAGCGGTCCTTCATGAGATCTGTGTGTGACTTATTAGATAAGGTTTTTGATTCTAATCTTGTATTTTTTGTTTCTCTCACTCCATCTCCTGCTCTCTAACACCCTCTCTCCCACCCTCTCTCCCCCTCTCTACCACCCTCTCTCCCCCTCTCTAACATCCTCTCCCCCTCTCTACCACCCTCTCCTCCTCTCTACCACCCTCTCTCCCCCTCTCTACCACCCTCTCTCCCCCTCTCTCCCCCTCTCTACCACCCTCTCTCTAACATCCTCTCCCCCTCTCTACCACCCTCTCTCCCCCTCTCTACCACCCTCTCTCCCCCTCTCTACCATCCTTTCCCCCTCTCTACCACCCTCTCTCCCCCTCTCTACCACCCTCTCTCCCCCTCTCTACCACCCTCTCTCCCCCTCTCTACCACCCTCTCTCCCCCTCTCTATCACCCTCTCTCTCCCATCTCTACTTCCCTTTCTCCCCCTGCCGCCCTCTCGTCCATTTCTCTCTCTCTACCTCTCTCTCCCCCATATCTACTTCCCTTTCTCCCCCTGCCGCCCTCTCACGTCTTTCTCTCTCTCTACCTCCCTCTCCCCCATCTCTCTAATAGGTGGGATGGTGGGACAGCGCATGTCTGACCACCCAGACATCCGTAAACTGGGCTTCACAGGCTCCACCCCTATCGGTAAACAGATCATGAAAAGGTACAGTAGAGGGCTGGGACCCCACTTATTCCTGATTTGGCTAATATTGGGCTACTTCCTGGTCGTGCTCACGTGTTGTTTCCTGTTGCAGCTGTGCACTGAGTAACCTGAAGAAGGTTTCTCTGGAGCTGGGCGGGAAGTCTCCACTCATCATCTTCAGCGACTGTGACATGGACAAGGCTGTGCGCATGGTGAGAGAGGGAGGGAAAGAAAATGTAGAGAGAGTAACAAAAAGAGGAGAGAGACTTAATATCTATGTCTTTTTTCAAATCAAACTTTGTCACATGCGGCGAATACAACAGGTGTAGACCTGACAGTGAAATGCTTACTTATAAGCCCTTAACCAACAATTTAGTTCAAGAAAGAGTAAAAAAAATATATATAATAAAAAGTAATACAATAAAATATCAATAACGAGGCTATATACAGGGGGTACTGGTACCAAGTCATTGTGCAGGGGTACAAGGTAGTTGAGGTAATATGTATATAGGTAGGGGTAAAAGTGACTAGGCAATCAGGATAGATAATAAACAGAGTATCAGCGGCGTATGTGAAGAGAGGGAGAGAGTGTCTGTATGAGTGTGTGTGTGGCGTCAATATGCTTGTGTGTGTGTGTGTTGGAGTGTCAGTGTAGTATGTGTGAGTGTGTGAGTAGAGTCCAGTGAGTGTGTGTTGGAGTGTCAGTGTAGTATGTGTGAGTGTGTGAGTAGAGTCCAGTGAGTGACTATGCATAGATAATAGACAGCAGGTAGCAGACGTGTATGGGGAGGGGGAGGGACATTTTATAAATTTTTCAGCAGTCTTATGGCTTGGGGGAAGAAGCTTTTTGGTCCTAGACTTGGCGCTCCGGTACCACTTGCCGTGCGGTAGCAGAGAGAACAGTCTATTACTTGGGTGACTGGAGTCTGACAAGTTTTTGGGCTTTCCTCTGACACCTCCTAGTATATACAGTAATTCCTGAATGGCAGGAAGCTTGGCCCCAGTGATATACTGGGCCATATGCACTACCCTCTGTAGCGACTTACGGTCAGATGCAGAGCAGTTGCCATACCAGGCGGTGATGTAACCGGTCAGGATGCTTTCGATGGTGCAGTTGTAGAGCTTTTTGAGGATCTGGGGACCCATGCCAGTCTCCTAAAGGGGGAAAAGGTGTTGTCGTGCCCTTTTCACGACTGTCTTGGTGTGTTTGAACCATGATAGTTCGTTGGTGATGTGGACACCAAGGATCTTGAATCTTTCGACCCGCTCCATTACAGCCCTGTCGATGTTAAAGGGGGCCTGTTCAGCCTGCCTTTTCCTGTAGTCCATGATCAGCTCCTTTGTCTTGCTCACATTGAGGGAGAGGTTGTTGTCCTGGAACCACACTGCTAGGTCTCTGACTGTCTCCTCTCTATAGGCTGTCTCATCATTGTCGGTGATCAGGCCTACCACTGTTGTGTTTTCAGCAAACTTAATGTTGGTGTTGGAGTCGTGTTTGGCCATGCAGTCGTGGGTGAACAGGGAGTACAGGAGGGGACTATGCACGCACCCCTGAGGGGCCCCAGTGTTGAGGATCAGCGTGGCAGATGTGTTGCCTACACTGCCCTTTCCCACCTTTTGTCGAGGTGGGAAAGGGCAGTGTGGAGTGCGATTGAGATTGCGTCATCTGTTGGGGCGGTATGCGAATTGGAGTGGGTCTAGGGAATCCGGGATGATGCTGTTGATGTGAGCCATGACCAGCCTTTCAAAGTGCTACGGGGCGTTAATCATTTAGGCAGGTAACCTTCACTTCCTTGGGCACAGGGACTATGGTGGTCTGCTTAAAACATGTAGGTATTTCAGACTGTGAAGTGAAGACACTTGCCAGTTGGTCCGTGCGTACTTTGAGTACATGTCCTGGTAATCCGTCTGGCCCTGCGGCTTTGTGAATGTTGACCTGTTTAAAGGTCTTGCTCACATCGGCTACCGAGAGAATTATCACACAGTCGTCTGGAACAGCTGGTGCTCTCATACATGCTTCAGTATTGCTTGCCTCGAACCGAACATAAAAATAATTTAGCTCGTCTGGTAGGCTCACGTCACTGGGCAGCTCGCAGCTGGGCTTTCCATTGTAGTAGTTTTCACGGCCGGTGTAGTAGGACTCGAATCTTAATCCTGTATTGACGCTTTACCTGTTTTATGGTTCATCTGAGGGCGTATCGGGATATCTTATAAGCGTCCGGATTAGTGTGTCCCGCTCCTTGAAAGCCGCAGCTGTAGCCTTTAGCTCGATGCAGATGTTGCCTGTAATCCATGGCTTCTGGTTGGGATATGTACTGTGGGGGACGGAGTCGTCGATGCATTTATTGATGAAGCCGATGACTGAGATGGTACACTCCTCAATGCTATTGGATGAATCCCAGAACATATTCCAGTCTGTGCTAGAAAAACAGTCCTGTAGTGTAGCATCCGCGTCATCTGACCACTTCCGTATAGAGCGAGTCACTGGTACTTCCTGCTTTAGTTTTTGCTTGTAAACAGGAATCAAGAGGATAGAATTATGGTTATATTTTCCAAATGGGGGGCGAGGGAGAGCTTTGTATGCATCTCTGTGTGTGGAGTAAATGTGGTCTAGAGTTTTTTTCCCTCTGGTTGCACATGTGACATGCTGGTGGAAATCAGGTAAAACTGATTTAAGTTTTTCTGCATTAAAGTCCCCGGCCACTAGGAGCGCCACTTCTGGATGAGCATTTTCTTGTTTGCTTATGGTCTTATAGATTGATAGATTTATGGATCCCCCGGGGGGAAAATTTCATAAAATTCTACAGCTGGTTGAGTGCGGACTTAGTGCCAGCATCGGTCTGTGGTGGTAAATAGACGGCTACGAATAATAGTGTGGTCTACAGGTCAGTAACCACTGTTCTGATGTCTAGGAGTTATTTTCTGTCATAAGAGACGGTAGCAGCAACATTATGTACACAATAAGTAAAAAAATAAGTTACAAACAACGCGAAAAAACGAACAAAATAACATAGTTGGTTAAGAGGCTGTAAAACGGCAGCCTTTCCCTCCGGCGCCATTTCTTTCTCTCGTCTTCATCTGACCTGCTATTATTTTCTTCATATTTCCTCCCCCTCCATCTCTCTTTCTGCAGGGTATGAGTTCTTCATATTCCCTCCCCCTCCATCTCTCTTTCTGCAGGGTATGAGTTCTTCATATTCCCTCCCCCTCCATCTCTCTTTCTGCAAGTTATGAGTTCTTCATATTCCCTCCCCCTCCATCTCTCTTTCTGCAGGGTATGAGTTCTTCATATTCCCTCCCCCTCCATCTCTCTTTCTGCAAGTTATGAGTTCTTCATATTCCCTCCCCCTCCATCTCTCTTTCTGCAGGGTATGAGTTCTTCATATTCCCTCCCCCTCCATCTCTCTTTCTGCAAGTTATGAGTTCTTCATATTCCCTCCATCTCTCTTTCTGCAGGGTATGAGTTCTTCATATTCCCTCCCCCTCCATCTCTCTTTCTGCAGGGTATGAGTTCTGTGTTCTTCAACAAAGGAGAGAACTGCATCGCTGCTGGACGCCTGTTCGTGGAGGAGTCCATACATGACGAGTACATCAGGAGAGTGGTGAGCATCCTCAACCCTCCCATTAACAGTCCAAAACACATAATACTCTTCCTCTTCTTCTCCTTCCTCCATCACACAACCACTGAGTCGCTATGTGTCATAGCTCAAGGGTTCCTCAAGATCCTTTTCCTCATCACACCCTTTGCGTTCCTCCTCTTCCTCCGTCTCCCCTCCTCTTCCTCCCATCAGGTGGAGGAGATAAAGAAGATGAAGGTGGGTGATCCTCTGGACCGCTCCACGGACCACGGGCCCCAAAACCACAAGGCCCACATGGACAAGCTGGTGGAGTACTGTGAGGTGGGCCTGAAGGAAGGTGCCACGCTGGTGTACGGGGGCAAACAGGTGGACAGGCCAGGTAAACACTTTTGAAGCAGTCTTTTCAACACTATAGGCCCCTCTTAGTATCACAGTATGCACTCATACCAAACTAGCTATAGTAGAATAAGATGTATAAAAATCGAATAATTGTTTTAGTCGCATACACATTAAGTATTTATCAGATGTTACTGCGAGTGTAGTGAAAGGCTTGTGTTCCTAGCGCCAACAGTGCGTAATATCTAATACACACAAATCTAAAAGTAAAATAATGGAATTAAGAAATATTTAAATATTAGGAAGAGTCCGGAGTGTATATATACAGTGCATTCAGAAAGTATTCAGACCCCTTGATTTTTTCCACATTTCGTTATTCTAAAATGTATTAAATATATTTTTTTCCTCATCAATCTACACACAATAACCTATAATGACAAAACTAAAATAGATTTTTAGAAATGTTTGCAAATGTATTAAAAAATAAAAACCAGAAATACCTTATTTACATTAGTATTCAGACCCTTTGCTCTGAAACTCGAAATTGAGCGAAAATATTTCAGACCATGAGAAACAAGATTCTCTGGTCTGATGAAACCAAGATTGAACTCTTTGGCACAATCCCTACGGTGAAGCATGGTGGTCCCCATCCAACCTGACAGAGCTTGAGAGGATCTGCAGAGACAGAATGGGAGAAACTCCCCAAATACAGGTGTTCCAAGCTTGTAGCGTCATACCCACGAAAACTCGAGGCTGTAATCGCTGCCAAAGGTTCTTCAACAAAGTACTGAGTAAAGGGTCTGAATAGGGTTTTTAATACATTTGCAAAAATGTCTAAAAAACCTGTTTTTTCTTTGTCATTATGGGGTATTGTGTGTAGATTGATGAGGAAAAAATACTATTTAATACATTTTTGAAAAAGGCTGTAATGTAACAAAATGTGAAAAAGTCAAGGGGTCTGAATACTTTCCGAATGCACTGCATGTACAGCAATAGTTAAATAGTTGAATTGTTAGTAACATAAGACTGGTTAGTAAATACTGATTATACAGTATAATACAATTGAAGGCCACTTTAATGTCATCATTGCTAACTACACTGTGGTGGTTTCCCTCCAGGGTTCTTCATGGAGCCCACACTGTTCACAGACGTGGAGGATCACATGTTCATCGCCAAAGAGGAGTCCTTTGGCCCCATCATGGTGGTGTCCAAGTTCAAAGACGGGTACATCTCCTCAGTCTTTAGAGAGAGAGCCTTTCCTCATAACTGACCCAAGTAGCACGCCATTTGTGGTTTCCAACTCTAACCAACGTCCTTTTTCTCCCCTTCTGACCTTCAGTGACATAAATGGCGTGCTAAACAGAGCCAACGACACTGAGTTCGGCCTGGCGTCCGGCGTGTTCACGCGTGACATCAACAAAGCCATGTACGTGAGCGAGAGGCTGGATGCCGGGACCGTGTTCGTCAACACTTACAACAAGACTGACGTGGCCTCGCCGTTCGGCGGTTTCAAACAGTCCGGCTTCGGCAAAGACCTCGGTGAGTCTGGGGTTAATCATGTAATCATTTAGGCTTCATGTTGGATACTGTCATATTGGAATGTGGATTATATTGTACACTGATGTTTGTTGGTCGTCTGTCATAAATGCATTTCCATTGTCAACCTTCCTTTTTCTTGAAACAGTCCAGAGTTAAAAGAAAATGGGCCTAGGAGCTTTGAATAGCCTTGAGCCCAACATGCTTGATTTGAGTTTGACTGATTAACTGTGCTTCTGTTCTGTCGGCAGGAGAGGATGCTCTTGACGAATACCTCAGGACCAAAGCAGTGACTGTGGAGTACTGAGGCAGCCAGCCCCTCCTAATAAACTGTTAGCACAACTGATTAGTCAATCCACCTGATCACTTCTCACCAGTCAGTCTCGATCAGGAGTCCAGCTTCTGCTTTGCTAACAGCAGGTGTGTGAGAGAGGAGACCTTTGATGTGTTGCCAACCCTCTGCCGCGACCTCGTCTCAAGGTGCATACAGTTTTTGGCATTCTGTTCGGGAACTTGCATTACGGACACAGGCGGTTTTCCCCAGTTACAAAAGGGAAATGGCACATATCAAAAGCAGAGGTGGATTTGACTGGATCAACCCCCTTTTACATCGAGTTTAAGGTTTTGTTTCCTCCACTCACCATGAAAGAACATTTTGCTTTTCAAAAGCTGAGCACTTGAGGCAATCTCCTCCTGCTCTGTAGATGCTGTGTTTTTAGAATCTTATATCTGACCTATTTTATTTACAGTCACACATTTTTGCAACATTTAATTTTAGCTCAAGCATGCAAGTTCAGATTTGTATGTCATTTCAGCTCAGCAATGTTAGGTGCCACACTTATGCTGAAGATATCCACATCTCCCTTAGTGAAATTGGTGTTATTTGTAAATATTATATAACAAAAGAAAACGTAATAATTTGATATATTTTTGAAATTGTATTCCAGTCAGAAAAGGAGCACTGTAGGTTACAACACTAGATAATGCATTTTAAAGCACACCAACTTGAGTTTAGTTTTTAAAGGGGGCAATCAGCAGTTGAAACAATGTGTTTTACCTGCCCCCGTTTTGGTCTAAAATTGAGCGATGGGTCTGGGGAAATATAACTACTCTCAAATGTATAGACAGAGCTATGGATGCAAGGACTGACCATCCATGACATCAACGTGATAGTTAACCATATTTTGAGGCTATATAGTTTACAAAAAAATGTAGTAAAAAAAGCTTATATTTGGTGTTGATGGGGTTAAACTGTTGAACTAAGCTCATGAAGCATTTAAGGTATATTCTTCAAGAATCAATGGGTACATATTAGTTTATAAGTCCAAAAATAGAAGAAACTGGCCAAGATTACCCCTTTAAGTATTAAGTAAGTAGAAGATATATTAATTTAAAGAAGATATTAGAACAGACTAGTGTTGATATACGAATACAACTGCTAACACTAAGAAAGTATACGTTAAAAAATATCATATTTTCATTGTACGTGCCATTGTCAATCAGCATTTTGAAAACTACAAGGAAATCTGGTCTCTATGGAGATGTGAGAGACTATTCTTCCCCAAACCTCAGCCCCAATACATACAGTACTGTTTGTCTTCAAACATAAATGTTGTACAATGGTGAATAAACTCTTCCTTCTTTTGAATTGGATTTCTTTCTTATTCAACCGATGTCATGGTCTATACTTCCATTTTTACTTCTAAACATGAGTGTTGGTGTATGCTATGTCATTCACGATCTAGGATTTCATACACTTTTATTATGAAATACAGTACATGGTTTTGCTACTTTTTGTTTCAGGAAAAAATAAATCTGCATAAAATTTCACAGCTCACAAACCTTGTGACCAACCATAATGCAGGGACTAGGCCTATTCATAAAACAAAGCAACATATAATAAAGCATTTGGTTTTGAAGATTACAGGTGAGAAATTCAGTCAGTTTTCTCCTTAAATACTTAAAAAGGTAGCCTTGATTAGCTATGCTAGTTATAAATCAACTGTACACAAACAATATGATCTATTGAAAATGGATTGAATACAGATAGGCTAAACGTCTTCTTTCACTGCCGATCAACCAACCATCAAGCCACTATGAACTTTAACCTCACAAGTATCCTAGGGTCATCAGATAAACAGGAAATTATATAAGGCACATTCTTACTGCACATGCTTGAGAAGGCACTCAAACCTTAGTCCCCGTCTAATTATGGCTCAAACAACACATGATATTTGGCCCTTATAGTACAGACACCCCTCTATGTAGACACCAGTGTCCCCTTTATCCATCACAGCCCTCCAGGACCATGTACTCACTGACCCACGGTCAGTTTTTATTCTTTCACTTATAATGGTTATGAAAAGGGCTTGGAGAAGGAGAAATGATCCCACGTCAGTTGATTAGTATTACCAACGCATGTCAATATTCTACAATGCAACTGTCCCAGTAGTCTCTTTAGAGGCCTATAACGGCCTAATCCTCTTGTTTCTCCAGGACTTGGATATGAACCTTATTTTTCTTCCTCTGGTTGTTGCCAGGCAGTTTGAGGTTCTCCTCTGTGACCTCACTCTCCTCCTCAGAGTCGGAGTCGCTGTCCTGTGAAGACTCTCTGTCCGAGTCGCTGTCTGAACTATTGAGCTCCACCAGCGACACATCCTGATAGAGAGACAAGGGAATCAATGTCGTCATCATCAATGACATAACACAATTTTTATCCCATGAACATAATGGGCTCATTTGAGTGGTAAAAGCGAAAGCATCCGATTGTACACTAAAGTCGAGGAGTGAACGTTGGGGGAGGTGCATCTGCAAAAGCGAAAAGGCAGACACTGATGCGGTTTTCCAACAGCAAGGCTCAGTGCAATATGGCAGTGTTGCTGTTGTTTATATAAAAGTTTCTTTATTATGTCAAAATAAACATGTCTCCAACCCCCATATCACACACTCACCAACTGAAAACATATGCATACATTTTACAATCAATTGGTGAGAGACTCAAATATCACATTAATTTGTACATATCCACTGTATACATGAATTACAGCAAAGTTGGTCACATCTTTGGTCACGTTCACGTGGGTCAAACAAAAACACTATAATGATTGGTCGACAATAGAGCCTCCCACAATGCAGGCGATGGCTGCTGGATGAAGTTGGTGAAGAGCAACTGCAGTCAAAACTTGATCACATGGTTTTTGTAAAGTTCATGCAGTCGACATGTAGGTGCATTCTGACAATTTTTATTCTGATAATGCAACACACTTTGAAAGGTGGTGACCAACGATGGTCCCCGACTTCACAAAAGTGATCCGCTCAAACGCGCCCAATGTCTCACCTGCATTTTAAGGATAGCGATGTGCGAAGTAAACTGCAAAAACTAAGAGTGCAAAGCACGAGGCTAAACTTCGCCACGGTTGTCTCCCCGGGAGCTATCATGTTGCAGCAGAATGAGGAAAAAACCCAGCCGTGCACAAGCGCAGTGTCTTGTTGCACACTCATCTGCAGTATCTGCGGTTCATCCTGCTGCTTGTGGAGACTTCATATCGCAGAGTCTGCCACTTGCGGCTGTTCAGGCTACACAATATGATAGGTCTGCTCGTGGTGTTCCGACATCACACTTTCCCTCGCTATAGAAGACAACCACTCACCATCTCTATGACCTTTCCAGCCTCCTCCACCCTCTCTATGTCATAGTGGCCCTCAGGTGCCTGCTCCATCAGCAACTTGAGCTTCTCATTTGCCTGGGCCATCTGGGGCAGGAAGTTCTGCAGTCTGTCCAGAACTGAAACACAGCACGACGCACATACAACTAACTACAGACGTAGCAATCTACTTTACATATTTAACAAGCAATAAACACATTACAACGGGCTAGATCTACAAATAGCCACACCTCCGCCATGGTGCGCTGTTATTATTCTGCTTCTGTCAGGGTAATGACCAGAAACAGAATAAGAACGCACCCTGGCGGAGATGTGGCTAATCTACAAACAAATTAAGATTTTTTTTTTAAACACACCACTACTTCTTGGGATCCTCTCGGTTTTCAAAGAACTGCCAGCCTTGGGCCCCTTCGACTTGAGGAGAAGCTTGTCATGAAGACCTATGTACATGGACACCGAACGTTACATCTGACCACACTGTTAGTATGAACACAACAGTGGAGGCTGCTGAGTGGAAGGTCGGCTCATAATAATGGCCAGAATGCAGTGAATGGTAACAAACACTTGTTTTTTCCTTCCTGACACTATTATGAGACGTCCTACCCTCACTGCCTCAGCAGCCTCCACTGGAACACAATGTTAAGAGTTTGTGTATGTAACAAGCTACGCTAAAAACTCCTCAGTCAAATCAGTTGATAAAAGCATTTTCGGAAAAATGATCAAACCTCCTCCGTTGCCACACGCGAGCAAATCTTGTGAGCTTGTTTTCTTGTTCAACTGTAATTCCATTTTCGTCGTCGTATGATGATTTTGCTTCAACATGTGTACTGCCGCTGGCAACGTGATAATCTACTTCCGGTGTCATGAACGCCGACGACGTTTCAAAATAAAAGGTCCCTGACAAAGACATATCTTCATAAATGTTCATTTTCATGGAAGACCCACAGATTTAAAGGGATACAGTTTTTGTCCGATTTGACTTTTCGTAGCACGTTAGGATAACTTTCGTAACAGATTAGGAGCTGGAATAGGAGGATTTAAACAAATATGTTTTATTATCAAACACACGGGTTAGGTGCAGTGAAATGTGTTAGTACGGTGCCCCTGGAACAAATTAGGGTTAAGTGCCTTGCTCAATGGCACAGCGACAGATTTTTCACCTCGTCGGCTCGGCTATTCTTGGGTTAGGTTCCGGTTAGCTAAAATACACTAATAAATCTACTTTTGACATTAATTTGACAAAAAATGCTTTAAATTCCCTCAAATTACATAGTAACAGAAAAAGTGTCTGTACTTAAGAATAATATTATAGATCAATATTTGATACATGAATTTGTCATCTTTTTTATTTTATTTATATTATTTAAGATTTTTATGAACAGTAGTTTTTGTATGTGTTCTTGCCTGACTTTAATATTTTGTCTATTTTTGTCAATAAAAAAACGATTCAAAAAAATATTAATAAATATTGTTTAGTTTAAAAACTCAGTTTTAATTTCATGTTCAAGGTCATGACATTGATGGTACAACGAAATGATCTAGCTATAATTTTACAATTTGTCAAGTATTTTTTTGTTGTTGATTTTTTTTTTCTTCTGGTGATCCAATTTGATTCATTATGTATGACTCCAAATGATTGGTCACTACTGTCTGTAGTTATCTATATCCTGAAGATGCTTATTATAATGTGCTACATTGAATATTATTATTGACGGAACTTACATATTTTATTAAACCCATGACATTTGTAGAGCATCGGGAGTGCAAAGAAAGCTTTGCTTATACAGAAACCCAGCCTAAAACCCCAACTAGCAAGCAATGCAGATGTAGAAGCACAGTGGCTAGGAAAAACTCCCTAGAAAGGCAGGAGCCTAGGAAGAAACCTAGCGATGAACCAGGCTCTGAGGGGTGGCCAGTCCTCTTCTGGCTGTGTCGGTTGGAGGTTATAAGAGTAAATGGCCATTAAGGCCAGATTGTTCTTCAAGATGTTCAAACGTCCATAGATGACCAGCAGGGTCAAATAATAATCACAGTGGTTGTAGAGGGTGCAACAGGTCAGTACTTCAGGAGTAAATGTCAGTTGGCTTTTCATAGCCAAGCATTCAGAGGTCGAGACAGCAGGTGCAGTAGAAAGACAGAGAGAGAGAGGGAGAGTCAAAAACAGCAGGTCCAGGGCAAGGTAACACATCTGGTGAACAGGCCAGGGTTCCATAGCCGCAGGCAGAACAATTGAAACTGGAGCAGTAGTTTCAATTGAAACGACCAGGTGGACTGTGGACAGCCAGGAGTCATCAGGCCAGGTAGTCCTTAGGCATGGTCCAAGGGCTCAGGTTCTCTGGGAGGGGAGGGAGGGAGAGAGAGAGAATAAGAGGGAGCATACTTAAATTCACACAGGACACCAGATAAGACAGAAGAATTACACCAGATATAACAGACTGACCCTAGCCCCCCAGCACATAGACTATTGCAGCATAGATACTGGAGGCTGAGACAGTTGTGGGGGGGCGTTGGGGGACACTGTAGCCTCATCCGACTATAACCCCAGACAGGGCCAACCAGGCAGGATATAACCACACTTTGCCAATTCACAGCCCCCACACCACTAGAGGGATATCAACAGACCACCAACTTACTACCCTGAGATAAGGCTGAGTATAGCCCACGAAGCTCTCCTCTACTACACAAGCCCAAGGGGGTGCAAACACAGCTTGTACATTATAAAGTATAGTGCTCCGATATATGATAAGAGGGATTATCACCAACGTCAGTGGGCGGCGGGCATAGAGATCCTATTCAATTACTAGAGGGGCTATATATGTCATAATCCTTCAAAATTCCTGAATGGAGTGATTCCAGAATTTGTTTTTAACTGGCAGGCCATTTTGGTCAGAGAGAAATCCAAACCAGTCAAAATGGAATGAATGGCAGTAGAGGCATAGGTGATGCATTTCCTGCTTTTACTTATGCATGTAATATATCAGAAACTGTGTAATACAAATATTGTCACCCCAAAATATTGTTATAAATACAGTTCTGAAGGTTTTATACACATTTTCTATATAAACAGAACATACATTTCTAAAATGTTGTTTTATTGGAACGCTGTGTGTTATTATATTATACAATATCAGTAGGCCTACTTGTTGCATTTACAATTTGTCTAAGACCTATCATCAACTGATTTAGCTCAGTTGGTAGAGCATGGCGTTGCAGCGTTCGATTCCTACGGGAGACCAGTACGAAACAAATTATAAAAATATATACACTCAGTACTTACTGTAAGTCGCTCTGCATAAGAGCGTCCGCTAAATGACTCAAATGTAAATGTCATTTCAGCCAGTGTGTGGGTTGACTGCATTGTTTAAATGGCATGCTGGCCTATTGGCATAGGGCTCCCGAGTGGCGCAGCGATCTAAGACACTGCATGCTAGAGGCGTCACTACAGACCCTGGTTCGATCCCAGGCTGTATCAACTGGCCGTGATCGGGAGTCCCATAGGGCAGCGCACATTTGGCCCAGCGTCGTCTGGTTTAGGGGAGGTTGGGCCGTCAATGTAAAAAAAGAATGTGTTCTTAACTGACTTGCCTAGTTAAAAAAAAAAAGAATAATTCCTCTAAAACTGGCTGGCATTCCTCTAACAAACATACAGTGCAGATACACTTCAAATTAATTGTTTTACACAATATCTTATCACAGCACAGGGTGTCTGGGCTCCCAAGTGTCGCTACGTCACAGTGCTAGAGGCGTGACTACAGACACCCTGGTTCGTTTTCAGGCTGTATCACAACTGGCCGTGATTGGGAGTCCCGTGATTAGCGTCGTCTGAGTTTGGCCGGTGTAGGCAGTCATTGTTAATAAGAATTTATTCTTAACTGGTTGACTAACCCCCTTAACAAAATGGCTGACCATTTAGACCATCATAAGAAGGTCGATGGCAATGGGTGAGTCACGGATTTCCCAGCATGCACTGCAAATCTGTTCTTTTTATGGGTGGGATTTTCTAAGAGGCGTTGCCGTACCAGAAGCCAGTAGACTTTTTACCTCCGCACATAAGCAAGATTTCATGCAAACGCATTTGCATCAGCCTACAGTGAACTTCTTGTCAATTTAGCCGGAATCTTTCATTATGGCCAACTACATTCATGTACCCGAGGAGGCGCCTGCTGTACCCAAAATAGATGTCACATTAGACGAGAACGATTACAGATCTGGTGCATTGAGACTGATCAAGGAACTGAGACCGTTCTGGAAACCATCCGAGGTCAAAATGAAGGTATTACATTTGTCACATTCGACGTATTAATTTCTAATAAGTTTCTACGATGACCGTAGGAGACTAGACAGTCGTCATCTGTCACATACTGCTTACCAGCCAGTTATTACATCATTTTGAAACTGGAGGTGTTGCGCCTTTTTAAATAAAAGCTGCGTCAACTTGCTAGCTAGCAACAGTGTAGCATTCAAGCCAGCCGATTGACGGATGAATCGAGGCAGTGGAATCCAGAGGCCTCTTGCTTGACGTAGTTTGAATGATCAAGTAGAATCAGTAACTCACTGTACGTTCTGTATCACGTCAGGAGATTGCAACAAAGTATCTATCAAATCCAAGGATATTATAGACGTCATCATGCACATAAAACAGACAACTGGCCAGCTGAAATAGTTGACAAGTAGTTGACTATGCATTAGATCTGGTGCCAGTTTTCTTATGTAATTGTAATATTAACAGTGGCATTCTACGACTGCAAGACTAGGTGCAACTTTCAGGAATCTATGATATGAGGACTGGTTGCCAAGTACCATTCAGCCACATTACACTCGCCCACATTTGGCCCCCGTGTATAATTCCGACGCGGTGTTAACGTTTAGAAACGTCAGTAACCATTGCTTTCGAAACGGTTTTCGAAACATACTGATATGCCCCAATGTCTCATGTCAGCGAAAAATAAACGTTCAGATAAAACAGATGGTAAATTACTGTAGCAGTTTTGCATAGATCCATACACTGTGTGTGCCTTCAGTTGACAAACTACACTAACTCTCCTGTTACTTTACACACAGGTGTTCAGAGCACGTTAGATCATTAACACAGGTGACCCTCTATGTCTTCCGCCTGTCGTACATTAACAAGCGCTGTAACATATGGCCGTGTGGAAACACTAACCATTTATATTTTGAATTTCTCGCCGAAAGATACGTGACTTATTTTTCCAAAACAGCCCCGCAAGCGATGCATGTTAATGTTTAGTGCAGGAGTTGGGGCTCTTGAAATCTCTCTGCCGTTTTGCTGGTTGTTGACAAAACAAGCACGTATAGTGTATTTACATTTTTCTCTATTTAACTAGGCAAGGCAGTGTAGAGTCATTGTACCGTCTAAACCGCTGTGAAATATATTTTACATAACCAAAAATATTGTATTTTCTGCTGTTTTGAAGCTGGTGTAAAAAAGTGAAATACGCATAAGCAAAATGTAATAACGGGAAACATAGAAATAGAACAGATCTACCGTTACTTAGACTTGCTTTCAATAAGAATTACAGATCTATAACGGACATTTCTGTGTGAATTGTGTGGGGTCTCACAAGAAGTTGCTTATTGCAGCAAAACTTAACCTATCATCAATAGGCACTAAAGTAGTTAGAATCTATTAATGAGGTAAGGAGACTACAGTTTATTTTTACTTTTTTTTTAACCTCACTCTTTCGAGGTTATGCATTGATACTTCAAAAATGGAAATTCTTAAACCCTGCAGCAACTGATAATGTAATAACTGCCGATAATGTAATAGGTCCTAATAATTTAATAACTTTTGCATTTATAATGTAATAAATGCTGATCATGTAATTGCCAATGTAATGAATATGCTGAACACAAAGTAATACATTACATTACAATTATAAAGTGGGTAAATTATATTTAGCAATAGTGTAATAACTTAAACCAATAATATAATGAAAACCTAAACCTCTTAATTTTAAAGCTGCAATAACGTTTTGGGCAACCTGACTAAATTCACATACAAATGTGAGTTAAAGATCTATCATTCTCATTGAAAGCAAGTCTAAGAAGTGGTAGATCCGCTCTATTTCTATGCTTCCTGTTAAGTTTTGTTTTTGATTATTTTACTTTCAGTTTTGTACACCAGCTTCAAACAGCTGAAGATACAATATTTTTTGTTATGGAAAATACATTTCACAGCGGTTTAGATGGTACAATGATTCTCTACTCTATACAGTGTATTCGTAAAGTATTCAGACGACTTGACTTTTTCAAATTTTGTTACGTTACAGCCTGATTCTAAAATGTATTAAAAAAAGTTTCCCCTCATCAATCTACACACAATACCCATAATGACGAGGCAAAAACCTTTAATAAAATAAAATAATTTTAGCTGTAACGTAACAAAATGTGGAAAAAGTAAATGGTTCTTAATACTTTCCGAATTCACTTTACTTGCTTGTTTTGTCACAAACTGAAATTTATTAGAATTTATTAGAATTTTTGCAACCAGGCAATGATGAAGAGATTTGTGCATAGTACACCTTTTTAAAGAAAAAAATTCCACTTCACATTCATTTCCAACCCCACCCCAACATCAACATATGTGAAAATAGGATTTCAACCAATTATCTACTAATTGGTTGATGTCATTGGAAACACTTATCTTTTATTTATTTATATATATATATATATATATATTTATTTATTTATTATTATTTTTTTACTACAAAAACGTAGAAATGCACAATTTTCACATGTTGGTGTGGTGCTGGAGATGATGAATATGAACTTGAACAATTTTAGAAATGTTCCTTGAAGTGGCACACTTGAGGAACACTGCATTTGCATTCATTGCCACAACCTCATGTGTTGTTGTGGCAAAAGTTAGGTTAGTCTAAATGGTGAACACACTTTTGAAAAAAACAAAAACATAACCTAGTTGGTAATTTGCATCAGGACATGGAGTTTTCCATTAACTGGTCTTGTGACTCACTAGTCATGTGGTTGGGTCATAAACCCACCACACAGGTTTACACCACACCACCTAGCTTATGTAAACTAATAGAAGGAGTCTTTCATGCATGCTGATCGTAAAACAGTAAGACAGTAAGACTTGGTGACCAATGCAAGAGGCAAAATTGGGGCAAATTCAGTTTCCACCTCCTAAATAAAAACTGGGGGGGGGGGGGGGGGTGGTCGTTTTGATGAACACCGAATGGGGGCGGGGTTTGTCTAGGTAAACACAGCTCTAGGGGTGTGTTGTAGGCAGGGTGGACACGCGCACACACACACACACACACAGCCTATTTTCATTCACAAAGCAAGGACTCAGCACATGCCAGCCATTGCTCGCTCCTGCAAAATAAAATTCCAGACGTGTCTCTACGCTCATGGTCAATCCCTGATAGTATATGTGATTAGGGGTGGAATGCCTGTCGTCCCCCCCCCCCCCCCCCCAATAAAACCAACCCAGACAAATCCTCTGTTCCATCAATGTATTCTGGGGTCCTTTTTGTTTTTCCATCAGATCCAAAATCAATTGACAACCTATAAAAGGAACCCTAGAATTCAGTCCCAGGATGAAGGTATACTATAGTAGGTTAGTAGGTGGCAGAAGAATACTGTTTGTGGATGGTAGAGGTCCATTCATATTTAGAAATGTCCTCATCCGTAGTATTAATACAAATATAAGAAAGATCTAGCCTACCTGACAGGAAGTCTACTGTACCTGTAGTATAGGCTACTTATATAAATAGGCTATATAATAAAGTTGATAATGAGATGTGTCTGTAACTTGAATTCTGTGAAGCTTTTATTTGGGCTGCAATCTGAGGTGCAGTTAACTCTAATGAACTGCAGCAGAGGTAACTCATGAGAGCCAGTTTCATCATAGCGCTTGATGGTTTTTGCGTCTACAGTTAACTTTCAAACTTGCCATAATATGGACCAAATAGGGCTATCTTCTGTATAGCGACCCTACCTTGTCACAAAACAACTGATTGGCTCAAACACATTAAGAAAGAAAGATATAGACAGGTGTGTGCCTTTCCAAATCATGTCCAATCAATTGAATTTACCACAGGTGGACTCCAATCAAGGATGATCAATGGAAACAGGCTGCACCTGAGCTCAATTTCAAGTCTCATAGCTAAGGGTCTGAATACTTATGTATATTGTATACACTGTATATTTATTTTACACTGAGGTATTGGCTGTATTGATGATGCTGCCAAATTGCGATCATTTGTCTACTAATAATCTCTTTTTCTCTCTATCAGTCCTTCACAGATGGAATCACAAATAAGTTGCTGGGCTGCTACGTGGGCGGGGTCATGCAGGATGTGGTCCTGGTGCGTATCTATGGCAACAAGACAGAGCTGTTTGTGGACCGGGAGAACGAGGTGAAGAGTTTCCGGACGCTCCACGCACACCGCTGCGCCCCGCGTCTCTACTGTACCTTCAACAACGGCCTCTGCTATGAGTTCCTGCAGGGCCAGGCTCTGGAACCCGAACATATCCGCAGCCTGCCCACGTCCAGGTACAGCTACACCTACAGTTGTCAAATTGAACTTGTTGAACCAAGATCTCCCCCTTGGGTTTGGATTGAAAAAATCTGAAACTCTGAGCTATCCTACCAGGCCGTAATCTTAGAGCTACTCCCACACTTCACGTACAGTACTTTACATAGACCACACCTTTTGAATTAATGTCATAAGTCTACCCATTCTCAGGTGAAGCCACGTCTTTACACATTCAATCGCCGTTGGCATTGTCCTGTAAGGTGTGGTGCGCCTGTGTACCTAATATGGGGGTGTGTTGGTGAGTCGGTAAGGAAAGATAATGTGACTTGTTCCCTTAGTTACAGGTCAGGAGTGTGATTGAAAGCTGACCCTGGATCTGTGGTTACAGAACCATTCTTTAGCTGACCTGTTCCTTAGCTCAAGCCCTACCTCTCCAGGGCTGTGCATTCAGTTCACATTTGTCCAATATCACGTACGCCGAAGTGCATAGACAAATATAGCCTCACCTTTATGTGTAAACTCACCTTAAGCCCAGTGAGTTGACAGTCTTGCGGTTCTCCTATGACCTGACTTTCATTCAATTCTGGGATTCTTTACAAACATGGCCTCTTGTGTATAAGCCCGTCTTTCAGTCTTTGGCCTCTAGAATTTGGTCCCTCCTCTCAAAACTCCCTATCGCCAACTCACATCGCTTCCACCACCCTACAGGCTCATCGCGAGGCAGCTGGCTAAGTACCATGCCATCCATGCTCACAACGGATGGGTGCCCCAGTCAGACCTGTGGCTGACAATGGGCAAGTACTTCGCTCTGGTGCCCAAGTTCTTCCAAGACCCAGAGATGAACATGAGGTGAGTGGTGTAGATTAAAGAAATAAACTGGGTCCCAGTATCCAGACCTGCATGGTACAGAGCATGAAGGCCTGTGTTGGTGTATTCAGGCCATGCACACTGAATAGTATGTTAGTTGAGATATTGGAACTTAGTCAAGGTCTAGATCGGAGGACTGAGTTCTCTTAGTATGGACGTGAAATCTGGGGTTTCTCATAAATATCTTGAAAGTTATACAACATATTATTGATGCTTGAATATTTTGCTTCCACCCATTGCCTACTTTATGACTCATTAACGGGGCCAGGAGTTTTTCCAGGTCTGGTTACATAGTGATGGGGCTCTAGTCAGGAAGTTCTTGAATGGAACATTAGAGTTGTATGAGAGAGGCTTGTCCTGTGACGTCTGGCATGCCTGAGCGATTGCACAGTAAATGTCTGGCATTCCTCACATAGCTTCGCCAGGTTTACCTGAAGAAGACGAGCCCCCCTTCACTCAAACCTCACCCACTGTTCATGAACAATATGTACTGTACAGTTTTGTTTAGATTTGGTATGTTGAGCATTTTAATAACGTCATGTAGATTTGAGATTATGAACTACGTTTGGAAGTTTAAAGCCTTTACAGGACTCTCCTTGATGCAGTCGTAGTTTATTGATCTGATATGAGTTTTTCTAGTAGATTCCAACCTTCTCCTTTTATTGATCTGAGATTGCGCAACACCTCTACTTCTTCCCTGTGTACTTCTGTAAAGTGTAACCTCTCTCTTTCTCTCTCGGTTTCTCTTTCTCTCGGCCTCTCTTTTGCTCTCTCTTTCTTTCTTTCTTTCTTTCTTTCTTTGCTTCCTTTCTCTCTCTACCGCCCTGTCCCTCCATCCCCAGGTTAAACAGTGAGGTGCCTAGTCGAAGGCGACTGAGAGAGGAGATGGTGTGGATGCAGCAGAGTCTGTCTGTGCTGGGCTCTCCTGTAGTCCTCTGCCACAACGACCTGCTGTGTAAGAACATAATCTATAATCAGCAAGGAGGTGAGTCTCACCCTGCATGGCCAAACGTACTGCACTGCACCTAGCCACTATTGCACTGTCCACCATTGCCCAGTCACAGGTAGGCCTGATTTCATATACTGCAGCAGAATTTTGGGTCAATTCCATTTAAATTCCATCCATTCAGGAAGTTGACTGAAAATCCAATTCTGATTTTCCACATTGAAGAGAGACGAGTTGAATTGGAAATAATATAATTGTAGTTTAGTTCTGGAGTTAAAATGGAATTGAAGCTCTGCACAGCACTCTCCCAGTCACAAGCAACAAACCACAGGAAGGACTGACCATAGTGTTAAGTAAATACGAAATGAGAGAACATTCTGAAACAGAGGTGGTATGAAGTACCCAAACTTGTTAAATTGGTTTCTGTTTCAAAGTGTTTTCTCCTGTTTTGCTCAACTGAACAGGGCCTTGGCTTTAGTGCACCTTGTGTAGCCAACTACCATCAGAGCCAACAGGCTTTGACCATCATGTCATGCTAGCTAAGAGTGGGAAGGGAGGGATCTCCTTATCCCATTTACATTTTCATCAATTCATGTTTTTATTTGTGGTTATTTGAGAATGCTGTTTTGTTTTGTTGTTTAATGCCTTTGGTACTAACGGCCGCCTGTGTACAAAGAAGATGCCAGTAGAACTGGTCACTCAGACCAGACTCGCCAGGTGGCCAATGGTTGCAGAGTGAGTGGTGGGTGTTTTTACCTGAGGGTGGAGGGGGAGCGCATTCTTACCTGAGGCTAAGGAAGGGGAGGGAGAGAGGGATTCAGCTAATTTTGACCTGAGAACATGGGAATGAGGGAGAGCGCTGTCTACCCCTTCGGTGAGGGGCGGGGGGATCTCACAGCTCCTTGTGTCCAGCTCTTCTCTCCTAGGAGTGACAGACGGGAGCGGCTGGCCAGCCAGAGGGAGGGTTGACAAACACAGACTCCGTTCAGAACACACCAGTGTTCTACGCCACAGCTCTCGGCTCGGAGAGCAGCAGTAGGCGCTCCTGCACTCTCCCTTCGCTCAGACAGTGACTGACCGCTCTGTGTTAGCTAGTTCAATGCACCATTTGCTCTTATTACTTTCACTCAGTGACTGACGGCTCTTGCAGTGCTAGCGCTTTACCATACTGTTATCCAACCCAGTGCTAGACTACACCTAGCTTATATGCTTACTTAGTGACAGGATAGCTCTTGTCTGTTTTAAGAGCGGGAGAAGAGGGAAGCCTCAAGCTTCAGCAATAACAAAAAATGATCACCGAAAACATAACTAACTACAGTTAAAGTGTAGGGAGACCATTATATAGCTCTTTTAGCCACAATAGTCTCTCAGTGACAGTTTCAGTACTGTCTCTCTCTGAGAGTAGAGGGAAACTTCTTCCTTCCAACAATAACAAAACCGTTTACCCCCCCTGAAACTGACTAAAGTGAAAGGTTACGGAAACTTTAAACTTCTTGTAGCTTCCCCGCATTTAAGATGATGTTTACAAGAGTCATTTCAGTCCACCCAATATGAGAGCAGGGTTGTTTTGACGCATTCAGCTCAAAAACAGTGTCCTCCCTTTTTTCCCAAGGCCTCGTCGCTCTGTTGATCTTTCTGCTCTCAGTCAAGTCAGGTGGCGGAGGGAGGGAGGGAGGGAGGGAGGGAGGGAGGGAGGGAGGGAGGGAGGGAGAGAAGTAGTCAAATTCTGCCCCAAATCTGAGTCTCAAACCTGTGGTGCTTAGCTTACAACAGGAAGCCATTCAATTATCTAATTTGCATAGGAGCGGGGAGGTGTTGTGCAATTTGGTCCCACGTGGGCCAATCAGAGTGCAGCTTTGTTTCGAAAAAGGGGTTGTTGTGTGAGACCAGAGGAGAGAGTTGGCAGTGGCGGTTTCTGCAGTTTGTGTGACTGTGGTTGCGTGTGAATGTGTGAGAGAGTCTGTGTCTCTGTGTGTGTGTTTGTGTGTGTGTGTGTGTGTGTGTGATGGATGTGAGTTTGCCCAAACCTTTTCGTCTGCTGTACAGGGCTACTAGCCACTGACTGGAGGTGTTCTGTTGTGTCCCGCTAGGACCGCACGGCGTCCGGTAACCATCTCACGTGTCTTTACTAAGTCATCCTCAGAAACACACACCAAAACACTCATACACACACTGTATGTGAAACTGTACTTTGAAAAACCACACATCATTTGGATTTTAGGGCGCTTCAACAAGCACTCTTGAATATGACCTGCATAGTAAATCAAATGCTAAAACTAGAAAGACCCTAAAGCATTTGAATGGGTCTTTTTTGTTGTTGTCAGGGAGAGAGTTAAAACAGCTCTTGTAGTTAGATTTGGGGGGTAAGGCTTTGTATGTTGACGTCACCTCATGCCGTACTGTTTCTTCGCTAGAGGGCAGTGTTGCATCTCCTACCTCCAACGCCACATTCCTTCTGCATGGTCCCTCTTTCCACCACAATCTCTTTCTCAACGCATGACCTTTTACCCAATAAATTCCACTGCATATGAACCAAACTAACCCAATATAAACTTGACGTGGAAAGTAATATAGACTTTCTTGCTTCTCTTTTTCTCTTTTAATATTCCTCTTATTTATTTAAAACATATCTCACTAACCAAACAACAACTAAAACTAAACATGTAAAAACTACAACATTATTCCTCTGTGTATCATAGCGTCTGTTTTGAGCTAATTTGTTTGTGAAGCCGATCAGATTTCCTGGAAAAAGTTGATAGCTGACTATTGTTTGTCTTCGGAATTGGATAATCCAATAAATGTTCTAATCACGTGACTGGCTCCTGTAGCCTATATTGGGATTGGGATCACCCCACTGTTATATAATGGCAGAAAAAATGGAAGTAAAACTGAGAAAGAGAACATAAAATCAATCTCTTTTTGAACTCTATTTTGAAAATATCAGTTCTCAACTTTTTCCAGAGCACTTTGAAATTCAAACTGGGTGGAAGCTGGTCCTAGATCTGAATGTTCTTTTTTTTTTTTTTTTTGCCAACGCCTCTTAACTCGTCAGACTGTTATATAACATGGCAACCACTGTCATGACAACACTAGTCAGAGGTATCGAATAAAACACATTTACCTGTTTAGGACTAGGCTAACTGCATGTCTGCATAAATTAGGCCTGTATATCTATCTCTTCCAACGTTTGTATGAATCTGCATTTGTATCAACTTTCCTGTCTTGTCTTGTCTTTGTTTTTCTAAACATTCTCGTCTGCGCCTCCCTTCCCTTCAAAATGCAAACTCTTACTCCTCAACCCCAGAGGCCTGAAGTATTTCTAGTGGGCTGTCAGGTTATAATGGGTTAATAATGCACAGCTTTATCATTTATAATGTGACTGGTCTTCTGTCCTGTACTAAACAAACCTTCCTCTCTCTGCTCCTTTCAGAAAATGTCAAGTTCATTGACTACGAATACGCTGGGTACAATTACCAAGCCTATGACATTGGGAACCACTTCAATGAATTTGCAGGTAAGAGAGTGCGTGTGTTTTAGGGTATGGTCATTGGTCCTTTTACTAAGTGCTGCCTGTATGTGTTGTGGTCCTCTGTCGCTCAGTTGGTAGAGCATGGCGCTTGCAACGCCAGGATAGTGAGTTAAATCCCCATGACGACCCGTACGTAAAATGTATGCACGCAGGAATACTTTGGATAAAAACGTCTGCTAAATGACATATTATTATATTATGGGGTAGTGCGTTAGACTTGTGTTTGGTCATTGTACAAAGCATTTGTGTGTTTGACCTTTTACTTAGCGTGTGTGTGTCCTGTGTAGGTCTGAATGAGGTGGACTACACCCACTACCCAGAGCGGAGCTTGCAGCTGCAGTGGCTACGCTCCTATCTGGAGGCCTATAAGCAACACAAAGGTCAAGGGTCAGAGGTCACCGAGACAGAGGTGGAGGTGCTCTACGTACAGGTCAACCGCTTCTCCCTGGTGAGTTCCCTTCTCCTTTTTTGTGGTTTACGCCCAAGACGAAGTTGGCAAACCTTCACACATTTGTCACATTTTATTTGAGCTCTGTTTACAAGATGAAGTATTAGACCAATGTTTAGTGAGACTTTGAGACGGGGAAACCGGTCAGTAGCGCTGCCAGGTAAAGTTGAAATGTTCTTTTCAAGCTTTTCACAAGGAGATCTTCAATGCCTGTCATCTCCATCTGTTTGATGTTCTCAGTTTACTGCTCTGCCCTTCGACCTTCTACTCACCTCTTTCTTCATCCCTTCTGCTCTTCTCCGCTCCCTTTCAGAGAAATGACAAAATGTACCCAACACAAATCAATTACACAAGGATGTGTTTGTTCTTTGGGCGAATCGCTCAAGGTTAATTGTCTGGGCCTTTAATCAATATTTAGGGCAGCGTAGTCTATTGTAAATTGTAAATGAGACACAAACGAAACATGAGAAATGGCTTTAAATATTTCTAATTGACCGTCTGACTGTTTGCTGTCATGGTAATTCATCAGAGTACTTTACACTACAGCTTAGCTGAAGAAAGTTCCAAAGTGTTTCAACAGCAATAGAAGCGTAACACTGCTTTCAAAGATCAGAGGACAGACCGTACTAGATTGACTAATTTATACAATGTCACATAGAGAGAAGTGACCTTGCAAACTTATTGAAAACGAATGAGAAGAGTGAAGTCTTTTTATGGACAATCGAGTCTCTGGGGGTATATTAGCCATACATTAGCTATACTTAGGGGTAGGGCCGCAAATCCATATGTTAAACAAACAGCAACAGCTTGCTGTACCGGTTTTGAAGTAGGGAGGCTATAGCAGAACAAATTTTGTACAGTCAACTCCTGGGCAACGATCCCAACACCACCTGAGAGTCGCCCTACCTCCTCCTTTGGTAACTACACTCACGTGTGTTTACTGTAGATAGAAGTGGTAGCCTTGGTTTCCGCTGTAGACATCACCTTTGTTGGTTGTCACTATGGGCTTTGTCAAGTTTGGCGTGACAATGGTGTTTAAAGACTGCCATTCCGGTCAGGACTATGAACACTGACCCACATTCAATAACATGACTATCCCCCATTTTCTTTCTCCCTCCCTCTCTCCAGGCATCTCATTTCTTCTGGGGCCTGTGGGCTCTAATTCAGGCAGAGTTCTCCACCATTGATTTTGACTTCCTGGGGTAAGTGGCTTCAAAAATATAGTTATTGTTTTTATCCAGAGACAAGTCGAGAGCTTGGCACTAACTTTTGACAAAAATGCAGATAGAACCTTCTAGTCCCAAGCTCTTGAAGGCATGACAGCCGTAGCATATTTACAGGTTCTGTAATAATGTAAATTGTTGAGTACTTTGTTTCACTCTGAAAGGCTACTTATGACCTTCTGATGTTATGCCCTGGCACCGCATCTTGCTTTCTTATGATATATTATCACTGACTTGATATCTTTTTACTAACGTTGACGTACATTTGCTCACTTGTTTCAGATACGCAGTCCTTCGCTTCAGCCAGTACTTCAAGATGAAGCCAGAGGTTGCAGCGTTGAACTTTCCAGAATAAAAGTCCTCCCTCTTACCTGCTCCTCATATCCACCGTAGAGTGCCCTTTAGGGGGTGTCGGAAAGAAGACCCGGAGAGATCCCAGCTCATGCTTCCTGTGGATTTCATTCGGCACTCACTAGAGACTCATAGAACCCTATGATAACTTATAGAACTATATGAGAACTCATAGCTGTTAGAAACCATGACTCACCATCCATTGACACTCCACAGGGCCAAATCCATAGCATCACTGCTACAGACAGCTCGCTATAGAAGCCTAGAGCCATGCACTTCTTCATAAAGACTAAAGTCTTTTAAGACCAACTCCTACAAAATGTCTAAATATGCAAAACAAAAAAAAGAACACTATCATGGCTATTTTTAAGAACAACCAAATGAAAACAGTGCCATGTAAAATATGGTGAATTCGGTGTGAAATTCCAGTAGCATCTCTCACCCCAGTCATTGCCCGCCCACAGGGATAGCTCGCAACGGGAGACCTGGACCAACTAACTTTTTCTCCTGTCTTGTGCTGCTGACTGACCTGAATATTAGTGTGTGGGCTCACTCCGAGCCATTCATATTGGATCTATACATCTCTTGTCTGTTCTCACTGGTCCACTGATTATTTAGTCAACAGTATATCTGTTGGTTTAATGGTAGGCTATATATTAAGTTACCAGTATGTGTTGGTGCACTTGTGATAGTCACCAATATATATTTGTTGGTCGATTGTCTCCTAGGTAATTCATTCTGTTCCCCTGAGTGAAACGACTTCCCTAACGTAACTAGGTTGTTTAATTCATGGGAAATGAGTCATCATGACGACGGCCAGGACGATGTCCTGACCATTTCCTGGAAAAACTGGGCCTGGGGACTTGTGGTCAGGAAACCCTCCAAGCCCTAGTCATGACTATGCCATGGTCACTGTATAAAGTCATTTAGATTCACTTTTTTTTTTTTTTTTTATCATGTACACTCATAGGGCAGTTGCATTTCGCTAGACTCGGCCTAGTCCTGGACTAAAACACAGGCACTTTCAATGGCGAGTCATTTTTAGTCTAGGAGTATAGTATTAAGCTGGTTTAGTGATACCTTGCTACCCATCCACATTGCTCCGGACAACTGACGTTTCTTCTCCAGAGTCTGGATTTGCCTCCCTGATTTCAAGAATGCGAACACATTCTGAACGTTCTGATTGGTCCCAGAAACTGATGGGTTGGGCCAGAGCCGGCCAACATGGATGACGTTCTCAAGTTTGACACTCCGGTTAGATTTTGATAGACGATCCAATCGCTGATGAATTTGTTTTGTAAAACGCCCCTCATTTTGAAGTCACACTAACAATTTCTAGAATGGCAGTTTCAGACTGAATGTATGTAGCGATCAATAGAGCAGTAGAATTAAATTCACAGTGAGTTGTCTGACAAGGTTAAGTTCAACTGTCTGTGAGACAACTGATCAGAGGACCAATGACTTTGGTAATGAGTGTCTTTGAAAGACACGTATCTTTATCTGAAAGAGTCTCTCTGTAACAGTATAGTACTTAATGTCTCCTTCATCTGTTTATAACGTATGCGCTGCTTGGTTCCGGAAGTTCTTTACAACAAAAAGTTAATCTAATAGGTTAAAAACCAACCTACACCAAAGTGCTGATATTTTTTGCTTGTACATAATTGCACATTGTATTTTTCCATTTAGAAATAATATTGATAATAATGTACAATATTTACTTTTAAAGTGCAGTTTTTATACCTATTTAAGTGATCAACTGTTTTCTGACTGGGAGGTCTTTGAGAGTATGTTAGGAATGTGTTAAAACAGCTTCAACGTTAGTCAGGGCAGGTCTGTGCTGTCACTGTACAGATGCCTTGATGAAGAGACTACTTGATAGGCTGCTAAAATGGCACCCCACTCACTACATAGTGCACTACTGGATGAGGCAGCAAAGCTCTTTTTTTTTGGGAGCTCCCAAGTGGCGCAGTGGTCTAAGACACTGCATCTCAGTGCTAGAGGCGTCACTACAGATAACCTGGTTCAAATCCAGACTGTATCAAAACCGGCCGTGATTGGAGGCGCCCAATTGGCCCAGTTGAGTTTGGCCGGTGTAGGCCGACATTGTAAATAAGAGTTTGTTCTTAACTGACTTGCCTAGTTAAATAAAAATAAAGGGCCCATAGGGCTCTGGTCAAAAGTGGTGCAGTGTATAGGGAATAGGGTGCCATTTTGGATTCAGACAGACTGTATTTTCCATTCATACTCAGCACCACCATGCCCAACATTATCAGTCTGAAGATTTGCCGCCGGGTCCTATGGGGTGCTAGCACCTGTGAGAACCCCACTTCATGACACCTTTCAGTAACCGGCTGCGAGTCTGCAGACCGATGCCTCTCCCCATACCCTACTGTTGCTCCTGACCTGCGTAGCCCTTTGCATGTTAAGTTCACCCCATCTACTGTAGCTAGAAACAACCAATTGGGAAGTCAGCCAGGCAATACGGTATATGCCTGTCTTATCTGTGTTTTTGTTTTGAGCTTGCCTTCATTTTGATGTGGTTTTATTTAATGATAATCAACGTGTCTGTTTTCTGGGTCTATGACTGCAGTGTCTGAGCTGGTTCCTTCACTGGGAAATGGAGGACTTGAGATATGTAAATGCTCTACTGACATCAGTGCATGGATTTATGAAAAGGTTTGTTTTTACACTTGACTCAAGTTAGGGTTGCATCCTTTTAGAATCATGAATTATGTTTTTGTGTTGTCTGAAGACCTTGCCATGTTTTTAACCACCCAGGGTCCACAAATATTACTGAAATATACTGTCAAATTGTACAGCTGTAGCCTTCTTGTGTCCTATAATGTAAAAAAGGAATTATGAAAACACTCTGTAACACAAGTCTGTTTCCCTGTTGAGTTTCATTCTGAAACGAACACGACCACTGTAAAAACCGCTTGTAAAAAATTAACACAACACGTTCAGCTTACTCAATACTGGTCTGCTTCTTTAAAACGTGTATAAATGCTCTATATAATTTTTCTTCTCTGGCATTTGTAGTATATGTGTATATGTACATTTCAAAATCAAATGTAACATCTTTGCTTGAACTGTCAAATGTGAATGACTGTACATAGAGGGAGTTTATTTTCTAAAACATTGCTCTAACATCAAAAAGTAGTGTTTAACTGAAATAATCCAACTTTTGAATACTGTACGTAAGTGCATTAAATGAAATTAAAGTCTATCACCCTATCCTGTTGCTTAATTAAAAAAAGAATGTGCCTGTTAACCACAGATCTACCAGGAGATGGCGCCAAAACAACATGATCAAATGAAAGGTTAAGCATTGTTGCGTTGTACAGGTAACTGCCAAGAAAATAAAAACACTTGAGTAAATGAGGAATATAAAGTGTGGTTCAGTTGGAAGAGCATGGCACTTTGTTGTGGGTTCAATTCCCACGGGGGACCAGTATGAAAAATGGATGCACTCTACTGTAATTTTCTGGATAAGAGCATCTGCTAAATGACAATGTTAAAGTACAGTGTATGTAGAAAGCAGATGCTGCCACACAGGTGTGGATCCTGAGTTAATTAAGCAAATAACATCCCATGTTTAATCCCGGTTATTTTGGCTACCATGGCTATAAGAAGAGATCTGTGACTTTAAAAGAGGGGTCTCAAAGGAGCATAAGGGGTCGCATGTGTGTGACCAGATCTCAACACAATAGAACACGGCGCCTGAAACATCATTTTCCACCACCATAAACAAAACATCAAATGGAATTCCTTGTGGAAGAATGTCTCATCCCTCCAATAGAGTTCCAGACACTTGTAGAATCTCTGCCAAGGCGCATGGAAGCTGTTCTGGCAGCTCGTGGTGGCCCAACGCCCTATTAAGACACTATATATTGCTGTTTGCTTTATTTAACCAGTTACCTGTATTTGGTGCTCATTTGAATAAACAATCCATGTGAGTTTGTGCACTTGGTCCCTCTGTCCTTGACACCAAGACAAAGGCAGCTTAGACATCTTATTCCAGGGCTATAATGCTTCAGAATGACTCTGGGAGGGAGGCTATACACCATAGCATGATGGAAATGCACACAATATTTTCTAACAATCCTTTTGAGAGCAGCCAGGCACATCTTGTCTTAATGTGATCAGCAGTTTCAGAGTGAAATAATTAGAGCATTGCTCCAGCTCTGTCTAATTCAATTAACTCCACATCCCTTCAGCTATTTCCTACCACATTTACACAATCATTATGGATTCAATATCTGCTAGACAACTTGTTTTCATTTCACAAAAAAGTTAAAGTACAATAACTTCCAACTGTAACAATCTTGGAGAGTGTGTGAGATGCCATAAATCATCCCAGTGCAATAAAACAGACAAACACTCAGGCCTACAGTACAAGTGTGTGAATATGTCAAACGTTATACAGTGCCTTCGGAAAGTATTCAGGCCATTTGACTTTTTCCACATTTTGTTACATTACAGCCTTATTCTAAAATTGATACAAGTTTTTTTTCCCTTATCAATCTACACACAATACCCCATAATGACAAAGCAAAAAAGGGTTTTTGGAAATGTTTGCTAATTTATAAAAAAAATAAAAAAAATAAAAATGAAATATCACGTCTATCTAGTATTCGGACCCTTTACTCAGTACTTTGTTGAAGCAACTTTGGCATAGAGTCTTCTTGGGTATGGCGCTACAAGCTTGGCACACCTGTATTTGGGGAGTTTCTCACATTCTTCTCTGTAGATGCTCTCAAGCTCTGTCAGGTTTGATGGGGAGCGTTGCTGCACAGCTATTTTCAGGTCTCTTCAGATATGTTAGATGGGGTTCAAGTCCTAGCTCTGGCTGGGCCACTCAAGGACAATCAGAGACTTGTCCCGAAGCCACTCCTACGCTGTCTTGGCTGTGTGCTTAGGGTCGTTGTCCTGTTGGAAGGTGAACCATCGCCTGACTGAGGCGCTCTCGAGCAGGTTTTCATCAAGGATCTCTGTACTTTTCTCTGTTCCTTTCCTACGATCCTGACTAGTCTCCCAGTCCCTGCAGCTGAAAAACATCCCCACATCCCCGCTGCCACCACCGTGCTTCACTGTAGGGATGGTGCCAGGTTTCCTCCAGACGTGACACTTTAGCATTCAGGCCAAAGAGTTCAATCTTGTTTCTCATGGTCTGAGAGTCTTTTGATGCCTTTTGGCAAACTTCAAGCAGGCTGTCGGGACTGCTCCCGAGATGGTTGTCCTTCTGGAACGTTCTCCCATCTCTACAGACGAACTCTAGAGCTCTGTCAGAGTGACCATCAGGTTCTTGGTCACCTCCCTGACCAAGGCCCTTCTCCCCCGATTGCGCCTTTTCAAATCATGTCCAATCAATTGAATTTACCACAGGTGAACTCCAATCAAGTTGTAGAAACATCTCAAGGATAATCAATGGAGACCGGATGCATCGGAGCTCAACTTCGAGTCTCATAGCAAAGGGTCTGAATACTTATGGAATATTATTTTTAATACATTGGCAAAAATGTCTATCAACCTGTTTTCACTTTTTAATTATGGGGTATTGTGTGTAGATTGCTGAGGAAAATCTTGTATTTAATCAATTTTAGAATAAGGCTGTGACAAAATGTGGAAAAAGTAAAGTGGTCTGAATACTTTCCGAAGGCACTGTATACATATATATCTATATATATAGGGTAATTTAGTATAATAAACACTACAATGTAATGTATTTCAATACCATATACATGCACTGAAACAAAACAGACCAGTTTGATGAAAGTCTGTGGAAATACTTTTAAGAGTGCACCAAAGCCGAAGTGCACATGGGATATTTTAGTGACACTTCTGCTGTATTTCTTACTATTTGCGAGTAGCTCTCCATATCGCTACATTGTAAGTGTGGATATAAGACATCTCAAATAATGTCTTACAACTACAGTCGTGGCCAAAGGTTTTGAGAATGACACAAGTATTGGTCTCCACAAAGTTTGCTGCTTCAGTGTTCTTAGATCTTTATGTCAGGAGTTACTATGGTACACTGAAGTATAATTACAAGTATTCCATAAGTGTCAAAGGCTTTCATTGACAATGACATTCAGTTTATGCAAAGAGTCAATATTTGCAGTGTTGAACCTTCTTTTTCAAGACCTCTGCAATCCGCCCTGGCATGCTGTCAATTAACTTCTGGGCCACATCCTGACTGATGGCAGGCCATTCTTGCATAATCAATGCTTGGAGTTTGTCAGAAGTTGTGGGTTTTTGTTTGTCCACCCGCCTCTTGAGGAACGACCACAAGTTCTCAATGGGATTAAGGTCTGGGGAGTTTCCTGGCCAATTACCCAAAATGTCTATGTTTTGTTCCCCGAGCCACATAGTTATCACTTTAGCCTTATGGCAAAGTGCTCCATCATGCTGGAAAAGGCATTGGTTGTCACCAAACTGTTCTTAGATGGTTAGGAGAAGTTGCTCTCGGAGGATGTGTTGGTACCATTCTTTATTCATGGCTGTGTTCTTAGGCAAAATTGTGAGTGAGCCCACTCCCTTGGCTGAGAAGCAACCCCACACATGAATGGTCTGAGGATGCTTTACTGTTGGCACAGGACTGATGGTAGCGCTCACCTTGTCTTCTCCGGACAAGGTGTTTTCCGGATGGCCCAAACAATCGGAAAGGGGATTCATCAGAGAAAATTACTCTACCCCAGTCCTCAGCAGTCCAATCCCTGTACCTTTTGCAGAATATCAGTCTGTCCCTGATGTTTTTCCTGGAGAGAAGTGGCTTCTTTGCTGCCCTTCTTGACATCAGGTCATCCTCCAAAGGTCTTTGCCTCACTGTGCGTGCAGATGCACTCACACCTGCCTGCTGCCATTCCTGAGCAAGCTCTGCACTGGTGTTGCCCCAATCCCACAGCTGAATCAACTTTAGGAGACGGTCCTGGCGCTTGCCAGACTTTCTTGGGCACCCTGACGCCTTCTTCACAACAATTGAACCTCTCTCCTTGAAGTTCTTGATCCGATAAATGGTTGATTTAGGTGCAATCTTACTAGCAGCAATATCCTTGCCTGTGAAGCCCTTTTTGTGCAAAGCAATTATGACAGCATTTGTTTCCTTGCAGGTAACCATGGTTGACAGAGGAAGAACAATGATTTCAAGCATCACCCTCCTTTTAAAGCTTTCAGTCTGTTATTCTGACTCAATCAGCATGACAGAGTGATCTCCAGCCTTGTCCTCGTCAACACTCTCATCTGTGTTAATGAGACAATCACTGACATGATGGCAGCTGGTCCTTTTGTGGCAGGAATGAAATGCAGTGGAAATGTTTTTGGGGGATTAAGTTCATTTTCATGGCAAAGAGGGACTTTGCAATTAATTGCAATTCATCTGATCACTCTTCATGACATTCTGGAGTATATGCAAATTGCCATCATCAACACTGAGGCAGCAAACTTTGTGGAGACCAATACTTATGTCATTCTCAAAACTTTTGGCCACGACTGTACACCTAGTATACTTTAAGTGGGGTCATTTTAGCACGTAGAAGTACAATTAGTTGATTAAATAGTACTATCAACACAACTTCAATTTATTTAGCACAAAGAAAGTTGGTCCAAAAAAACAATCTAAATACATGCATATTTGTGAGGGCTTGGTTGTGGTAAGGCCTCTTACTCCCACCTAGGGGAGGAGAGAGGCACACAACCAGGCTCTCACACATTATCAGGGAGATTATCATCCCCAATCAGAGACAGCTGTCTAGCGTTGTCTCTGATTGGGGATGGTATTTAAGATCTGCCCAGATCCACCTGTGTGTGGATCATTGTTCATTTGTTTGTCTGCACTGCCAGCAGCATCCAAGTAAGTCACAGTGTTTTTCGTTTGTAATCGTGTTTGTTTTTTCAGTCTCCTTTTTATGTTTAAATGCTTCGTGAGAACACCTCATTTTTAATAAAAAGGATGACACTTCACCAGCGCTCCGTATATCGTCCCTTATATCCTACGCACCGTGACAGAATGATCCACCACCCTGGGACACAACGGGGGATTACTTTGGGAGATATCCTCCTCGGTATGGGGAAAATTACCGAGGAGGAACACTCCCATTATCGTGCGGTGGAGGAAGGCTGGTGTCCGGAGCAGCAGAGGCGCCGAAGACGGGGGAAACGTCACCGGGCTAAAACTGAGGACCAGCCTGGAGCCCAGAAAAACCCCCAAACTGATTTTGGGGGGGGGCTATGGGGGTGGTCGGGGATCGAGGGAGAAGAGCCCCGACCACTGCACTCGTGGGGGTTCCAGGAGGAGCCCCTACAGCCGTGGGAGCAGGAGTACAGAGAGGAGTCGGAGGAAGACGACAGCGATGTGCTTCTGTTCCCTCACTCGTGGGGGTTCCCGGAGGAGCCCTCACAGGATGGGGATTGGCGTTGGAGTAGGGACGACAGGCATAGTCGTGCTCCAGCGTCAGTTCCCAGTCCGGTGCCTCCAGCGCCGGTCCAGAGTCGGAGGAGGAGGAGACCGACTCAGCGCACCAAACCATCGGTGCGCAACAATAGCCCGGTACGGCCCGCGCCTGCTCCGCGCACCAGCCCTATGGTGCGTTTCCCCAGCCCGGCGCGACCCGTGCCAGCTCAACGCACCGACCCAACGGTGCGTTTCCCCAGCCAGGTACAGCCCGTTCCAGCTACTCGCACCAAACCAGTGGTGCGTTCCCCCAGCCCGGAACGGTCTGTGCCTACTCCTCGCAACCAACCTATGGTGTGTGTCTCCAGCCCGGTGCGACCCGTGCCAGCTCCTCGCACCAGACCTATGGTGCGTGTCCCCAGTCCAGTACGCCCCGTGCCTACTCCACGCACGGAGGCTACCGCGACGGTCACCAGCACAGCTCTGTGGTTGGAGACCATCTCTGCGTCGGTGCCCAGAGTGGGCACGACGTTCAGTCCTGCTGTGGAGCTGGAGCTCCATAGCGCGTCGGTGCCCAGTCTGGGGCCGACAGCCAGCCCAACCACAGGGCTGGAAACCCTCTCTGCGTCGGTGCCCAGGGTGGGCACGACGTTCAGCCCCGCTGTGGAGCAGGAGCTCCATAGCGCGTCGGTGCCCAGTGTGGGGCCGACAGCCAGCCCAACCAGAGGGCTGGAAACCATCTCTGCGTCGGTGCCCAGGGTGGGCACGACGTTCAGCCCCGCTGTGGAGCAGGAGCTCCATAGCGCGTCGGTGCCCAGCGTGGGGCCGACAGCCAGCCCAACCAGAGGGCTGGAAACCATCTCTGCGTCGGTGCCCAGGGTGGGCACGACGTTCAGCCCCGCTGTGGAGCAGGAGCTCCATAGCGTGTCGGTGCCCAGTCTGGGGCCGACAGCCAGCCCAACCAGAGGGCTGGAAACCATCTCTGCGTCGGTGCCCAGGGTGGGCACGACGTTCAGCCCCGCTGTGGAGCAGGAGCTCCATAGCGCGTCGGTGCCCAGTGTGGGGCCGACAGCCAGCCCAACCAGAGGGCTGGAAACCATCTCTGCGTCGGTGCCCAGGGTGGGCACGACGTTCAGCCCCGCTGTGGAGCAGGAGCTCCATAGCGCGTCGGTGCCCAGCGTGGGGCCGACAGCCAGCCCAACCAGAGGGCTGGAAACCATCTCTGCGTCGGTGCCCAGGGTGGGCACGACGTTCAGCCCCGCTGTGGAGCAGGAGCTCCATAGCGTGTCGGTGCCCAGTCTGGGGCCGACAGCCAGCCCAACCAGAGGGCTGGAAACCATCTCTGCGTCGGTGCCCAGGGTGGGCACGACGTTCAGCCCCGCTGTGGAGCAGGAGCTCCATAGCGTGTCGGTGCCCAGTCTGGGGCCGACAGCCAGCCCAACCACAGGGCTGGAAACCCTCTCCGCGTCGGTGCCCAGGGTGGGCACGACGTTCAGCCCCACCAGAGGGTTGGGAACCATCTCTGCGTCGGTGCCCAGGGTGGGCACGACGTTCAGTCCCGCTGTGGAGCAGGAGCTCCATAGCGTGTCGGTGCCCAGTCTGGGGCCGACAGCCAGACCAGCTGCAGGGCTGAAGACCACCTCTGCGTCGGTGCCCAGGGTGGGCACGGCATCCAGCCTGAGGTCTCCGGAGAAGGTCAGCAGCCCGAGGCCTCCTGTGACGGTCAGTAGCCTGAGGTCTCCTGTAAAGGTCAGCAGCCTGAGGCCTCCTGTGAAGGTCAGCAGCCCGAGACCTCCGGAGAAGGTCAGCAGCCCGAGGCCTCCAGTGAGGGTCAGCAGCCCGAGGCCTCCAGTGAGGGTCAGCAGCCCGAGGCCTCCAGTGAAGGTCAGCAGCCCGAGGCCTCCAGTGAAGGTCAGCAGCCCGAGGCCTCCAGTGAAGGTCAGCAGCCCGAGGCCTCCAGTGAAGGTCAGCAGCACGAGGCCTCCAGTGAAGGTCAGCAGCCCGAGGCCTCCAGTGAAGGTCAGCAGCCCGAGGCCTCCAGTGAGGGTCAGCAGCCCGAGGCCTCCAGTGAAGGTCAGCAGCCCGAGGCCTCCAGTGAAGGTCAGCAGCCCGAGGCCTCCAGTGAAGGTCAGCAGCCCGAGGCCTCCAGTGAAGGTCAGCGCCCCGCCACCTCCAGCGAAGGTCAGCGCCCGCCACCTCCAGCGAAGGTCAGCGCCCCGCCACCTCCAGCGAAGGTCAGCGCCCCGCCACCTCCAGCGAAGGTCAGCGCCCCGCCACCTCCAGCGAAGGTCAGCGCCCCGCCACCTCCAGCGAAGGTCAGCGCCCCGCCACCTCCAGCGAAGGTCAGCGTTCCGCCACCTCCAGCGAAGGACAGCAGCCCGGAGCCTCCAGCCACAGCTCAAGGCCTGGAGCCTCCTCCACCGGTGCCCAGTCCGGGGCCGGTCGTCTGCTTCGCTCCAGTGCCGGAGCAGTCCGCTCCACCGGTGCCCAGTCCGGGGCCGGTCGTCTGCGCCGCTCCAGTGCCGGAGCAGTCCGCTCCACCGGTGCCCAGTCCGGGACCGGTCGTCTACGTCGCTCCAGTGCCGGAGCAATCCGCTCCACCGGTGCCCAGTCCGGGGCCGGTCGTCTACGTCGCTCCAGAGACGGAGCAGTCCGCTCCACCGGTGCCCAGTCCGGGGCCGGTCGTCTGCGTCGCTCCAGTGCCGGAGCAGTCCGCTCCACCGGTGCCCAGTCCGGGGCCGGTCGTCTACGTCGCTCCAGGGAAGGAGCAGTCCGCTCCACCGGTGCCCAGTCCAGGGCCGGTTGTCAGCCCCTCTCCAGGGTCGAGGGCTCCCGCACCAGGGTCCAGACAGGACTTGGTGAATGGCGGGAGTACTGAGGGGGGAACCACCGCGCCGGGGTCCGGACCGGACCGGGCGTGCAACGGAGAGGTAGGAGGAAAGCTACTCTCACAGCCTGTGCCACGCCCGGAACCGGAACCGGAGCCCCCACCAGCAACCACCTCAGTACCCCGCCATGTCCCCCCTAGTTTTGGACATTTTTTCTTTTCAGGAGAGGGGGGATTGTATGTGTGCGGTCGGGAGTCCGCACCTTAGGGGGGGGGGTACTGTGAGGGCTTGGTTGTGGTAAGGCCTCTTACTCCCACCTAGGGGAGGAGAGAGGCACACAACCAGGCTCTCACACATTATCAGGGAGATTATCATCCCCAATCAGAGACAGCTGTCTAGCGTTGTCTCTGATTGGGGATGGTATTTAAGATCTGCCCAGATCCACCTGTGTGTGGATCATTGTTCATTTGTTTGTCTGCACTGCCAGCAGCATCCAAGTAAGTCACAGTGTTTTTCGTTTGTAATCGTGTTTGTTTTTTCAGTCTCCTTTTTATGTTTAAATGCTTCGTGAGAACACCTCATTTTTAATAAAAAGGATGACACTTCACCAGCGCTCCGTATATCGTCCCTTATATCCTACGCACCGTGACAATATTAAGTACATCATTTTAAAAATATACAGCGGGTGAAATAAGTATTGAACACGTCACCATTTTTCTCAGTAAATATATTTCCAAAGGTGCTATTGACATCAAAGTTTCACCAGATGTTGGTAACAACCCAAGTAATCCATACATACAAAGAAACCAAAACAAATAAGTTCAGAAATTAAGTTATGTGTAATAATGTGAAATGACACAGGGAAAAAGTATTGAACACATGAAGAAATGGAGGTTCAAAAAGGCATGGAAAGCCAAGACAACAGCTGAAAACTATCAGTAATTAAAAAGCAATCCAGTCCCCTGTCAGTGCAAATATCAGCTGGTTCAGTCCCAACTGATGGCCTACAAAAAGGTTTCATTGCCAAGGTGTCACACAAGACACATCTCATAATGGGTAAAGCAAAGAGCTGTCTCAAGACATTCGCAACCTAATTGTGCAAAACATAATGATGGCATTGGTTATAGGCGCATTTCTAAGCTTCTGAATGTTCCAGTGAGCACTGTTGGGGCCATAATACGGAAGTGGAAAGACAATCATTTCACCATAAATTTGCCTCGACCAGGTGCTCCTCGCAAGATTTCTGACAGAGGAGTGAAAAGAATAATCAGAAGAGTTGTCCAAGAGCCAAGGACCACTTGTGGAGAGCTTAAAAAAGACCTGCAATTAGCAGATACTGTTGTCTCAAAGAAAACAGTAAGTAATGCACTCCACCGCCATGGCCTGTATGCACGCTCACCACGCAAGACTCCATTGCTGAAAAAAAAGCATGTTGAAGCTCGTTTAAAGTTTGCTGCACAACATTTGGAAAAGCCAGTGAAATACTGGGAGAATATAGTGTGGTCAGATGAGAGCAAAATTGAACTGTTTGGATGTCATAATACACACCATGTTTGGAGGAGAAATGGCACTGCACATCACCCTAAAAACACCATATCAACAGTGAAGTTTGGAGGTGGGAACATCATGGTGTGGGGCTGCTTTTCAGCAAATGGTACTGGCAAACTTCACATAATTGAAGGAAGGATGAATGGGCAAATTTACGAGGAGCACCTGGTCTTTTCCCCAAAATAGAAAAGAAACAACTAGGTACTTCCATTTTGGAGTTCCAGAAACATCTGTGGAAGCACAATCCAAAAAAGAGTGCGTCAACAACCTTAACAAGGCTGGGGAGGCACATAAAAAACACCCCTTAAGTGCATATTAAATTAACTAACAGTTAGAGACTTTGCTTTATAAAGACTGGATTTCAAGCAAAACATTATTGAAAATAAAAACATGGTTTGTCTAAGGAAGGATGACAATTGGATGACAGTTGAATTTACTAGGATAAAACAGAAAGGGTCAAAACAGGGCATCTTCACCTGGGCAATGAAGTAAATATACTACAACTGAAATATTCTACAATGCTACACAATTAGCAACAACCAGTTGTAATCACTCAGGCTGTAACAATAATACATGCTTTAAATATGGCCTCCAATTAGCACACTTAGTTACAAACAATACTTGTAGTTAAATACAAACAATATATACAGTACATTAGGGCCACATTTACAATAGGGATATACTTAACATTGGCCTAAACACAGTCATTCATGACTTACTTTCTATACAAGCATCTTTAGGACTCTATTGAACTGGTTTTATTGGTGGAAAGAGGCCTAATGAATGCTGGTGAGCACCCTTTATAGGAATGGCCCCGCCTCTTTCCAGTTGGTCGTTACTGGGTTTTTGATTAAGTTGGTGGTGGCCAATAAGGGGCAGGCTCCCCTCGGGACGGAGAAAAGTGAGAGTTTTCTGCAATACTTGTAAGACATTATTTGAGATGTCCTCTATAAATAGACAATAAGAGCAGCAGAGGAGAACTGACTGGAAGTAGGCTATTGCCATGCATGGTTTTGATGGGACAATAGTAGATAGGTAATGTCTGTGGCTTCATAAGCATGATGCTTTATGATGAACATTGTACTGTATGTGTCACGAGGAGGGCTGCTACGTGCTAAATGTTTTATTTCACCTTTATTTAACTAGGCAAGTCAGTTAAGAACAAATGTGTGCTGCCCTATTGGACTCCTAATCACGGCATGACCGATCAGTAGCGGTGCATCAAAACAAAACAGAACAATAGAGATCAATGCCTGGAGCTTTATAGGGGGAGAAGAGCAGGGGGTCAGAGCGTTCATTCATCTTGATTATCTCTGCCAACTTAATTACAAGCCCAGGAAACAGTAATTAGCACAAGTCTCACATCATTAATCAACTAAAGGCTTCACACTATTTATATCTGATTAATGACGGCTTAAACATGGTCCCAAATGGCACCCTGTTCCCTTTCTACTTTTGACCAGAACCCATATGTAGTGCACTACGTAGTGGTCATAGTAGTGCTACATAGGGAATAGGCTGCCATTTGGGACACAGCCCATGATATTTATATGTCTGTTAATTGTACACAGCTTGCCTTGTTGCTCTAATCTTTTTTTGTCATCAGACACAGGAACGTCATTATGTTTTCTATTGTCATGCTCGGAACAGTAGATGCTAATTGTGCATCATCTCAATCAGAGATTACTTAGATTAAAGGGTTGCTCTCTGTAATTAGACCTTTCATTTGAAACACGTCACTTACAACCATTTGTACTTTCCAGCTTTCTCAGTCTCATGCACAGTCTCACTGTGTACAACCCTTTACCCCGGGTCATTGCTGCAAACATTGCTGTTAACATCTTGTGAGTCAACTAAAATGGCATTATTTGACATTTTAGTCATTCAGCAGCGACAGGAGCAATTCGGGTTAAGTACCTTGCTTAAGGGCACAGCGGCAGATTTTTCACCTTTTAGTTGCTGTCCCGACGTGCTTAACCACTAGGCTATCTAAAACTGTACATAGATAATACAGTACAGAAGCCTGCTATGTGAATCCTCTGTCTGAACAGCATTAAAAAGGTGTAGCAGCTCATTAGATCTATACACAAGTGGAAAAACAGAGAATATTTTGCTAAAAGATGGCTGATAATGGAGATTGGATTTTCATCCATGTTGAAAAATTCCACCGCAGACCGACAGCCTGTGTGTGTGTGTGTGTTTGTGTGTGTGTGTGTGTGTGTGTGTGTGTGTGTGTGTGTGTGTGTGTGTGTGTGTGTGTGTGTGTGTGTGTGTGTGTGTGTGTGTGTGTGTGTGTGTGTGTGTGTGTGTCTGTGTCTGTGTCTGTGTGTGTGTGTGTGTGTGTGTGTGTGTGTGTGAAACAGAGGCCACACCATAATAGGAAAGGATTAAAACCCTAAATGACGGGCTGAAGATACTGAACCAGATTAACATGGCTCTCACAATACCAACAGCTGTTAAACTAAACTCACACAGCTAAAGATATCGTTTCAGATCAGCGCTGGCGTTACAATACAGGCAGCTACAGTCTGGAGGGGCTTAATACAATAGGGAGATGGAGTGGTGGAAAGATGGAGGAGAGTAGAGGGGGGGGATAAAGCAATGCAGTGAAAAACATGTGTTATCTTCACAAAGGGGTTGTCATCTTCAAACGTCTTACATCCCTCCGATCCCCTCAGGATCAAACAGGCTTTGCCTCCCAGAGCTGTTACTCTCTCGCCACTTACTCTCTGTCTCAATCTCTCTTTCGCTCTCTCGCTCTGTCAGTTTCTCGCTCTCACAGACTCTCTCTCGCTATCCATGCTCCCTCCCTCCCTCCCTCCCTCCCTCCCTCCCTCCCTCCCTCCCTCCCTCCCTCCCTCCCTCCCTCCCTCCCTCCCTCTCTCACAGGCCTAGGGGGCTAATCTCAACTCTGCTATTCTCTCATCTATTGTGAGAACCACCATTAACAGAGTGTGATCCTGACACCATTGATGACAAATAATAAAGTTAAACCCCTTTGTCAGGAGTTTATTTGTCCCTGTTGTGGAATCCGTCAACAACAACATAGCTGTATTATAAGCCACTCAGCTTGTTCTATATCCAGTGTAGCCACATTGTTTAGCCAACAGCGGTTTAGTATTGTATGAATGCATTGTAAGGCCCCTCACAAATATGAATGCTGCCTCGCAAATACACTATTAGCAAAAGAACCGCTTGGCAAAATCCGTTACCAGTGACTCTCATATTAGATAAATCTTCTATAATTGTTCTCATTTTTTAATTGTTTTGCCCGTGCATATTTGGGGACTAATTTCCCTCGACACTCAACGCTGAACGCCACAAACCTAATCTTCGCACTCCTCTTCACTCTCCTTCTATCTTCATCGCCGCCTCTCCTGCAGTGTTCTAGTCATCATAAGTAGTTACGCGCGCGCACGCACGCACACACACACACACCATGCCCCAAACACACACACACTTCCTGTGGATTGACATATCTCCAGTCCCTGTGAGAACTGTGCGAAAAGGCTGTTGACTCAGACTTACAGAGGGGACACTGTGGGGCTTTCTGCTGTGAAACCAATCAGATTACACCCAACAAGACTCTGTTAAACACAATCCACATCACTGACTTGTTCTCTCTGCCCTCTCTGTCTGGCTCAAAAGGGCTGTGTATGTATGTATGTGTGTGTGTGTGTGTGTGTGTGTGTGTCTGTATGTTCGTGTATGTGTGTGGCCTAGGAACTGGGATGGTGAGATACGTCAGGAGACAACCTCACAGGAGCATTCTGGGAAAGTGGAGGGGGGCCAAATGGACAGCAGGGCATTGTGGGAGTCGGGGAACAGGATAATAGGTAGACAGAAGGCAGGAAACAGATGCTTGATAAAACACACACGCACACACACGCACGCACGCACACACGCACACACACACACACAGCCCCTACATAGAAGTGATTTTTGTCAGAGTCAGAAAGAGAAGATAACTTTTCGATTGAAAAATAATGCCTCGTGCGCCTCATAGCTCATACTGACTTAGTGCACGAGGCATTATTTTTCTACACACAAATTCTACATTTCCCAGTTTGTTCACCAGATGGTAGCAGTGAGCTTTGCAAAACCTTTAGGTCTTAATCATTTGGCCGATGTGACAAAGCTTGAGATGGATTGATTTAAAGACAGATCTTAACGAACGCTTTTCTAGAAACTTCTGAATATTGACGGCATAATATCACAATCGCCTCAAGAGAAAGGGTACATTTACAATTGATAATCTGGTACATTTGAGCACAAATATAAAGTCCAAGTGAATGTAGTCGGTATATTCTCAGTTTGTTAGATATGAGAGATTTTAATGCACTACAATAATTAAACTCCCATTCACATCCTCTTAACAATTTAGCTTTTAATATATGGGTTAAACACTTATAAATATAATGGATCAACCTAGATTAATCTATTCAGTTTGAGTTGTTTTACTGAGAATTGTAATAATATATCTAAACACTGTACAAGTTCAATATAATATGACAGACATGATAGAATAGAAAATAAAAATAAATATAGACATTTCTTTAAAATACATTTTATTCTAGAGACCAGGTGAAAAAATTGTTCCAGACAAAATTGAGGGAAATATACTGTGAGGCAAAGCCAGTGTTGTTCAGTCTCCACACAGAAAAGGCAGGTGTAACTGTAATCAACATAATGCATCTAAAATAATAGAATTATTTATTTGTTTGTTATTTATACAACTGTACTGTTATTTATATATTACTGCACTGACATTTCTTTGGTTGTGTTATTCCAAGATAAATGCCTTCATTGAAAGATATTGATTTAGTCTAAATGTACTCCTACTTCTACATATATAGAGAAAGAAGACCATAGAAGAGAGGAGAAGAAAAGAGAGAAAGAGAGAGGTTTTATTTCTGTATTTTGTATTTGTAGAGAGATTGACAGATTCCTAATCCAAAAACATCAATTTTAGTAACCTTAGTAACCCACTCCGCAAACATTCAAATTTTTTCTTTATTTTTTTCGCCTAAATAGGCCTACCTCCTACTACTCCTATCTGATGTATTAGGGTTTTAAAACCACCTTCTCTAGAAAATAAATAAGACACATACAAAGCACAGTAACAAATCTTTTTTCAAGTTAAAGTTACTATATTTATGACTTGTGTCAAGGTCATACACAAAGTCCAAATATTATGGAGCTGTGAAGAGTAGAGCGTGTGCGAGAGTAGAGACTCTGTGTGTGTGTGTGCGTGTGCGACTGTGTGCGTGTGTGCGCGTGTGTGCGTGTGTGTGTGTGTGTGTGTGACTGTGTGCGTGTGTGTGCGCGCGCGTGTGTGTGTGTATGTGCTCACCCAGTGTTGGTGGGACAATAGGTCATCTGTGCCCAATTCTAGAGGGTGGGAACTCCAGAACCCTAGAGACCTGTTGATTAGACGACACACAACTATGAGAAGTTTACTTTAGAGGGTGCAGTTTGCTGGATTTTGCTTTCAATGAAGTGTGGAATGCAGCACTCTTGAAGGCTATCGTGTATGTGTCTGCGTGTGTACACATGCACGCTAGTACGCATGCAAGCATGTGTGTGTGTGTGAGTGTGTGTGTGTGAGTGTGTGTGTGCGCGTGTGTGCGTGTGAGCGTGTGAGTGCGTGTGTGCGTGTGTGCGTGTGTGAGTGTGTGTGTGTGAGTGTGTGTACATTTGGGCCCTGTGATGACTCCGGCAGAATGACTCCATGTGAATGCCATTGTGACCCAGGAGGAATAGCGCTGGAGTATTCAGAAGCCTGCTCTCTTTGGCCCGGTCACAGAAGACTTCTCGGTTCGTTGTTTAACATTTGTTAGCACTGTTTTGTTCGGAAGTGGAAGCCTTCCCTTTTTTCACTCTGAACGTGTGGCCTGGTTTCAAAAACCTTTTCAAACACGGATGAACTGGCTTCGTCGGGTTGGACAGGTTGAAAAAGAGATATTAAAAAATTATGAAATATCAGACTCCTGGACTCAAATGAAAAAGGAAAAGGAAAAGGGGGAGGGGTTAAAGAAAGGAACACGTTAACGAACCAAACCTGCGTTACCCAAACAAAAACACTTACTTTCATCCAGCGCTTTCAAACGTGTTCTCATTCTCCCTTTAGATGCAGAAGGAACATCACAAGACCTGGGATCTGAGAGAGTGGAGTAGAAACGCTTTATTTAGACCCAAATGGGTCTCATCTGAAATAATGAATTTGTCCTTGAGAAAAACAAAGGCCAAAATAAAGCGGGCGACAAGAGCTTTTAGAGGAGGAGGGGAGATGGCTGATAATTATTTTCAAGTCCTGCACCTCTCTGTAAATGAGTTCTGTTCCTACAAATACTCTTTCCTATCTTTTATATCTCTCACTCCCTCTCTCTTTTCTCTATGCCTTTGTTTCTTGTTATCTTACCCTCTCCTTGGCTCTCTCTCCTCTCTCTCTCCTCTCTCTCTCTCCTCTCTCTCTCCTCTCTCTCTCCTTGGCTCTCTCTCCTCTCTCCTCTCCTCTCTCTCCCCTCTCTCTCCTCTCTCTCTCCTTGGCTCTCTCCTCTCTCTCTCCTTGGCTCTCTCTCCTCTCTCTCCTCTCTCTCTCCTTGGCTCTCTCTCCTCTCTCTCTCCTCTCTCTCCTCTCTCTCCTCTCTCTCCTCTCTCTCTCCTCTCTCTCTCTCTCCTCTCTCTCTCCTCTCTCTCTCCTCTCTCTCTCCTCTCTCTCTCCTCTCTCTCTTCTCTCTGAGCTTTCCTTTTGTGTCGCAGGCATTTTACACCTTCGCCTGACTATTCCGTTGCTTTGCAGGAATGTGTTGTTAGGCAGCTGATTGTTCCCTGAAAACAATTTTTCTTGACTCATGAACCTCCTACAGTACTGTACAGAACACAACACTTCAGCAGTTATTATCCAAAGGCCTAGTCTTCTCCACCATACTGATTGTCCTAGGCAGTGTATTGTAGTGCGGTATTGCACAGACAGTATTGGACTAGCTAACAGACAGGTGATTGTGTGTCATTGTCTTTGCTTTGTAGCATTCTTGTGAATACAGAAGTTTCCTTCAAGATCTAACAGTGATGTCGTTCAGTCTGTGTGTTTGGGCCACAATAGTACAGGGCTGCATGGTCACAGACCAACAGTATTGGTGATTACAATGCCTTTATTGTGAAGGAGCAATGGTTTTGTTATTTCACTGCCAGGGTCTAAGTGGCTTCCTCTCTTCAGTTTCCTCATCTTTTCAGCTTTAAATGGAAGCTGCAAACGGTCCTTAGATACAGTCTACAGGCACTTCTTCCTATTTTGTTTCAGTTTTTTCATCCAAGGGTGGTTCTACTCAGGGGACCTCTACTAAGGGAGTTTTATTCTCTCGAAGGAGTCTGTTCTTCTCAATGTCTGGGTGAAGACAATAGCTTTTATACAAGGCCTATTGAGACGGCAAGTTTCCGTTAAATATCGCAGTGTGTCATTATAGTTCACATTCTTAATTATGCTTCAGATTTCCCGTAGGGAAAATTAAGAAGGCCACTTCTCTCCACAATCTGTCCATATGGTGATTAATTAAAAGTTTTCTTAAGAATACATTTAATTCAATTCAATTAAAACTGTAAAGTCACAACACAACAATGGCCATAGCCACCTACTACAACACTGTAACCGAACAACAACAAAAAATGTTTGCAATGGAAAGTCCCCCCCCTCAAAAAAATGCAGAACAAAATATGCAAAAAGCAAATATCACTAAAGCCTCCTACATGCTAGGAAGCCTAAGGCACCGCACATGAACATTGCTGCAGCTATTTCTAGATTCCACCCTTGGAATTCGTAGCATGACAAATGAACCATTGGAGTTAGGAATTCCTATTTATCTGCCACGTACAGAGACACTTCACCAGGGTGTGAAGAATAAAGGATTTCTACAAACAAAAAGACGTCTTAGAGGATACATATATATTTTATAAAAAATAGATTGTGTTACGTTTTTTGGAGGGCAAAATATTTGTTTGCTTCTGTCTGATCAAGGTGTTTTGGTTGGTTGGTGTTGTCTTCTTACCAGGATCATGTACCCTTTACCAAACCTATTACCAAACATACAGTTGAAGTCGGACGTTTACATACCCTTAGGTTGAAGTCATTAAAACTCATTTTTCAACCACTCCACAGATTTCATGTTAACAAACTATAGTTTTGGCAAGTCAGTTAGGACATCTACTTTGAGCATGACACAAGTCATTCTTCCAACAATTGTTTACCAACAGATTATTTCACTTATAATTCACTATATCACAATTCCAGTGGGTCAGAAGTTTACATACACTAAGTTAAATTCCAGAAAATTATGTCATGGCTTTATAAGTTTCTGATAGGCTAATTGACATCATTTGAGTCAATTGGAGGTGTACCTGTGGATGTATTTCAAGGCCTACCTTCAAACTCAGTGCCTCTTTGCTCGACATCATGGGAAAATCTAAAGAAATCAGCCAAGACCTCATAAAAGAAATTGTAGACCTCCACAAGTCTGGTTCATCCTTGGGAGCAATTTCCAAATGCCTGGAGGTACCACGTTCATCTGTACAAACAAAAGTATGCAAGTATAAACTCCATGGGACCACGCAGCCGTCATACCGCTCAGGAAGGAGATGAACGTACTTTGGGGCGAAAAATGCAAATCAATCCCAGAACAACAGCAATGGACCTTGTGAAGATGCTGAAACAGGTACAAAGTATCTACAGCGGTTGAAATAAGTATTGAACACGTCACCATTTTTCTCAGTAAATATATTTCCAAAGGTGCTATTGACATGAAATTTTCACCAGATGTTGGTGTAACAACCAAAACAAATAAGTTCAGAAATTAAGTTATGTGTAATAATGTGAAATGACACAGGGAAAACGTATTGAACACATGAAGAAAGGGAGGTGCAAAAAGGCATGGAAAGCCAAGACAACAGCTGAAAACTATCAGTAATTAAAAAGCAATCCAGCCCCCTGTCAGTGCAAATTAATATCAGCTGGTTCAGTCCCAACTGATGGCCTACAAAAAGGTCTCATTGCCAAGGTGTCACACAAGACACATCTCATGATGGGTAAAAGCAAAGAGCTGTCTCAAGACCTTCGCAACCTAATTGTTGCAAAACGTAATGATGGCATTGGTTATAGGCGCATTTCTAAGCTTCTGAATGTTCCAGTGAGCACTGTTGGGGCCATAATACGGAAGTGGAAAGACAATCATTTCACCATAAATTTGCCTCGACCAGGTGCTCCTCGCAAGATTTCTGACAGAGGAGTGAAAAGAATAATCAGAAGTTGTGATTAGTTGTCCATGAGCCAAGGACCACTTGTGGAGAGCTTCAAAAAGACCAGCAATTAGCAGGTACTGTTGTCTCGAAGAAAACAGTAAGTAATGCATTCCACCGCCATGGCCTGTATGCACGCTCACCACACAAGACTCCATCGCTGAAAAAAAAGCATGTTGAAGCTCGTTTAAAATTTGCTGCACAACATTTGGAAAAGCCAGTGAAATACTGGGAGAATATAGTGTGGTCAGACGAGAGCAAAATTGAACTGTTTGGATGTCATAATACACACCATGTTTGGAGGAGAAATGGCACTGCACATCACCCTAAAAACACCATACCAACAGTGAAGTTTGGAGGTGGGAACATCATGGTGTGGGGCTGCTTTTCAGCAAATGGTACTGGCAAACTTCACATAATTGAAGGAAGGACATTCTTGACAAAAATCTGCTGCCATTGTAGTAGAAAAAACTCTTCCTCTTTAAAAACGAAGGCACTTCTGGAGTTTGTAGAAGCAAGATAGACTTTATTGCAAAAAGACAATGAAGCCGAGTGACCTGCAGGAACCACTGCCCTGCAGGAACCACTCCCGTACATCTCTAAGTTTTTGGCTTATGTACAAGTTTTGAAATGTTTATTCATAAGACAGTTATCACAGCTCCACCCATTCTATTTCCACCAACCTGGTCTCAAAACTCCTGATGCTATTTCTTGTTTTCTCTGTATTTTGGAGATAACATTGCCACAGAATACGTGTCTAGTTGTAAGTCAGAAAAATGGGAGGTACACAGGAAGCCTTTACCCCTGGGGGAGTCTCCTGACTCTGGTGACACCCCTCTGGTCAACGGTCAACCTGCTGAGTGGTAGGAGATTGCCTACACCCTACCCTTATCTGCTGAGGACAAAGATATCTTGTCTCTGACAAAGCTGAATATATTCAGAGAGCTATAAAGAATTGGAAATTATACAATAACTATAAAGAATTGGAATTTACACAATACCATCTACAAGGATGATGAAGATGAAACGAGGGTGGACATTTCAGCAAGACAATGATCCCAAACACACAGCCAAGGAAACTCTCAATTGGTTTCAAAGAAAGAAAATAAAGCTGCTAGAATGGCCCAGCCAATCACCTGACTTAAATCCCATTGAAAATCTATGGAAAGAACTGAAGATCAAGATTCATAGAAGAGGCCAACGGAACCTTTAATATTTGAAGACTGTGTGTGGAAGAATGGGCCAAAATCACACCAGAGCAATGCATGCGACAAGTTTCCCATAAAGGAGGCGTCTTGAAGCTGTCATTACCAACAAAGGCTTTTGTACAAAGTATTAAATAAATATCAGTAAGTGTGTTCAATACTTTTTCCCTGTGTCATTTCACATTATTACACATAACTTAATTTATTTTGGTTGTTTTGGTTTCTTTGTATGTATGGATTACTTGGGTTGTTACCAACATCTGGTGAAAATTTCATGTCAATAGCACCTTTGGAAATATATCTACTGAGAAAAATTGTGACGTGTTCAATAGTTATTTCACCCGCTGTATATCCACAGTAAAACGAGTCCTATATCGACATAACCTGAAAGGCCGCTCAGCAAGGAAGAAGCCACTGCTCCAAAACCGCCATACAAAAGCCAGACTACGGTTTGCAACTGCACATGGGGACAAAGATCATACATTTTGGAGAAATGTCCTCTGGTCTGATGAAACAAAAATAGAACTTTGGCCATAATGACCATCGTTATGTTTGGAGGAAAAAGGGGGAGGCTTGCAAGCCGAAGAACACCATCCCAACCTGGGTGGCAGCATCATGTTGTGGGGGTGCTGTGCTGCAGGAGGGACTGGTGCACTTCAAAAATAGATGGCATCATGTGGAAGGAAAATTATGTGGATATATTGAAGCAACATCTCAAGACATCAGTCAGGAAGTTAAAGGTTGGACGCAAATGAGTCTACCAAATGGACAATGACGGCAAGCATACTTCCAAAGTTGTGGCAAAATGGCTTAAGGACAACAAAGTCAAAGTATTGGAGTGGCCATCACAAAGCCCTGACCTCAATCCTATAGAAGATTTGTGGGCAGAACTGAAAAAGCATGTGCGAGTAAGGAGGACTACAAACCTGACTCAGTTACACCAGTTCTGTTAGGAGGAATGGGCCACAATTCACCCAACTTATTGTGGGAAGCTTGTGGAAGGCTACCCGAAACATTTGACCCAAGTTAAACAATTTAAAGGCAATGATACCAAATACTAATTGAGTGTATGTAAACTTCTGACCCACTGGGAATGTGATGAAAGAAATAAAAGCTTAAATAAATAATTCTCTACTATTATTGTCACATCCTTAAAATAAAGTGGTGATACTAACTGACCTATGACAGGGAATGTTTACTAGGATTAAATAATTAAAAACTGAGTTTACATGTATTTGGCTAAGGTGTATGTACATTTCTGACTTCAACTGTAGATATGCAGTACATAACCCAATAGAGCTGTCAGACCTGTATCAGCAGTTCCTAATAGGCCTGACAGTCTGACAACAAGCTTAGCTCATTGAGGGAAAAGCATTGATAAGTAAATAGTGACATATATGTCTTCAGTGTAGCTGTTACATAAACGGGCTCTTCCCCAAACCATCTGTTGGGTGTGAGGTGCTGACTTCATTTGTTGACGACATTGCAGAACAGTGGCTAGGGAGTGAAGGATGACTTAATTTCCCCCTTTTGCTCTTTGAGCAGAGAAGGACCCTAAAGCGTAAACAAAGCTCGGGGTTTTTCCTCTGTGTCTGTGTCTGTATGTCTTGTCCTCGGCTGCTCACTCAGCCTCACTCTAAAAGGCCTGCTGGAGCACTCGCCATAAATCGCCCCACAACCAGCAGGCTACAGGTCACACACACACACACACACACACACACACACAGACACACACAGACACACACAGACACACACAGACACACACAGACACACACAGACACACACACACACACACACACACACAGACACACACAGACACACACAGACACACACACACACACACACACACACACAGACACACACAGACACACACACACACACACAGACACACACAGACACACACAGACACAGACACACACACACACACACACACACACACACACACACACACACACACACACACACACACACACACACACACACACACACACACACACACACACACACACACACACACACACACACACACACACACACAAAATGACAGATGGCTTTGTTGATCAAAAGTTGAAGGCCTGTGATATGTGGTTGTCGTACCTAGAAAACAAAAATGAGCAGCTGAAACAATAACAAAGCGATCTCCCAGCCGTTTCGCTAAGAAGCTAAGGGGCTGGGCTGGAGAAATGTAACCACTCTCAAATTCATAGACAGGGCTATGGATGCAAGGACTGACCATCCATGATATAACAATTATCGTTTTAACCATGTTTTGAGGCTATACAGTGTTTATTTACATTTATTTGGTTTACAAACATTGGAGTAAATAAAACAAGCTTATATTTCGGGTACTGATGGGGTACAACAGTTGAACTAAGTTCATGAAGCATTTCTAAGTTAATGTTAAAATGGATGTAGCTACTGCAGATTCCCACTTTAAGATGACTGCACTAATTGTAACCCACTGGGCAAAAACAGGTTGAATCAACATTGTTTCCATGTTATTTCAACCCAAAGAATCCATGTGATGACATGGAATCAACCTGGAAAATTGATTGGATTTGCAAAAAGTCATTTTGTCTTTTTTTCACCAAACTATTTACCTAAATCCAATGACCTGGTGAAATGTTTTGTGGATTTCTAGTCAAATTCAACGTTAATTGAAAACTCAACCAAATGTAAATCAAAAATAGACCTTGAACTGACATCTGTGCCCAGTGGGAAGTGACTCTGGATAAATGCCCAAAGTCTGCTAAATTACTAAAAAGGTAATGAAAATAAATGGTAAAAGTGAGGGTTCAGATAAAATACTTGTATAGTGAAAGTACTTGGTCCTCAGATTACAATAATAGTGGTAAATAAGTGGTTGGCGCTGCCTTGTGATATTTTAGTGGGTCTACTTCACACGTTTTCCCCTCACATATTGTTCTGCCATCACTAACGGTCTGAGTCCTTTCCTTCCGTCTGATGTTCCTCACACTCTAAAACATATCAGTAAGGTCAAACAGATACGCTTTAGTGGGTTCATTTTACATGATAGAAATCATATGATTACATCCATCAGGGCAATAGTAATGTCAAATCACCCCCATGTTTCTCTCCCATTCTTTCAGGTGTGTGAAGGATGGGGAGCTATTATGGACCAGGGGAGATAAGCGCAGAGCGTGGCCCAGGTCAGTGTAATCTGGGTTAGAACAGATGGGGGTATGGGAGATCAGGACAGGGGCCACTCTTTGATACTGCTGCATTATAAAAGACCGACAGAGATCCCCCTTTTCAGTCAAAGCCGCTGGCCAGGTTTTAGGAAAAGACTGAAAAATACACTTTGAGGATGCACATTTGCTTTGAATGAATGAACCAGAAAGATAATCTATTCTGCAACAAAAATTCAGCACAACAATGGCAGGTTTCATTGAAGGGAAATTGCTCTAACAGAAAATACTGAGAACAAGAGCCATCTGAAGGAAATGATTCCAGCCATTTCTCTAAGCAGCCACAAACAATAATTTGAAGAGTGTGCTTGAGTGAAAACATTTGCTGTCAACAGCCAAGCTTCAAGTAGGCTGTCAAAACAGATGTTCATCCACCACAGGAATAATGCACAGTGAGTTGTTCTAGTAGAGGTCTTCACGCTGACAACCACAAACAAACTGACTGTGAGAGAAAACCAAACAAGGCAGAGGAGGTTTAATGCTGATGACATTTCCAAACACATTCTTGGCTATTGTCCTATTCACTGTTGCCTGAGTGGAGCAGAACTGGGTTCAAATAACATGACACTTCGTTCAAATACTTTAGTAGCTGTGTTTGTTTGAGCTTGCCTACTTTTATTTTATTTTTATTTTTTTATTTCACCTTTATTTAACCAGGTAGGTCAGTTGAGAACAAGTTCTCATTTGCAACTGCGACCTGGCCAAGACAAAAGCAAAGCAGTGCGACAAAAACAACACAGAGTTACACAGTAAACAAACATAGTCAAAAACACAATAGAAAATCTATATACAGAGTGCAAAATGTAGTGCAAAATGCAGTAAGGTTAGGAGGTAGGACAATAAATAGACCATAGTGGTGAAATAAATTACAGATTATCAACATTAACACAGGAATGAAGGATGTGCAAATTATGATGTGCAAATAGATATACTGGAGTGCAAGATTTGTGAAAATAACAAAAATAAATATAAATATGGGGATGAGGTAGTAGTGTGGGCTATTTACAGAAGGGCTATATACAGGTGCAGTGATCGATAAGCAGCTTTGACAACTGATGCTTAAAGTTATTGAGGGAGATAGGAACCTCTAGCTTCAATGATTTTTGCAATTCGTTCCAGTCATTGGCAGCAGCGAACTGGAAGGAATGGCGGCCAAAGGAGGTGTTGGCTTTGGGGGTGACCAGTGAGATATACCTGCTGGAGCGCATGCTACGGGTGGGTGTTGCTATCGTGACCAGTGAGCTGAGGTAGGGCGGGGATTTACCTAATAAAGACTTATAGATGACCTGGAGCCAGTGGGTTTGGCGACGAATATATAATGAAGGCCAGCCAACGAGAGCATACAGGTCGCAGTGGTGGGTAGTGTATGGGGCTTTGGAGACAAAACGGATGGCACTGTGATAGACTACATCCAATTTGCTAAGTAGAGTGTTGGAGGCTAGTTTGTAAATGACATCGCCGAAATCAAGGATCGGTAGGATAGTCAGTTTTACAAGGGCATGTTTGGCAGCATGAGTGAAGGAGGCTTTGTTGCGAAATAGGAAGCCAATTCTGGATTTAATTTTGGATTGGAGATGGTTGATGTGAGTCTGGAAGTTGAATTTACAGTCTAACCAGATGCCTAGGTATTTGTAGGTGTCCACGTATTCTAATTCGGACCCGTCGAGAGTAGTGATGATAGTCCGGTGGGCGGGTGCTGGCAGCGTTCGATAGAAAAGCATGCACTTAGTTTTACTAGCGTTTAAGAGCAGTTGGAGGCCACGGAAGGAGTGTTGTATGGCATTGAAGCTTGTTTGAAGGTTAGTAAACACAGTGTCCAAAGAGGGGCCAGATGTATACAGAATGGTGTCATCTGCGTAGAGATGGATCAGAGAGTCACCAGCAGCGAGAGCGACATCGTTGATGTATATAGAGAAAAGGGTTGGCCCAAGAATTGAACCCTGTGGCACCCCCATAGAGACTGCCAGAGGATCGGACAATAGGCCCTCCGATTTGACACACTGAACTCTGTCTGCAAAGTAGTTAGAGAACCAGGCAAGGCAGTCACTTGAGAAACCAAGGCTGTTGAGTCTGCCAATAAGAATGCGGTGATTGACAGAGTCGAAAGCCTTGGCCAGGTCGATGAAGACGGCTGCACAGTACTGTCTTTTATCGATGGCGGGATGATATCATTCAGTACCTTGAGCGTAGCTGAGGTGCACCCATGACCAGCTCGGAAACCAGATTGCATAGCAGAGAAGGTACGGTGGGATTCGAAGTGGTCAGTTATCTGTTTGTTAACTTGGCTTTCGAAAACTTTAGAAAGGCAGGGCAGGATGGATATTGGTCTATAACAGTTTGGGTCTAGAGTGTCTCCTCCTTTGAAGAGGGGGATGACCGCGGCAGCTTTGGGCAAGTAGCTGCCGGGGGTTCAGAGCTGTTGGCCGGGGTAGGGGTAGCCAGGTGGAAAGCTTGGCCAGCCGTAGCAAAATGCTTATTGAAATTTTCGATAATCGTGGATTTATCGGTGGTAACAGTGTTTCCGAGCCTCAATGCAGTGGGCAACTGGGAGGAGGTGCTCTTATTCTCCATGGACTTAACAGTGTCCCAGAACTTTTTGGAGTTAGTGCTACAGGAAGCAAATTTCTGTTTGAAAAAGCTGGCCTTTGCTTTTCTAACTGACTGTGTGTACTTGTTCCTGACTTCCCTGAATAGCTGCATATCGCGGGGGCTGTTCGATGCTAATGCTACTACACATGGAACCAATGGAATAGTCCCAAAAGTGCAAACACTCTAATTGATATGAAAGAAAACAAATACTATTTGAAGCCAGGTCTGGAGCTAAGGTCTGAGGTCTAGAGCTGGGCTATACTTTGCAACTACTGAGCATGTTATCTAACCATAACCCTAACCCAAACCCTAACCCTAACCCTCACCCTAACTCGAGCCTTAGTGCTGTTGAGACAAATCTAACTACAGATGTAGGATAGTAATTTGATCATCCTGTGGCAGAAGAACCTTCCTGCAATGCAGGAATTGTAAAACTTGTAGTGTATTTGAGGTTTCAAAAGGCTTCTGAAGTTTGCAATTTCCACTTTCAAATTGATTGGCTCAAATTAAGATTCTACATATGTACCATTACCCCATATGAGAGCCGGAACATCCAATATGATCCATAAATTCCCTGTCTGCAAACAAGATAATTTTGAATTTGTGTGTGATATATCCACACTACAGTATACAGTGCCTTCGGAAAGTATTCAGACCCTTTGACTTTTTCCACATTTTGTTAGGTTACAGATTAAATCGTTTTTCCCCCTCATCAATCTACACACAATACCCCATAATGACAAAGCAAAAACAGGTTTTAAGAAATTGGTGCTAATTTATACAAAAAAAAAAAAAACTGAAATATCACATTTACATAAGTATTCATACCCTTTACTCAATACTTTGTTGAAGCACCTTTGGTAGCAATTACAGCCTAGAGTCTTCTTGGGTATGACGCTACAAGCTTGGCACACCTGTATTTGGGAAGTTTCTCCCATTATTTTCTGCAGATCCTCTCAAGCTCTGTCAGGTTGGATGAGGAGCGTTGCTGCACAACTACTTTCAGGTCTCTCCAGAGATGTTAGATGGGTTCAAGTCCGGGCTCTGGCTGGGCCACTCAAGGACATTTAGAGACTTGTCCCGAAGCCACTCCTGCATTGTCTTGGCTGTGTGCTTAGGGTTGTTGTCCTGCTGGAGGGTGAATCTTCGTCCCAGTTTGAGGTCCTGAGTGCTCTGGAGCAAGTTTTCATTAAGGATCTCTCTGTACTTTTCTCTGTTCATCTTTCCCTCGATCCTGACTAGTCTCCCAGTCTCTGCCGCTGAAAAACATCTCCACAGCATGATGCTGCAACCTCCATGCTTTACCGTAGGGATGGTGTCAGGTTTCTTCCAGACGTGACGTTTGGCATTCAGGCGTAATAGTTCAATCTTGGTTTCATCAGACCAGAGAATCTTGTTTCTCATGGTTTGAGAGTCTTTAGGTGTCTTTTGGCAAGTCCAAGCGGGCTGTCATGTGCCTTTTACTGAGGAGTGGCTTCCATCTGGCCACGCTACCATAAAGGCCTGATTGGTGGAGTGCTGCAGAGATGGTTGTCATTCTGGAAGGTTCTCCCATCTCCACAGAGGAACTCTGGAGCTCTGTCAGAGTGGCCATCAGGTTCTTGGTCACCACCTTGACCAAGGCCCTTCTCCCCCAATTTCTCAGTTTGGCCTGGCGGCCAGCTCTAGGAAGAGTCTTGGTGGTTCTTCCATTTAAGAATGTTGGAGGCCACTGTGTTCTTGGGGGCTTCAATGGTGCAGAAATGTTTTGGTACCCTTCCCCAGATCTGTGCCGACACAATCCTGTCTCTGAGCTCTACAGACAATTCCTTCGACCTCATGGCTTGGTTTTTGCTCTGACATGCACTGTCAACTGTGGGACCTTATATACAAAGGTGTGTGCCTTTCCAAATCATGTCCAATCAATTGAATTTATCTTATCACAGGTGGACTCCAATCAAGTTGTAGAAACATCTCAAGGATGATCAATGGAAACAGGATGCACCTGAGCTCAATTTAGATTCTCATAGCAAAAGGTCTGAATACTTATGGTGTATTGTGTGTAGATTGCTGAGGATTTTTTATGTATTTAATCCATTTTAGAATAAGGCTGTAACATAACAACATGTGGAAAAAGTAAAGTGGTCTGAATACTTTCCTAAGGCACTGTAACCCTATAATTACCCAATTCTTCCCCCATCCCATCGCTTCCGAGTTAATCTCCTTACATCTACAGGAGGTTTAACATCGTCATGACTCCAGTCATTCAGAGGAGAGGCCATGCCAGAACAAAAAGTTCCCCTCAAACTCTACAGTGCTGGGCTGAGACAAGTGAGGGAGAACGAGGAATCGAGAGAGGGAAAAAGAGAGAGAGAGGAACATTCTTCTCTTTTAATTGAGTGTCAGGAATGGCCCCACAGATTAAAACATAAATAAATATCTGGGTCTGATGAGGCTAGGAGAGGATGGATAGGGGGGCTAATACCACCATACAAGCTGTCATATTTGTTATTGATATTTACTGGGTGTCGTCTCAGTCTCTCCATCCCTCGGCTCGCCCATGGGGATTAGTGGTTAATAGCTGTAGGGTTTATGGGTGTAGTGTGAGCCTCTGTCAACCCAAGGGTCCTGCAGCCATCACCACATCACTGAGATTACTGAGCCTGAATGATGCCTCTTTTAAGTGCCCACTGAGATGATCAGAGGATGAGAGGATGAGAGGGGGAACTTTGTCAAACTTCTTTGTAGGTGGAGAGCTGGGTGCGGAGGACCCTTTTATTGTTGTTTTGTGATAATGAGCTGATGTTGGATGGGTGTCATGGTAGGAACTATGTGGATTCAGATAATGCTCTCTCTTTCTCTCTTTCTCTCTTCTCCCACTCTTACACCTGTCACCATCACCCCTTTACAGGTAATACATCACCTCAGGTTCTGATACCGTCTTCATGCATCCATACACCTACTATTTCCCTGTACTTTTTCACTTGTATGTTGTACATTTTCTACATTCTGTCTCAGTGTCTCTCTGTACAGTGTTCTCTACTCTTTCTCTCCCTTCTCCATTCTGCTGACAGCCGTGCTCCTATGGCATGTGCCTGCTGTTCCTCAGCTTGACTGTGTGATCAGTCCCTCTCTCTCTCCAGCTCCTCCACACACTCCACACACACACACTTCATCTCATCTTGTTAGTGCGCCCTTTCTGAGCCACACATGCGCACGCCTCCCTCCCTCCCTCCCTCCCTGCCAATTCCCTGTCTATATTAACTCACATACCATCTTATGTATTGCCAAAGCAGATTGTGTTTGGAGGGCAAGTAATTAAAGGGGGAGAATGGGGAGGGAGCGTAGAAAAAAAATGGTAATGTAATTTTGGCTGCGATATTTACAGAAATGGTAAAGCCTTATAAAGCGAGCGACATGACAGAGTCAACACCGCGGAGAATAATGATTTAGCGGCGAGATTTAGTGGGATGGGATCTGGCACTTCCCTAATTACGAGAGGCCAAATGTCAAGCCTGCTCACTGTCAACGTGGCCGCAGTTCTTTCTCTCTTTCTGCAAGTTTTTATCCGTGTTTTTATGAATCTCATTAGAAGTCATTAAAGTGTCGTGAGATTTTCGACAGCCTCCGCTCGGTGGCCTGTAGAACCTCTCTGGAAAAGAAGAGAGGAGGAGGAGGAGGAGGAGAGGAAAGGAAAGGAAGAGAGGAGATAAGAGGGAGGAGACAAGGGGGGAGAGAACAGTAATTGGTTGTTTTCTCTACTAGGAATTACCAAACATTTTCTCAGAAAGTGTCTCCAATGGGGAGGTGATGTGAGGTGATATCAACAAATGACTTATAGACTTTCATAGCATAAAAGGCGTAGAAAGGGGTCTCTCCATTGTGTTTCCATTGGAGCCTCAAAAAGATAGGGTGCAGGTAATTGTTGGTCATGCTCCCAATTACTGCATCAATAGATGGGTTCACCCTGCCCCAGCCCTGCCCTGCCTTACCCCTGGATGTCCTTCACTATGCTCACTATGTCTCTCCGGTTTTCCAGATTCTTTGTCCCTGTATTATCAACATCTGTGCCCTTCAACGGTTGGTCTCTGTGCCTCTTACTGTCTGTTTTCTCTCTCTCTCTCTCTCTCTCTCTCTCTCTCTCTCTCTCGATCTCTCTCTCGATCTCTCTCTCTCTCTCTCTCAAATTTGTCAATTTAAGGGCTTTATTGGCATTGGAAACATATGTTTACATTGCTAAAGCAAGTGAAATAGATAATAAATAAAAGTGAAATAAACAATAAAAATGAACAGTAAACATTACACTTACAAAAGTTCCAAAATAATAAAGACATTTCAAATGTCATATTATGTCTATATACAGTGTTATAATGATGTGCAAATAGTTAAAGTACAAAAGGGAAAATAAATAAACATAAACATGGGTTGTATTTAGATGGTGTTTGTTTGTTCTTCACTGGTTGCCCATTTCTTGTGGCAACAGATCACAAATCTTATCTACTGTGGTATTTCACCCAGTAGATATGGGAGTTTATCAAAATTGTATTTGTTTTCAAATTCTTTGTGGGTCTGTCTAATCTGAGGGAAATATGTGTCTCTAATATGGTCAAACATCTGGAAGGAGGTTAGGAAGTGCATCTCAATTTCCACCTCATTTTGTGGGCAGTGTGCACATAACCTGTCTTCTTGAGAGCCAGGTCTGCCTTTGTCGGCCTTTCTCAATAGCAAGGCTATGCTCACTGAATCTGTACATAGTCAAAGATTTCCTTCATCTTCGGTCAGTCACAGTGGTCAGGTATTCTTCCACTGTGTACTCTCTGTTAAGGGCCAAATAGCATTCTAGTGTGCTCAGTTTTTTTGTAAATTCTTTCCAATGTGTCAAGTAATTCTCTTTTTGTTTTCTCATGATTTGGTTGGGTCTAATTGTGTTGCTGTCCTGGGTTCTGTGGGGTCTGTTTGTGTTCATGAACAAAGCCCCAGGACCAGCTTGCTTAGGGGACCATTCTCAAGGTTCATCTCTCTGAAGGTGATGGCTTTGTTTTGGAAGGTTTGGGAATTGCTTCCTTTTAGGTGGTTGTACTCTCTCTCTCTCTCTCTCTCTCTCTCTCTCTCTCTCTCTCTCTCTCTCTCTCTCTCTCTCTCTCTCTCTCTCTCTCTCTCTCTCTCTCTCTCTCTCTCTCTGTATAACCCTCTTTTTGTCTCTCTGCCTCTGGGTAACAGGGTTGTCAGTGCTGGACTAGACTGGTGTGTAGTAGTAAGGTACTATAGTAGGTTGTGGCTGAGATGTTGTGTAGCTGTATAATGGGGTTGATTGGGTTGACTGTGAAGTTACTTATCTAATAGGACTGTAAGGTTATGAGTGGCTGGGCTGCGTGCCGGTGTGCCGGGGCTCTACAGATGGCTTGGTGCTGTGGAGGTGACAGGAGTGTGTGTGTGTGAGAGAGCGAGAATGTGTGTGTGAGTGTGTTTGTTAGAGAGAGAGAGAGAGAGAGAGAGAGAGAGAGAGAGAGAGAGAGAGAGAGAGAGAGAGAGAGAGAGAGAGAGAGAGAGAGAGAGAGAGAGAGAGAGAGAGAGAGAGAGAGAGAGAGAGAGAGAGAGAGAGAGATGTGCGTGAGTGTGTATGTGAGTGTGTGTGTGTGTGCGAGAGAGGCGTTGGCGTGTGTGTGACAGATAGAGATGCTCAGAGCCTCGGGCATCGACGGGTGCCCTGAGAGTTGGCAAGGAGAAGCGTGCGAGGCCCGCGTGGGCGAGAGACGACAGTGAGGTACGAACCGGGAGGGAGAAGGGGATGGAGGGAGGTAAGGAGGAAATACGAGGAAGAGAGGTAAGACATGATTTAGAAGAGATCAGGAGGAGAGCAGGAAGAAAGGAGTGAGACGGGGGGAGGACGAGCAACTTTACTATCACCTGTCTGTTCATTCTCCAGTAATGTCTGAAGTGTTGAAGATATTCTCACGTCTTGCAACAGCCCTGGTTATATTAATGACACTGCTTTGAAATACGGAAGTTGGTTTTATTTTTTATTCCAGTACACCATTTAGTGTTCATCCCGGTGTCTGACATTGAGCTACAATGAAATTGAGCAGTGAATACTAGTTCTTCCTGCAGCTACATGTTTCCATTACCCTTCCAACATTTTGTTCTCAAAAACCTAGAATGTCGAATAAAATAAATAAATAAGGATTGTCCTGACTTTCAAGAATGGCTGAATTGCTTCGCCTTGCTTATCTGGTTGGCTGGTAAGTTTCACCATCCAATTATTTCAGATCTACAGAAATGCAAGTTTCAACATGTCACGGACCCTGGCGATATATCGGCACATGAGAATTATTAGAATATGGTAAATATTAGTCAATTATTGCATTCCATCCATGCTGGCGCCAATTTATTAATGCATAATTTTCCAAAATGGGTAATGGAAACACTTCAACCAGGTCATTACATTATGAACTTTCTAAACGTCGACACAAAATCACAGAACAAGTTCATGGAAACATAGCTACTAATAATTCACCCCTGTCGAACAGATACAAATGTTGTCAATCTTTAGAACGTTTCTCCTACAGCTGCCGTTCCGTTCAAAATGTTTTTTTGTGACATTGCTTTTGTTAAATAAATCTGCTTCAATGGAAACCTGCCTACTGATCTCTCAGAGAAAAGTTTTGGCCTTTTGAATTGTTGTCAATGGAGACTGAAAAACAGCTTCTATCTCAAGGGCATCAGACAGTTAAACAGCCATCACTAGCACATTAGAGGCTGCTGCCTATTAGGCATAGACTAGAAATCACTGGCCACTTTAAGAAATGGAACACTAGTCACTTTAATAATGTTTACATATCTGGCGTTACTCATCTCGTATGTATATACTGTATTCAATACTATTCTAATGTATCTTAGTCCATGCTGCTCGTCCATATATGTATATAGTCCAAATTCATTCCTCACTAGATTTGTGTGTATTTGGATATATGTTGTGTAATTGTTAGATATTACTTGTTAGATATTACTGCACTGTCGGAGCTAGAAGCACAATCATTTCGCTACACCCGCATGTGACCAATACCATTTGATTTGATTTGAAAATGTCAAATAGTGTAGTAGTGTAAAAATAATGATGACCTCATCAACAAGATTGGGGCAAGGATGTGTAACATGAGATACTCAGTAACGTCAATGTCAGCCCAATACGTTCACTGTTTAACCCTGCCTCAGTCTCATTCGCTGTTCTGACAGTATTAGTTGAGGCATAACTTAGATTGGTTGAGAATAGAGCAATCAGAAACTTCCATGAATATGATGTAAGTACTGTGTGGCTCAATGATTGGTCAATGCTGAATTGGTCCATGTTGTATTTGTTTAATCAGGTAATTAACCACCAGAAACTGTGTAATCCACTCATTTCATTACACCGTGATTATAGTGTTTACAGAGACTGACTGACTGAGCATTGCCATGGCTTATTCAAGGCTGTCCTGCTTCCTGCCTCTCAACAGGACCAGATCACAATTGGCCATATATGGTGCTGATGTTGATGTTGTCCATGTTCATTGGTCGGTTTTTTGAGGTAAAGAATGTGACAGAAGCAGATAAAATGTTTGAATGGCTAGACGGGGCCTTGGGTTCACCCATGATGAAAGCCTTAATCAAGGATTCAGCTAAATAAAATTGTTGCTACGTGAAATACAGTACAATACAAAGTGTAGGTATGCAGACCAATACACAACACAAACACCAACAGCACTTTGGTAGCCAAGCTAACTAGAACAATACAGTTGTACCATTTGGGGCTGGATGATGAGATTATATGTTTCCCTTCAGGGACATTAGTGATGTTTGAAACAGAAAGCTTTCAGCCTGTTGGTGAATCTCACGTTAATGACAGTACCAACACTCCAAAGAACATTAGACTGGTGGATTAAGGTGAGAGGATTAGCATCATATCTACAGAATGGAAAGCATCAAACCTTTCTGTATGCATAGACACAGCAGGAGAGCAAAATGTGCTTCTCCGAAGTCAGTCAGAACAGAGCAATACAACCAATTCAAGTTAAGTACTCTCCATGAAGCCATGGCAGTGCAAACAGAACAGGAAGACAAGATGGAGGTGCACCCACCGCCGGCCTCGCCTCTCCATCTCTCATCTCTGTCTGTCTGGCAGGGATGGGGTCCTCCGGCTCCTCCCTTTAGGCGGCTGACATAGTGCCTGCCATCCCGCCCCACCTCCTGCTGAGACGAGAGAGGTGCTTCAGGGGAAACCCCTGCTGAGCCACACACACACACACACACACACACAGACACACACACACACACACACACACACACACACACAAATGCACACACACTGGCATGGCACCCCCCGGCCTCACCCCCACTCCTGACACTAAGCCTGCAGAAGCAGAGAGAGAGTAGGCTACGTCTCTACTAACTCAGGTTGGCAGGTGAGTCTAAGCACTCCCTCTGTCTCTCTCTCTCATTCTCTCTCTCTCTTGCTTTCTAAATCTCTTTTTCATTCTCTCTCTCTCTGTCTCTCTCCATCACCCCCCCCCCCCCCCCCCGCTACTGCTACCCCATACTGCAGTCAGGTTGGGGGGAGTTAAACTCATCTGTCTGTGTAACAGAGGGCTGAAGTGACAGAGGACTCCTGTTTCTGGAAGATAAACAACACTGGGAGATCCAAACACTCAGACACACTGTGACACACATCTATCTCTCTGTGACACACAAACAACAAAGTGACAAGTTTTAGTGTTTAGTCTTTGTCAGAGAAAAGGAGTAGCCTAAATCAGTGGTTCCCAAACTTTTTCACACAAGCCCTTCCATCCCTTTCCAGCCCCCCAATTTCGGGAATTGCATTCTACTATTGCAACTTTCAAGAGTAAGTTGGGAAGTTGGGAACTATTGGCCTAAAAGATACTTACCTCACTCAGTGTCACCACTCAAGTCGCTGTTACTGTGAAAGCAACAAACCCTATTAGTAATAGCAACGTCACAAAGTCCAGGACAAGATAGGAAGGATGGATACTTTGCTGTGTATCCAATCTTGACACAGTATAGGCTATGTTTCAATAACAGATTGTTGGACATTTTACATCATGGTTTTCTGTAAGGACAGTTACCTTATGTGCTATTTTGCAGAGCCAAGTATGATAACCGACAGATATGAGACACGTACAGTATGACACATCTAGCTTTTTCTCTTTTACATAAGAGAGCAATGACAATGACAACTGAAAGATGCCCTTCATTTGATGTTGTGAGTGTGAGTGGGCCAGAACAGAGAGGAAGATGAGAGAGAAAATAGAGGAGAGGAAGAAAAATTAGAGAATGAGAGGAGTGGAACAGAAGAGAAGAAGAATGTGCCAAGTTTTTATATTGCCCTTGAGGGTGAGTTCAGCCCAGTGTGTGAGTGTGTATGCTCCTATGTGTTTTATAGAAGAGTGGGTGTCAGGTATGTCTTTGCACCACTCCAACACTCTCTGCTGTTCTGTTCTGTTCGCCAGGATTCCAAATCTCTCCCTCCAGCAGCTCTGCTAACCTCCTCAGCTCTACTAATAACATTTAGACATGTTAACCTCTTAAGGATCAAACCCTTTTTTTCCATTTTCGCCTAAAATTACATACCCAAATCTAACTGCCTGTAGCTCAGGACCTGAACCAAGGATATTCATATTCTTGATACCATTTGAAAGGAAACACTTTTAAGTTTGTGGACATTTGAAATTAATGTAGGAGAATATAACACATTAGATCTGGTAAAAGATAATACAAAGAAAGTTTTTTTTTTTTGTCACATCATCTTTGAAATGCAAGAGAAAGGACATAATATTACTTAGGAGTCCAGAAGCAATTTAGATTTCGGCCACTAGATGGCAGAAGTGTATTTGCAAAGTTTTAGACATTTCCAATGAACCATTGCATTACTGTTCAAAATGTTGTATAAAGTCTGCCCAAATCTGCCTATTGGTTTATTGATTCAAAACTGTGCCCTCTCCTCAAACAATAGCATGGTATTATTTCACTGTAATAGCTACTGTAAATTAGACAGGGCAGTTAGATTGACAATAATTTAAGCTTTCTGCCCATATAAGATATGTCTATGTCCTGGGAAATGTTCTTGTTACTTACAACGTCATGCTAATCACATTAGCGCACGTTAGCTCAAGAGTCCCGAGGACGGTACACAATCCTGTAGAGGTTAAGCTCATAAATTAGCGAATCTGGACCGCAGAGATATTATTTATGCTTGTCTCTCGTCTTGAAAGAGTCAGCTTGATGGGTAAATTGTGTTTTAATTCTTGGAGGGAGACGTTTTTTCTGCGCCTCAGTGTGGTATGAGATTAATCCCCTGACAACCTTTGCAACGCACTTCAAATTGCTCCCAAATGTCACAGCGTAGATTTCACACACTGCCGAGGGTGGAAACTGAACTGGGGAGGGAGGGAGTTCAAAGCAATGCCACATCCAACGCACGAGTTGGCCCTCCTCGTCACACTCACACATTTACGTGCTTGGAAATTCACGCTCACACACAGTCGGACACACACACACACGCACAAATAATATTCTTTGAAGTTGAAGTTTTCTTTACTTACAAAACAAATTCAATGCACAAAACACTAACCCACTATAGTTGTGTTTTTATATTCGTTTTAATTTCTATTAGTTTTATTTGAAATTCAGTTTAGGTTCAGTTTGTTTTCAGATCCAATTTATTTAGTTTAAGTTTAATAAAACATTTATATTTAGTTTTATATTAATTAATTTCTGTTTTAGTTGTAGTGGTAGGGACAGAAAGAAGCCTCAAAACCCATTGGATGAGAAAGCCAGAGGTCCCTCCCCTATGCCCTTCTCCATTGGGTTTTGAGAAGGACACGAGGAGAGAATGTGAAGAGTATGTAATTAAGAGCGTCCCTATGGGAGGCTAGGAGACATTTACAGTATGCGTTGTATAGTTGTTGTGTTTTGGGGGATGTCACTTCTTGCCAGTGTGGGGCAGTAATGCATAAGGTAACGGTCCAGATCATAGGTTAGGCTAGGTTTATTTAGTATTGGTATTTATTAGGATAAAATACATACATTTAAAATGCCCTACATATCAGTGCACACACATTATCTAAGTCTAATTCATAGTACAGTGCAAATTACAATGCAGTATGTTAAAATGGCTGTGTGTCTCTCTGAAGGTAGACTCAGTGAGATTACGTAGATGCGCTAAAGTAAACAGTAGCAGTGGGTCAATTTCCGCAACAACCAGGAGTGTTGAAGTGCGAGGCTAAACTTTTCTGCTGTTGTGGTGCCGTAGCTACCACGCTGTATCAGCGTGACGCACACCCGTGCATATGTGCAGATACTCTGTCTCAATGGGCGCGTTCGAGTGGATCACTTTTGGCTGATGATCACCGCCTTTCAAAGTGTGTTGCATTCTGGGTATAAAAATAGTCAGACTTGCACTTACACGTCAACTGCATGAACCTTACAAAAATCATGTGATCAGATGTCATGAAGTTTTGACTGCAGTCGACTGCAGGTTTCTGCAGTTGATCTTCACCAACTTCATGCTTCAGCCATCGCCTGCATTGTGGGAGGCTCTATTGTTTCACCCATGCGAATGTGACCAAAGACTAATGACTGAAACAGCAACCAATTTGCCAAGACTTATGTGTACAATGGATATACTGTATACACAAAAATATGATATTTAAGGCACTCTCACTAAATCTGACATCTGACCACAGCAATCAAACACAAAATTACATGTTGACTATTTCCATGGAACAAGTCATTTTTTTTAAAAGCTTGAAAACATTGAAAACCCCATTAGATTTTTGCCACAAAAAACTAAAACTGAACATAATTCATGATGGTTTTATTTTATTTTAGTTCGTTTTGGAGTGAAAGAAAATAGTTTCAGTTTCAGGGTTTAACAATTATTTTATTTCAGTTGACAAATTGTTCTTAACTGACTTGCCTAGTTAAATAAAGGTTAAATTAAAAAATAAAAACACAATTAGGTTTTCAGGTGTTTAACAATTATTTTATTTCAGCTGACAAAGTTATAAATGAGAGTTTGTCATTGTTCCCTCTCTCTCTCTCCCTCTCCCTCTCTCTCCCTCTCCCTCTCCCTCTCTCTCGCTCTCTCTCTCTCTCTCTCTCCCTCTCTCTCCCTCTCCCTCTCCCTCTCCCTCTCCCTCTCCCTCGCTCTCTCTCTCTCTCTCTCTCTCTCTCTCTCTCTCTCTCTCTCTCTCTCTCTCTCTCTCTCTCTCTCTCTCTCTCTCTCTCAATTCAGTTAAATTCAAAGGGATTTATTGGCATGGGAAACATATTGCCAAAGCAAGTGAAATAGATAATAAACATAAGCTAAATAATTAATAAAAAATGAACAATAGACATTACACTCAAGTTTCAAAGGACACATTTCAAATGTCATATTATGTATATATACATTGTTATAATGATGTGCAAATAGTTAAAGTACAAAAGGGAAAATAATAATGAAATCACCCAATAAATATGGGTTGTATTTACAATGGTGTTTGTTCTTCACTGGTTGCCCTTTTCTTGTGGCAACAGGTCACAAATCTTGCTGCTGTGATTTCACACTGTGGTATTTCACCCAGTAGATATGGGAGTTTATCAAAATTGGATTTGTTTAGGAATTCTTTGTGGGTCTGTGTAATCTGAAATATGTGTCTCTAATATGGTCATACATTTGGCAGGAGGTTAGGAAGTGCAGCTCAATTTCCACCTAATTTTGTGGGCAGTGTGCACATAGCCTGTCTTCTCTTGAGAGCCAGGTCTGCCTATGGTGGCCTCTTTCAAACGCAAGGCCATGCTCACTGAGTCTGTACATAGTCAAAGCTTTCCTTAATTTTGGGTCAGTTACAGTGGTCAGGTATTCTTCCACTGTGTACTCTCTGTTAAGGGCCAAATAGCATTCTAGTTTGCTCTGTTTTTTGGTAAATTCTTTCCAATGTGTCAAGCAATTATCTTTTTGTTTTCTCATGATTCTCTCTCTCTCTCTCTCTCTCTCTCTCTCTCTCTCTCTCTCTCTCTCTCTCTCTCTCTCTCTCTCTCTCTCTCTCTCTCTCTCTCTCTCTCTCTCTCTCTCTCTCATATTATCATACTCTCTCTCTCACACTCCCCCCCACCCCCTCTCTCATTCCTTGATTTATTTCTAGCTCTGGGTGAAACAGACAGTTTTGCCAGGCTTGTTAAAGAGACATATAAGGTTGAGGAGGCCCAGAGCTGAACATCTAACAACCCTCCCCTCTCCCCTGCTGTCCCTCAATAACCCATGTTGAAACAGCCTTGTTGGAACACTTGCCTCCGGAGTCAAAAGTAAGCCCTTCCATCCCCTCACCCACAACCCCTGTGGGCCGTGGGTAGATAGGTTGTTGTGTGACGTGTCTTGGACCCTACCCAGAACCCCTTGTAGCCTGTGGATCAGTATCCAGGGACACGCCCCTCTCAGTGACCCGCGGAGCTGCAGACATTCCAACTGTCAACACACATCTCCTCCTTTCTTTCCCTCTGTTCCTTGGTTGGTCTGATTTGTTGGTTTATTCCTCCTACTAATCTGTGGAGCCACAGCTGGGAGCGATGGATGGAGAGAAAAGGAGAGGAGGATGAGAGGAGAGCAGTAATTAGATTGTAAATGCTTCCTGATATTGGAGGACTTCAAAGGGTAAAAACAGAAACGATGAGTGTGTGTGTGTTTGTGCGTGTACTTGTGTGTGTGGTGTGTGTGTGTGTGTGTGTGTGTGTGTGTGTGTGTGTGTGTAGTGTGCATTTCCATTAACAAAGGGGCTCTGACTCCTCTCTCAGCCAGCTTGATGCATTAAAACAACATTCATGAGTACATTTCATATCACAATGTTAAGAGTTCAGAACAAAATACACAAAAAAACGAAAACAATGAACAGTGATGTGTGTAAAATGAGTGGTAGAGAGGGCTGTTATATCCCCAGCTCCTACTGACATCTGACCACAGCAATCAAACACAAAATTACATGTTGACTATTTCCATGGAACAAGTCATTTCTGATAATTACTGTTATTTGCAATAGTCCCAAAACACACCAATTACTCTTGTACGTCTGGTGCATTTTGATATATGTCTGTCTGTCTGAGGCATAGAAAGAGAGACAGACGGATGAAATTTAGACATAATAAGTAAAACATTCTGACAATCTCTTGCGGATATCTGAACAATAAATGGTTCCACCCTAACAAAAGCCCAACAAACTATTATATTTTTTGACAAAAGTTCTGTCTAGTCAGGATTCGATTATTTTTCAAGCACTGAAAGGGAATTTTTTCCAACAATGTTTCACAGGACTTATACAACGACCATAGGCCTCTGTGTACTCATACGTTGTAGTACCAAACTCTACATATCCTCTTTAGTATAGTTGACCCCTGATCCTCCGCCTCTCTCCGCCTCCCTCCTCTGTTCAACATGGCCTAACTCAACTTCGACATGCACTCACTGCGTGTTCATTGTGTTCATCACATTTGGAAATGTTTTGATGAAAAACGTTACATGATAAAAAGGGCTTTAAAGTTGTTCTGAGAGCAGAGCAGAAGAGAGGGCTGTCATTAGAGCAGAATATAATAATCCATAAGCTGGCGAGATAACAAGCAGAGAGAGAGAGAGATGTTCTTCCTGCCTACCATGCAATCCAGCGTGCTCAGAATGACCCCAGCTCATAATACGGTGTCTGTCCTGTCCTGTCCTGTCTGTCTGTCCTGTCTGTCTGTCTGTCTGTCTGTCTGTCTGTCTGTCTGTCTGTCTGTCTGTCTGTCTGTCTGTCTGTCTGTCTGTCTGTCCGTCCGTCTGTACAGTATGTCTGTCACTCACTGTCTGTCTGTGCATACACACTAAGAAATTTTTGGGAAGCTCTTTATTCTCACATATTTGCTGTTGTCAACCGCGCAGGAACAATGTACTTCTCAGTACGGTGATGTGGGTGTTCCTCAGTACACGTCTCTGAGCTGTAGTAAACTCACCGCTCTGTGGTGTCCCACCCTGCCTCAGAGGGACACAGCCTCACCGCTCTGTGGTGTCCCACCCTGCCTCAGAGGGACACAACCTCACCGCTCTGTGGTGTCCCACCCTGCCTCAGAGGGACACAACCTCACCGCTCTGTGGTGTCCCACCCTGCCTCAGAGGGACACAACCTCACCGCTCTGTGGTGTCCCACCCTGCCTCAGAGGGACACAGCCTCACCGCTCTGTGGTGTCCCACCCTGCCTCAGAGGGACACAACCTCACCGCTCTGTGGTGTCCCACCCTGCCTCAGAGGGACACAACCTCACCGCTCTGTGGTGTCCCACCCTGCCTCAGAGGGACACAACCTCACCGCTCTGTGGTGTCCCACCCTGCCTCAGAGGGACACAACCTCACCGCTCTGTGGTGTCCCACCCTGCCTCAGAGGGACACAGCCTCACCGCTCTGTGGTGTCCCACCCTGGCTCAGAGGGACACAACCTCACCGCTCTGTGGTGTCCCACCCTGCCTCAGAGGGACACAACCTCACCGCTCTGTGGTGTCCCACCCTGCCTCAGAGGGACACAACCTCACCGCTCTGTGGTGTCCCACCCTGCCTCAGAGGGACACAACCTCACCGCTCTGTGGTGTCCCACCCTGCCTCAGAGGGACACAACCTCACCGCTCTGTGGTGTCCCACAATGCCTCAGAGGGACACAACCTCACCGCTCTGTGGTGTCCCACCCTGGCTCAGAGGGACACAACCTCACTGCTCTGTGGTGTCCCACCCTGCCTCAGAGGGACACAACCTCACCGCTCTGTGGTGTCCCACCCTGCCTCAGAGGGACACAACCTCACCGCTCTGTGGTGTCCCACCCTGCCTCAGAGGGACACAACCTCACCGCTCTGTGGTGTCCCACCCTGCCTCAGAGGGACACAACCTCACCGCTCTGTGGTGTCCCACCCTGGCTCAGAGGGACACAGCCTCACCGCCCTGTGGTGTCCCACAATGCCTCAGAGGGACACAGCCTCACTCTTGTTCTCCAAGCACAATCAACCTCCATAAGGATTTTTTAAAAATTTCAACTGAAGAGAAAGAATATGCAGGCAAGGAACTATTTCCGCTGTTCTTTTCTGTTTTTTTATTTGGATGAGTTTGTTGTGAACACAAATACGGTAAAATATTTTATATAAAATAAAAATAAAAGATGATGTATTGGCTACGGGGCAGAAGGGACGCACTCTAGCAGATGTATTCTAGTACAAAACAGCCATTTATAAGCCTATCTGTGTGTTGTGGACGGCCTTCTCCAGCTTCCCTCTGCTCTCGTAAAGGCTCTAACCACAGGAAGACCACTGGGCCAGTCTGCGGTCCAACCATCCAACCACAAGTCTACACAGGCAGACACGCACACGCACACGCACACGCACACACACACACACAGCTTGATCCCCTCTGTCGAAGACGCTTGGATATTATTTTTTGATATTTTCAGTGGGATTGTTAACAAACACACCCCCATAAAAAAATAAGAATTAAAAACAGGTTCAGCCCCTGGTTCGACCGTGATCTTGCAGAGTTATTCCACTTCAACAACTGCACTTGGCGAAAGGTTCGGCACATGCGTACTCAGGCTGACTGGCTCTCGTTCAGGCAAATGAGAAATAAGTGAACACAGGCTATCCGGAAGGCCAAAGTTAGTTACTTTAAGGAGTAGTTTTCTCTCTGTGGGTCTAACCCCAAGAAGTTCAGGAAAACCTGGAGAACAAACCCTCCTCCTCACAGCTGCCCATGTCCCTTAAAGTTGATGATGTGGTTGTTACTGACAAGAAGCACATGGCTGAGCTCTTTAATCAACACTTCATTAAGTCAGGATTCCTATTTGACTCAGCCATGCCTCCTTGCCCGTACAACATTTCCTCATCTCCCACCCCTTCTAATGCAACTAGTCCCAATGCTCCTCCCTCTCTTTTTCCCCTGCCCCGCTACAAAGTTTCTCCCTGCAGGCGGTCACTGAGTCTGAGGTACTAGAGGAGCTCCTTAAACTTGACCCCCAAAAAACATCTGGGTCAAACTTTCTTCTGTAAGTTTGCTGCCCCTATCATCGCCAAGCTTATCTCTGACCTTTTTAACCTGTCTCTCCTCTCTGGGGAGGTACCCATTGCTTGGAAGGCAGCCACAGATTTTATTTAAAGGGGGAGATCAAGCTGATCCTAACTGTTATAGGCCTATTTCTATTTTTCCCTGTTATCAAAAGTGTTGAAGAAATAATCAACTGACTGGCTTTATTGATGTCTATAGTATTCTCTCTGGTATGCAAGCTGGTTCCCGCTCAGGTTATGGATGTGTCACTGCAACCTTAAAGGTCCTCAATGATGTCACCACTGCCCTTGATTCTAAGCAATGTTGTGCTGCTGTTTTTATTGACTTGGCCAAAGCTTTTGGTACAATAGACCATTCCATTCTTGTGGGCCGGCTAAGGAGTATTGGTGTCTCTGAGGGATCTTTGGCCTAGTTTATCTAACTACCTCTCTCAAAGAGTGCAGTCTATAAAGTCAGAACATCTTCTGTCTCAGCCACTGCCTGTCACTAATTGTGTATCCCAAGGCTCAATCCTAGGCCCCACGCTCTTCTCAATTTACATCAACAACATAGCTCAGGCAATAGGAAGCTCTCTTTTATATGCAGATGATACAGTCTTATACTCAGCTGGCCCCTCCCCGGATTTTGTGTTTAAACGCTCTACAACAAAGCTTTCTTAGTGTCCAACAAGCTTTCTCTGCCCTTAACCTTGTTCTGAACACCTCCAAAACAAAGGTCATGTGGTTTGGTAAGAACAATGTCCCTCTCCCTACAGGTGTGATTGTGTTCTTGAGCGGCTAGATGTTCTTTACCATTCGGCCATCAGATTTGCCACCAATGCTCCTTATAGGACACATCACTGCACTCTATACTCCTCTGTAAACTGGTCATCTCTGTATACCCGTCGCAAGACCCACTGGTTGATGCTTATTTATAAAACCCTCTTAAGCCTCACTCCTCCCTATCTGAGATATCTACTGCAGCCCTCATCCTCCACATACAACACCCGTTCTGCCAGTCACATTCTGTTAAAGGTCCCCAAAGCACACACATCCCGGGGTCGCTCGTCTTTTCAGTTCGCTGCAGCTAGCGACTGGAACGAGCTGCAACAAACACTCAGACTGGACAGTTTTATCTCAATCTCTTCATTCAAAGACTCAATCATGGACACTCTTACTGACAGTTGTGGCTACTTTACGTGATGTATTGTCATCTCTACCTTCTTGCCCTTTGTGCTGTTGTCTGTGCCCAGTAATGTTTGTTCCCTGTTTTGTGCTGCTGACATGTTGTGTTGCTACCATGCTGTGTTGTCATGTGTTGCTGCCATGCTATGTTGTTGTTTTAGGTCTCTCTTTATGTAGTGTTGTGTTGTCTCTCTCGTCGTGATATGTGTTTTGTCCAGCCCCCATCCCTGCAGGAGGCCTTTTGCCTTTTGGTAGGCCCTCATTGTAAATAACAAATTGTTCTCAACTGACTTGCCTAGTTAAATAAAGGTTAAATAAAAACATAAAAACACAATTAGGTTTTCAGGTGTTTAACAATTATTTTATTTCAGTTGACATTTGTTTTTTCATGATTAGATTTCATTTTTTGTTGCAGTTTTCGTTTACTATAATAACATACACACACACACACACACACACACACACACACACACACACACACACACACACACACACACACACACACACACACACACACACACACACACACACACACACACACACACACACACACACACACACACACACACACACACACACACTGTCTAACCAAACCTTCCCAGTCACTGAAACACAGAACACATGCCGTTTAACAATTACACAATCCTATCCTACTATACCCCCTTATCTTAACAGGAGTTAAAGGCCTAAATCCCTACATCAAATACGGGACCGCTCAGCATAATCCCGGGAACATCAGTTTAAATCCAGAATATCCCACATACTCCAGCTATTACACCCGGACCCTGACCTCTCATCCCCCATTAGATCCATGGAAGAGATGTAGTAATGTGTGGACTATGAATTCATATTAACACAGGCCAGTAGCCCCTAACACACCTAGATCTTGTATTCCCTCTAACCTCTCTATCTGTAACCAGCTGTCACTATCATACGTTTGAACCAACAATCCCCTTTCAGTCACTGTGTACTATGGAGAGAGGAAGCTAATCTACAACGGTCTGAATTTTTTATGGAAAGATCAGTGGCAAAAATCCTATAATTCACCGAAGGAATTTACCAAGAACAGGTGAAAAAAATGAGGATTCATGTGAGAGTTAACAGACATATTGTCAGAAGTGGATGTATGTGTTTCTAACACAGTAGGTCTGGATTGTGAGAATGGAGTCAAAGGAAAAGACACTAAAAGGAGAAGATGACAAATATCTGAGAGTGCTTTGCCTTTCCTTCAACGTCTGAGGTCCTTTATATAACTAGATAAGGACGAATCAAATCAAGTTAATCTAAACAGTAATTCAAAGTCAACCGCCAGGAGTCAGACGAACAGCCAATGGTCACACTGGTTGTGGCGTGCGGCACAAGGACACCAACAACACAAAAACGGTTCACGTCTTAAAGCAAAAAAAAGCGGGTGGAGGGTGTGACCAGAGGGACAAATTAAAGATGAACACTAGACTGGAGCATTCCCACTTGAGAGATACAAACAACTGTCTTTCTGTCTGGCTCCGTGTCTCCCCAGCAGGGCGGCAGTTTCCTGACCTGAAGGGGTCAGCGGTGGGCTGCTGGAGCAACTGGCAGTCATTGCGGCTCTTCAGGGGATGTTTTGCAGGGCATCCTGTGGCTAGTCTGGCACGGAGAGAATATTAAAGCAGCTCCGAATACACAGAGACCTGCCAGGCCTCTCACACATTACACTGCAGACACGGTCACCCAGAGAGCCAGACAAACTCTCCAAGCTCACACACTGTATTCACTGCCTCCCAGATCATTGCTACTCATCCCAATTTCCTTCACCACCTCACCATCACAATAGGTGATGTACTGTGATCTGAGACCTTCCATCATCTTCCCTTATGTCCTCCACCCCCACTCATATCCTTCAACCCCCTCATATCCTCAACCCTTCACCTCCTAACCCCTTCAGACCACTACTGCCCTCCCCCTCTCTCCCAGTCCAATGAGTGATGTAGTGTACTCTCCGAGGGGTTCTGTTTATTTGTGTGGAGTCTGGTTTACAGCTTGTGACTGACCCCACCTATTTTATCACAAGTCATCTTAACAGCAGGGCTGCTTAACAGCTACTCTCCCAATTAACATAGCATTAACATAATATTAGCATGTGTGCATTATGGTGTTGATGAAGAGAAAATAACAGTTTTTTAGAAAAGTGGTTTTCTGAAATGAAATAATGATAATCACCTACGGACATGAATGTCTCTTTCTAAAAATGGATTCTCCGGCGGTACACAAAATCAACCCTGCTGTTGTTGACTGAAAGTTTCTTGTAGAGTTGTACAGCTCTAGAAATAATGAATGAATTGCCTGTTACAGGTACTGTCAACAACAACTGAAACATTTCCAGATCGCGAGACTGTCTATCAATTAAACACAACATCACATGCTTTCATCTTTGGTCATCGTATTGATACAATCATTAAATCTAATGCAGAGTGGAAGACAGAGGCTCGGTCGGGGTACAAGGATGGGACAAGGATGGGACAAGGAGGGGGGATCTTCTCAGAGGTAGATGTGGGGAGAAGTTATAAGGAGCCGAGTTGGGGCAAATTGAGAGAGAGAGAGAGAGAGAGAGAGAGTGCGAGAGAGAGGGAGAGGTTCCGTGTGAACGAAATGGAAACGAGAGACAGTGTGTGGTGAAAACTGAAGTAGGCCAGCTGTTGATGATGAAGTCGTTGAATGTTTAATGTGAGTAGTGAACGTGTGAGAGGTAAGAGGAAAGACGTGTCAGCAGGACTGATTGGAGATCAGCCCACGGCCCTACTGCTGTACTGGGTACCATTTCTGTCCCTCAGCACACACACAGCACTCAGACCTGCTGTCATGCTAGGACATCACATCTCAGACAGACCTGGCCTGTTGACAACACAGCTTTGTGATTCGTCTGACTTGTGTTTGTGATGCTGTGCAGAGTCAACGGTTTTCAAGGCAGAACTAGCAATCAGAAATTCAACATTTCTTGACCTGCAGTATAGGCGTCTGGTATTAAAATAGTATGTACAGAGGTAAAGTAGGCCCATGCACTCTGTCTTTTGGACTGTCTTCTTCCTAATTGCCAGTTTGGTTTTTGCCCTAGCTGATACAAATAATCAAAGCTTGATGATGATAGTAATTTGAATCAGCTGTCTAGTGCAAAAAACCAAAACGTACACAGACACAGTATTTCTGTGTCGTTCGGGCCTGCCTGTGTCAGCGTGTTTAGCTGTGTCTGTGGGCCTGTGTGTTTGGCCTGGGCTACCGTGCTGCACTCAGCTAGTGCTCTCTCTCTCTAATCCCTCCTCCTCATGAATACATTAACACAGCGCGTCTTAAACTCAGCTTAGCTGCCGGCTCAGCACCACATCACATCCTATTACCTACTTTAAATCATTCATGTGACATCGTTTTCACTCAATTTCAGAAACACCCACGGACGGTTCAAATCTGCACATTTCACCAAGCCGTCGCATACTGGCTTCCACCATACAGCGACCCTCTCTAAGCGAACATTTGTCGTAGCATGCACAATCACTCTCGCACACACACACATGTACATGCTGCCAGTCTAGCATGCAGACACACAGTTCTCCAAATCTGAAAATAGCCTTTTCATCGTAATTTTGGAAGAGAAACTCTAGTTATAAATGCTCTAAGATCAGAGAGAATAACTGATATTGTCTAATTTTAAAGAACAGAAAAAATATTCAGTAAAACAAAGAAGTGCTTACTGTATGCAAATATTATGTGCCTACTGGAAGATTTCATATCCTTTTGTCTATATAGATCATTTGGTTAAAATAGCCAGTGGATAGCTTTCAAATTAAAATAAAACTCACTTTATTTCTTACAGAACAGCTTAAAGGTGTACTTTACTGTGTTGCTGACAATAAAGAAAAACAAGTCCCTCTCCTAAACTATTCACATATGAACCTTTTCTCAGGGTCTCCTCCAGGCAAGAAATAAAAAATTCATATCGCTCCGAAGAACTACCCTTCCTTTACTTAGGAATTCTCAATTTGCCCCAACACAGCTCTTTATTACATTGGTTTTTTAAAGCTTCAGTAATTAGCAAAGCCACATAAAATCAACTCCATGGAATGCATTTAACTGTTTTTATGTCTGACTGTTCGGTCAAGTGTACGGAGCGAGTGTGTGACAATATGGACATGTACGTGGGACAGCTTTTTAGCATTTCATGGAGAGTGACAGTCCTTGTTTAACCCTTTAAAGAGAATGTTTCAACGTCCCTTAAACCCCACATGAACCTTAACGACACAAATAATATATAAAACTTTTTAAATAACAACTAAATCAGGTCCTTCCACGTCTATCAGACAAAGGGAAGAATTCAATCCGTATCGTAGAAGATCGTCGTTTAAATGTAAAGGTAATTTTCCGATTGAGCTGACATATGCAGCGTTTACCGTGAATGCGGGAACGTAGCCTTTAAATTTCAATCAGGCTATAACGGCGATACTTTGGCAATACGGATTGAATTCAGCCCATCATCATCCTGTTTAAATTGAATTAATGTGTTACCTCTCTCTCTCTCTCTCTCTCTCTCTCTCTTCCTCTCTCTTTCTTTCCCCTCTCACCTTCCCTTTCTCTCTCTACCCCCTCTCCATCCCTCTCTCTCTCATCCCTCTTGTTGTTGATAATTAGGTTATCAGGTGTTTAACTGGCTGTAATTAGATTCTACATCTCACAGCTGGCCCCGATTGGTGGGGAATAAGGTGCCTGGCGCATTATTAACATGTCATTATGAAACTGATTGAATCGCTGGGAGACACACGACACGGGTTCCATGGCGATAGAGTTTATTTCTGGGCTTTGATTGGGCAACAGATCATGGGCAAAAAATGTCATGTTCATATATCTTGAGTTTATCTCAATCATCTAAAAGGGCTTCACTGATGTGAAAGATTAAAGTAAATACCTGGTAGGCTTCCACCATACTGGTCTGCTTCCACCATACTGGTCTGCTTCCACTATACTGGTCTGCTTCCACCATACTGGTCTGCTTCCACTATACTGGTCTGCTTCCACCATACTGGTCTGCTTCCACCATACTGGTCTGCTTCCACCATACTGGTCTGCTTCCACCATACTGGTCTGCTTCCACCATACTGGTCTGCTTCCACTATACTGGTCTGCTTCCACTATACTGCTCTGCTTCCACTATACTGGTCTGCTTCCACTATACTGGTAGAAAATGACTCAAGTTAAAGTCACCCAGTAAACTTCTACTTGAGTAAAAGTATAAAAGTGTTTGGTTTAAAATATACTTAAAGATTTCAAAGTAAATGTAATTGCTAAAATATACTTAAGTATCAAAAGTAAAAGTATAAACCATTTCAAATGTCTTATATTAAGCAAACCAGACAGCACCATTTTCTTGTTTTTTAAGTATAAGGACAGCCAGGGTCACACTCCAACATTCAGACATCATTTACAAACTTAGTATGTGTGTTTAGTGAGTCCACCAGATCAGAGGCAGTAAGGATGACCAGGGATGTTTTTTTGATAAGTGCGTGAATTGGACCATATTCCTGTACTGCTAAGCATTCATTCAAGTGCTTTTGGGTGTCAGGGAAAATGTATGGAGTAAAAAGTACAATAATTTCTTAAGGAATGTAGTGAAGTAAAAGTTAAAGTTGTCAAAAATATAAATAGTAAAGTAAAGTACAGATTCCCACATAAAAAATACTTGTAGTACTTTAAACTTTGTAGTATTTTTACTTAAGTACTTTACACCACTGCCACCATACTGTTTTCACCTTTACTATTTTTTCAGATAAGAGACAACGGGCTTAGATAGGTACAGTATTCTGGATATAGTACAGATGTAAATAGGTACAGTATTCTGGATATAGTGCAGATGTAAATAGGTACAGTATTCTGGATATAGTGCAGATGTAAATAGGTACAGTATTCTGGATATAGTACAGATGTAAATAGGTACAGCATTCTGGATATAGTACAGATGTAAATAGGTACAGCATTCTGGATATAGTGCAGATGTAAATAGGTACAGCATTCTGGATATAGTGCAGATGTAAATAGGTACAGTATTCTGGATATAGTGCAGATGTAAATAGGTACAGTATTCTGGATATAGTACAGATGTAAATAGGTACAGCATTCTGGATATAGTGCAGATGTAAATAGGTACAGCATTCTGGATATAGTGCAGATGTAAATAGGTACAGTATTCTGGATATAGTGCAGATGTTCGGTTTAGAAGTACAGCACACACACATGCAGTAACATGAAGGTGCAGTGTCCAAAAAGTAAAGTGATCAAAGAATGCCGAAAGCCCCGTTTAAAACGTTAAGATTATCATTCAGAAGTGTGCGGGTATCTACCTTATCATTTGTTCATACTAGTGTGTACCAGTGTGTGTAGGTGCATTGTAAAGAACTCACAAGGACCATTAGAACATTACAGAAAACATTGCTGTTTTTATTAAAGCCTTGACTGGCAATAATACTGGAAAAAGTGAACTCAGAACAGATGGTGCATGGCAAACCCACGGCTTCTCTTTTTTGTATGTTTATTTGTAATTTTTCTTCTTTTTTTTTTTTGTAAGAGTACATCAACTCCTGCTTTTATTGTAGCATGAATAACATCAATCAAAGAGAAAAAGAAATATACAACTTATATTACACTGTGTTATGAACAAAATATAAATCTATAACTCTATGTTATATATACATAATTATCTTCCTCCATTTATCTTGTTGAGACGGTAAGATACGTTTTTCTTATTTTACTAACTCTTACTTTGTTTTGAGCTCCACTCATGACATTTGATTGTCTTAATTATTATTAGCATCTTCATCGTCGTCATCGTCACTGTATCAGCCCACCTCATTAACGTCTATCTCCCCATCTACATAACCTGCTCATGAGAAACTCTGGACCCTCTTCATTAGTATAACTACAGCCCATTGTTTCTCCAGGTTAGGTCACATGGTCAGGTCACAAAACTCCTGGCCCTAAGTACAGTATAATACCTCAGTATGTCGCAGGCCTAGCCAGCTGGGATGATTGAACTTGTAACCCTCTCCTTTTCCCCCACACTGTCTAGCCTACTTGTCTAACCTACAGCTTCCAGACAGAATACAGGACACCCTCTCTCCAGCATTAGGTCTCACCATGGCCTGATTGTGAGGTTGTCTGTATGGCCAAGTATGATTGACTGTGAGGCTCACTATCTGGCAATAGGTATTTTTGTGATTGATTGTGTAAGAGGAAACATCTACAGCAAGCATGACTGGGCTGGGTCACTATCTGGCAGCACACCTGTAGAGTGAGTGGACATGGCTAATGGCTAGGCCATAGCGTGGAGCTAAAACAAAGTAAAGTCTCTGGAGTCACACAGATAAGACAGGTCATCTTACTGAATGTCAGGTTATGCTGTGGAACATTGTTGGATAGGCAAGTAAACACAGATTTTCCTATGGGTCACAAATGTGTGTGTGTGTGTGTGTGTGTGTTCTGATCATGTCCTAATTTGATTATAATCCTGATCGTGTTATTAGAAATTGGCACAACTGTGTCTGCTAGTAATTTGTGTATCCCTGCTGTGTCTGTGTGTGTCTGTGTCCACCAGCCTCAACGGTGTTCCACGGCGTCTCAGTGAAAATAGCAACCCTAGTAAACGAGAGCCTTGTTCCTTTGTTCGGAGAAATCAGAATCTAATGATATAGCCTTTTATCTTCATCAAAAGAAAGAAGGTAGAAGAAACTTCACATTATACATTAACCATTACAAAAAAAATAATCACCTTCTTCTTTTCTCTGACCACACAGAATCTGAGTGCTTTTAGAAATGGGTTTGGACATAAAAAGGGTTAAGTTGTCAAGATGAGGGACGCAGCTGGGGAGAGAGTTAGTGAATAGAAAGTCCTGTCTCCTTCACGAAAAACGACAGCCGTTCGTTTGCTACCGCCCGTGTCGCTCTACCTCCTCACACAGCGCCCGTGTCGCTCTACCTCCTCACACAGCGCCCGTGTCGCTCTACCTCCTCACACAGCGCCCGTGTCGCTCTACCTCCTCACACAGCGCCCGTGTCGCTCTACCTCCTCACACAGCGCCCGTGTCGCTCTACCTCCTCACACAGCGCCCGTGTCGCTCTACCTCCTCACACAGCGCCCGTGTCGCTCTACCTCCTCACACAGCGCCCGTGTCGCTCTACCTCCTCACACAGCGCCCGTGTCGCTCTACCTCCTCACACAGCGTCCGTGTCGCTCTACCTCCTCACACAGCGTCCGTGTCGCTCTACCTCCTCACACAGCGCCCGTGTCGCTCTACCTCCTCACACAGCGCCCGTGTCGCTCTACCTCCTCACACAGCGCCCGTGTCGCTCTACCTCCTCACACAGCGTCCGTGTCGCTCTACCTCCTCGTACAGCGTCCGTGTCGCTCTACCTCCTCACACAGCGCCCGTGTCGCTCTACCTCCTCACACAGCGTCCGTGTCGCTCTACCTCCTCACACAGCGTCCGTGTCGCTCTACCTCCTCACACAGCGTCCGTGTCGCTCTACCTCCTCACACAGCGCCCGTGTCGCTCTACCTCCTCACACAGCGCCCAAATAGGATTAACACTAAACAGAACAGAACAAATATAAACAGAAACCAAAACATTTAAAATGTAAAAATAAATGTAAAGTAAAAGAACAACATTAGATGCAAATACTCTTAAACCAGCTAAATATAATAATGCTTCATTGACTGAAGAAGTTTCATATTGGTCATAAAAAACCCAATAGAGGACAGAATAAATTATACTGTACATAACTTACTAAAACTTAAAGAAACGCTGACCATCATTATAATTATTGTTAATAATATTATTACACTAGAGGCAGTTTGAATAAAAACAATAAAATACAGTATTCAAATACAAACGAAACACTGACGTGCTGATATAAAACCATCAGCTTCTCCCAATAACAACAGCAGAATGACGTGTTTTGGGGACACGGACAAGGACAGAGTAAGACACAAAGGGGACATAGTGTAGAGGGGGACTCTCAGAGAGAGGGACAGTAGAAGCCCACAGGAAGCCACCAAACCTCTAGAACAAAATACACACCAACTTTGTGTGATATCATTTGGGAGTATTGTGAGAGGGTTTGGGTTGTGGGTAAGACTTGTTGGCTTGTGGTGCTGGCTGGATCAGTTGGCAGCGGAGTATAGTTGTTATGGGGTTTCGATTGGGGAACTGGGGCTTGGGGATATGTGTGTGTGTATGAGGGTACAAGAGAGCCATAGGGCTTTCTCTGTCTCTATACCCTAGGATACTGAAGTTCTGGGGGCTCACAGGGGAAACTTCAGTGTTGTTTGTTTGTCTTGGAAAGGGCCAGAGTTCTGGGATCTAGTGCCTAGTGATGACTAAACCAGCTCACACAGACTAAAACACACACATGCACAGCGAGCTTGCTTACATACACACTCTCACACACATACAGGGGGATGTTTCATATTTAAAAGAAACCCTTGTTTGTACCTTCCAAAGACCCAAAGTCCTCATGATCAGAATAAAGGAAGGCCAAAGAGAATGTAGAATAACGAGAGTGTAAAAGGAGAGAAGAGGGTTGGTGGGAGATTGTCTCATCACACATTACTGTCCAAGGTGACCCATGATGAGAGACTCTGAGGTCCCCCGCCCACAGTCCCCTGAAGTGAGTCGGTCCTCACTGTCCAACACATGGCGGTGGCCCTGACTGGACTGTCCCATTTTGACTCTCATAAGGGGAGTCACACACACACACACAGAGGGAGGATATCTGCTGACAGTACACTGCAGAGTTGAAGAAAGAAGAATCATTCTAAATTAAAGTTTTGCTTGACTTCTGTCAGGTGCTTTACAATGAAAAGGGAAAAATGACTATTTTGTATCTAATATTAAAACTATAGCACAAAAACAACAAATCACATTCACAAGCCACTTGTTGGCACCGTGTACCTGAGTGAGAATATCATAGAACCAAGAAAAAAAAAGCTGTTTTAAAAGTGTCTCTTTTGTAAACAAACAGGTCGCCCATTTTAAAGTGTCTCTTTAATCAACTGACAGGCCTGCTGTTAAATTTTTTTTATTTTTATTTGAAGTCAAACTGGTCTAAAAGCTTGTTTTTTTCTGTGTTTTCTCCTCATATCATAGCTTACTCATGACATAATGTATATCTCATCTTGCCTCTATGGCGTACACAGCAGTAATACTCTACTACTCTGTAGTACTCTGTAGTACTTTGTTAGTACGCTATTGTACTGTGAAGTACTCAGCAGAAGTCACGGCAATCAGCTCGTCTCCTCCTAGACTCCAGTCTGTGTAACAGTCAGTGTGAGTGACAGGTCCTGTGCTTGATTTGATTGGTCGGTTGCTGGTATCGGGATTCCAATGGGAGGGGCTTGGCTCTGAGGTCAAAGAGTCCTTGTTGGTTAAGGGGTAAAGGAGGGCGAGGTTTGTGACATTGGATGTGATTGGATATAAGGGACGTATAGTCTCTCAGGATTGGTGGACGGACGGGGGTGTTTCCAGCAAGAAGCTGGGAATCTGATTCTAATTGGCTCTGCTTCCAGATTATTGGTGGTTGTCGTTATCGCTTCCATAATCTCCCTCCTCGTCCTCATAATCAAAGTCGTCGTACGCATCACCGTTGCTGTCGTCCAATCGCAGCTCCTCCTGTTTGACTCGGATCTCGTCTCCCTTGAGGCTGGGGTGGTAGGGGGTCTGGAGGGGTGGGGCGGCAGGCTCGGGGCTGCTGGACAGTGAGGAGTGCTCCGAGGGCATCTGGGGGGAGGGCAAGCCTGCCATGGAGAGGGCACCTGGGTATACCACGCCTGCTGAGGACAAGGGCAGCTGGGCCTGTTGTCTATAGAAAAACAAAATACAACAGTTAGTACAGTATAATAACACAATATAATGTAGAAATCTGTATGAATAAAATGACATACTTTATAGTAAACTCAGACCACAAAGAGAAGTTACACAATGGTAAAGGAAATACTTTATCCCACAGTCGGAGGTTTGTGTGTGTGTGTGGTTTTAGTTGGTTACTCACTCACCCCACAGTGAAGTACTGTCTCATCTCCTGCCGGCGGTTCCTCATAATGGCCTTGTACTCTCCAATCCTCAGCTTCTTCCCGTCCACCAGACAGGTTCGTTTGGGGCGGGGTTTATACTTGTAGTCAGGGTACTTTTCCAGGTGCTGCTTGCTTAGCCTGGCCTGCTCCTCATAGTACGGCTGCTTCTCTAGGTTAGTCATGGACTTCCAACGAGAACCTGGAGAGAGAGAGAGGGAGAGAGAGAGAGGGAGAGAGAGAGAGAGAGAGGGAGAGAGAGTTGAAAGCAGGTTAAGTGTCATCCTCGTTCACTGTGCTCATCTCATCATTAGAGTTCAAAATGAGTAACCTCACTCTGTCTGGCCTCATTAACCATATTAACCCAAGCAGACACACAGCAAGATGAACGCAATTTTATTTAAATACAAGACGTACAATATGTTCACAGCCTTTTTGCAGAAGACCTACCAAATTCTATGCCACCAAAACACATCTTCTCCAATCTGTCTCTTTACAGTGTATCTTGGGGCAGTGTATAAGCGTGTCTATCGTGATCTGGCTCCAGTGTGTGTGTGTGTGTATCTGGGCTGAATTTACACTCTGCTACTACTGTATGTTTAATGGGTAAAAGATGTCTGTGACTTTCCCTTCCCTGCTGGAATAGGAAACTCCTTCTGTTAACAATCGAGTGCGGGCCCTTATTAAAACCAGATTTCCCAGTGTTATAAAACGTTTAGGAGCTCTTTAAAATGTCAAACACAATCCCAGAGGTCTGGGGAGAATGTCACAGACTGGAGTGCTTGTTTAATGCATAATGAATTATATCATCATTGTTGGAGCTCTCCGCTCTCTCTCCAGAGCTAGTCATTAAGCGCTAGTTCCACAATACCGCTTCTTGTGAGGAACGGAGAACAGTGTGTGTGTGTCGTGTGTGTGTGTGCGTGTATGTGTGTGTGTGTGTGGATTGTTTCGCGTCTCTCTCCCAGCCTTAGACGTTGTGCGTCTCTGGGGACCCCGTTAGGTTCACAGCCCTCCGTCTCAGTAGCGCTGCTAGCTAACTACACTACAGATGTTCAGGCAACCAGAGATAAGGATGGGACAAAAGATACTGTCAATCAGAGTGCTGCTGTCACAAAGAGAGACAGAGGTACGGTGTGCGATAGGGGCCACACAGAGCACAGTGACACTGACTGAGTACTGCTGTGGCGTGGCTAGAGAGGAATGGAATAGACACACACACACACACACAAACACACACACAAGAAAGCAGGCAGACAAGCACGCATACACAAATACATATGCACGCAAGCACACAGTTGAGTACATAACTAAGTACATGGAGAAGTCATTTCCATAGAGAGGAGTTGAGGGGGAGAGAGGGCAGAGAGATCATGTAGTCTTCTGCACCTGAGGAACACAGAGAGAGAGAGAGAGAGAGAGAGAGAGAGAGAGAGAGAGAGAGAGAGAGAGAGAGAGAGAGAGAGAGAGAGAGAGAGAGAGAGAGAGAGAGAGAGAGAGAGAGAGAGAGAGAGAGAGAGAGAGAAGCCTGTCCACAACACAAGGGATCAGGTCAATCTGGTTAACACGCATTCTCACGCCTCTCTCTATCCCTCTCTCTCTCTCTCTCTCTCTCTATTCTTTCCTGAAAGGGAGGCAGGCACACTCCTCCTCTCCCCTCTCACCCCTCCTTCCCCTCCTCTCCCCGTCTGGAGGGGGTCTTAGTCTTACCGAGGATTTTGCTGATGTTGGAGTTGTGCATGTCGGGGAAAGCCTGGAGAATCTTCCTCCTCTCATCCTTTGCCCAGACCATGAAGGCATTCATGGGTCGTTTAATGTGTGGTTCGCTGTTGCCCCGGCCCCGGGCCTCACGGAACATCCTGGAATCAGACACACTGGGGCTGCCTGTGGGAGGGAGCAGGAGAGATGGGATGTATACACATACATTAACACAATCAAACACACATATTCATATATGCATACAGTCTTAGAGACACACACTGTTTAAGATAAAGTACAAACGCATGTTTGTACAAACACACACACACGCAAACAAACACATACCATCTGAGTCTCCACTCATGGTGAAGTCCATCATGGCGTGGCTGAACTTCTCTCTGTCCTCTGACTGCTGCTTCAGCTGGTGGCTCAGACTCTCCAGAGCTGCCTTGTCCTGGAGAGGAGAGATTCAAACAGTCAGTCAATCAGTCAGTCAACATGGAAACCAATCGATCAATTATCTATAGACAATCAATCAATCTTTAGACTGCCTTGTTCTCAAGGGGTAGACACACAGGCGCCAGTCAATCAATATGTTATGTTAACATATCAGTCAATAACCACGCTATAAAGCTATTGAATAACACATGTAGATACTGTATGTTGGATGTGTGTTGTTAGGCTTGCTGAGTGGGGGCAGAGGGCATAGTTAGTTGGCACTAAAGCATTGTGCTCTGGTCTTTAACCAGCCTGTATATGTGGCAGGGTGGAGACAAGAGGGGCAGAGGGCAAGACTGCCACTAAAACAGGTAACAGCTGACGTCATTATGGGAACGACATTGAGATTGTGTTTGTGTCCATCTGCTGTGATTGGTGTGTGTGTGTGTATGGGTATGACTGTGCATGTGTGATTGTGTTATATCCCAGCAGCCACCTGCATGGTTATGCTGGATGTCTCTCTCTCCCTCTCTCTGAGGCCCTTGGGGTCGATCCATTAGAGAGAGAGAAGCTCCACACACACATACACACACACACGCACACACACACACACACACACACACACACACACATGACCCCCTGCGTATTTATTACAGACAATAAAAGGCTGATTGACTGTCCATTTACATGGCTAATGCAACCAGCTGAAACACACACACCCACAAACACACACACACACACTCTTCCCCACCCTTCACACACTCTTACCCCACCCCAGAGCCTGCATTTACGGCTTAATTATACGATTACAATCCATCCCAAAAGCGGTGCAGCCCTGGCCTAACCATTAGAAGATGACCCAGACAGACTGGGACCAGTCTAATGAAATGCATTTTTCTGTTTTAAAGCACTACAGTTTTAATTGTTCAGCTGAGATAATTCATCAGATTTGAATAAATATCATTGCTAAAGAGAGGGAACGAGAGAGACAGAGAGAGAAAGTGAGAGGGAGAGAGAGAGAGAGAGAGAGAGAGAGAGGGAGAGAGAGAGGCAGAGAGAGAAGGGGAGAGAGACAGAGAGAGAGAGGGAGGAGAGAGACAGAGAGAGAGAGAGGGAGAGAGAGAGGGGGGAGAGACAGAGGGAGAGAGGTGGAGAGAGGGGGGAGAGACCGAGTGAGAGGGGGGAGAGAGAGGGGGGGAGTGGAGACAGTGAGAAAGAGAGAAATGGATTTGTCGGAGTGAAACTATTTCAAGGGAAAATGCTGCAGAGATTACTTGCGGCGAAACAAGGGACACCAGCAAACCCCCTGTCCCAGATATTAGAACACTGCTAGTACTGATCAGTGTCTGTGTCATTGTATGTATGGAAAGTTCACTGCAACCTCAAAGCCAATCAATGCCAAACCATTTAAAGGGTTGAAGAAGGGTTTATTGATATCAATAACCACTTAAGGCACTACTGACTAAGGGTCTATAATTTCTAGGATATACCAATTGTAGAGACAGAATGGCAGTGTCTGACCCAAAGCCTCTCTCTAAATTAGAGTTGAGAATAAGTTGAGGTGCGGAGGTTTATTACAATAAAAAAACCATTTATTGTAATTCATGGAATAAAATAATTGGTTTAACTAATAAACTATACTAGGTACTGTACTGACACCCAGGTATCATGTGCTACAGAGGTAATCTTCAGTCAGTGTCCAGTCATGAGTCATAGCATAGCATAGTAGCGAACCTACACATTGTTCTATTCATGGGTTAGAAATCAGCTGGTCAGGGTCTGCTCTATTTTAAAATCTAGAGGATTGAGACTGAGAGAAGTGGAGGATTATTATTCTAATGTTGTTTATCCAGCTTCATCCATCCACCCAGCAATCAGGACAATTATAACCCTAGAGGATTAGGGGTGAGCTGGGCAGAGAGTCGTGGACGTGTCAGGTCCCTACGGAGCTATGGCTATGGGGTTCACATTGAAAGTCAACTCTGAATAAATTACTTTCTTTAAATACAAAATTGTCAATTTTAGGTATGAGACTGTAAAACTGTCGAGATAGAGAGAGAGAGAGAGAGAGAGAGAGAGAGAGAGAGAGAGAGCTGTTGAATGTCAGCAGTGCAGATGCTCTTTAAGATCCAGCACGCTGCTGTGCTTGTGTGTGTGTGTGTGCCTCTGTGTGTGCACCAGCTGACTCCCAGTGTGTTTAACAAATAACCACAATTTAGCCACGCTGCCGAGGAGCGGGCGCCGTCACTTCGTATTAGCGTCTCCTCGACGCTTCGCTAGCAGGCTCCCTTTGCCCTCCTCCTGTCTCCTCCTGCATCCCCCGACCTCCCCCGCCTCCTCCAGCCTCGCCCAACATCCACCCTGCCCCCAGCACGCCTCACAGACACACTCATTACCTCAGCCAAGGGTTTCTCTAGCTGACCAATTTACCTTTACTGCTCTTATTACACAGGTTATTGACAATTATGTAGACTGTTTCGCTATACCGACATAATGCTGAATTACATTTCATCTTAATGTATCGCATTATATCATATTACAATATATTGTGTTGTAATGTGTTGTAATATATTTTATAAAGGTGATTTATACTAGAATATTACATAAAATTCGAACATATATCATATTACATCACATTATAGGATAATACAGTATATTGTGCATTGTATTACTTTGTAATAATAATTGTTATTCTATTTTTGTAATTTAGCAGACGCTGTTATCTAGAGTGACTTACCGTTAATGCATTCATCTTATTAAGATAGCTAGGTGGGATAACCACATATCACAGGCACAGAAAGGGATACAGAAAGTATATTTTTCCTCAATAAAGTAGCTATCAGTAGTCAGAGCTAGAAAGTAGCTATCTGTAGAGTCAGACGTAGAAAGTAGCTATCAGTAGTCAGAGCTAGAAAGTAGCTATCTGTAGAGTCAGACGTAGAAAGTAGCTATCAGTAGTCAGAGGTAGAAAGTAGCTATCAGTATTCAGAGGTAGAAAGTAGCTATCAGTAGTCAGAGGTAGAAAGTAGCTATCAGTAGTCAGAGGTAGAAAGTAGCTATCAGTAGTCAGAGGTAGAAAGTAGCTATCTGTAGTCAGAGGTAGAAAGTAGCTATCAGTAGTCAGAGCTAGAAAGTAGCTATCAGTAGTCAGAGGTAGAAAGTAGCTATCAGTAGTCAGAGGTAGAAAGTAGCTATCAGTAGTCAGAGGTAGAGAGGGGTGGGTGGGTCAAGTGCAGGTTTAAAATTGTGTTTTATTATTATATTTAACTACTTTTCCATTTTTTTCTAATTCTTAAATCTAATGTCAGGATACAGGGTTATCTCCTGTTAATAGTATGAGGACAGAAGGCATGTGGTTGTGTTTAAAAAAATAAATAGTTGTAAGTTTAGGGATGTACTAACATATCTGACCTTGTCGGAGCGTCCGTTGTTGAGGCTGAGGTTGTTGACGGCAGCCACCTTGGCGTCCAACACCTGCTGTTCTCTCTTCAGCTGCTCCTTCATCTGCCTGGCCTCAACGAAGGCCTTGGTCACAGCCTCATGGTCGTTCAGATAGCCCCCCGTGGACAGGGATGACAGCAGGTCTGATGGGAGAGAGAGACACAGAGAAGAGGATATGTTAAATTTCGAGACTGGAGACAGACACAGAGACAGACACAGAGAAGAGGATATGTTAATATTAGAGACTGGAGACAGACACAGAGACAGACACAGAGAAGAGGATATGTTAATATTAGAGACTGGAGACAGACACAGAGAAGAGGATATGTTAATATTAGAGACTGGATGACAGGACAGGGATGAGACACATCGACACACGTAGACACACATAGACACACATAGACATACATAGACACACATAGACACACTGACACATATAGACACACTGACACATATAGACACACTGACACATGTAGACACACTGACACATATAGACACACTGACACATATAGACACATATAGACAGACTGACACACATAGACACACTGACACACATAGACACACATATACACACATAGACACACTGACACACATAGACACATATAGACACACATACACACTGACACACATAGACACACATATACACACATATACACACATAGACACACATATACACACATAGACACACTGACACACATAGACACACATAGACACACATAGACACACATAGACACACATAGACACACATAGACACACATAGACACACATAGACACACATAGACACACATAGACACACATAGACACACTGACACACATAAACACACATAGACACACTGACACACACTGACACACATAGACACACTGACACACATAAACACACTGACACACATAGACACACATAGACACACTGACACACATAAACACACAATGACACACTGACACACTAGAGCATGTTCCTATTAAAAACTAATTGAGGGGAAATATATAACAATATATATTGTGTAATATATTTGTGTGTATTTTAGTTTGAATTAAATAATATATATACTTAAAAATATATATAATAGAATAGATTGTTCAACTGTAAATGGAAACTTGTACTGTATGTCTCTGTTTGTCAGATTGCTGATCGCTCCAGCTCTTATAGAGATAAACTATTTGGAGTCTCTAAGGCCATCCAGAATAAACACTGACCTTACCCACTGTGAGGTAAACACATTAACATACACACAACCAGAGGGGAAACACACACACCCGGACACAGACTGACCAGTTGACTGCTAAGGCTGTGTGTGTGACTCAGTTTGTGGCCAGGTCTGCTCTCTGTTAGCCTCCACTGAGAGACAGAAGCAATCAGATCAGATGTACCCATACACACACGCGCACACCACTGTCAAAACCCTGCCACTGTCTCTTCTCAGCAATTCTGTTACTAGCAAAACAGGGGCCATTTTAAGTCTGGATGTTATTTACCGTGGTGAATGTCACTCCCACCCAGCGACAGATAGAAAACATATGTAGAATGGTAAACACAGTGTGTACAGGCATCCTGACAGACCATATAAATGCCCAATCCCTCAAATCTAAAATCTCCACATCATTCAGATTTATTTAAAAGAGTCTATTTAGCTCGCACACACACAAACACACATACACACCTCCTTTCCGCCTGCCTGTCCACACTCATAAAAACACACACATTCCCTCAGTATCCATTTTTTTTTTTTATCCAAAAGCTCATGGAATTCTTTGAAGAGTAGAAAAGCGCAGGCAGGCAGCATCCCGGAAGATTACTCCTATTAAACCCAAAAGCCTGCTAATTTTCCCCTCCGGAACATCTGCCCAACACATATCAAAGATGATTCTCTGCTTCTTTTCAGCGTTGTTATTTGCATTATTGCGGCAGCTTAGCGGCTGGAGCGTCAGCAGCATCTGCTGTGTGACTGTGAGAGGCGGGAGACCATGCTATCGCTCTCTGTCCATCTCTGGGTTAGCTCTAACAAAGAGCTGCTCCAAGCTTATGGCTCTTTATCTAGCACTAATCCCTCCTGCTAATGCCATCTCAGGGCAGATTACGCTCTCAGATTTGTAATGACAGAGGAGTGAACTCTTGCAGAAGTCATGCAGAGGGCTGGAGAGAGAGAGGCCGCTGGGGTGGGCTGTGATGGTGGGCTGTGATGGTTGGCTGTGATGGTTGGCTTGCTGGATGGTAGTGGGTTTTAATCTGGATTCAATGTGTGTGTGTGTGTGTGTGTGTGTGTGTGTGTGTGTGTGTGTGTGTGTGTGTGTGTGTGTGTGTGTGTGTGTGTGTGTGTGTGTGTGTGTGTGTGTGTATGTGCTTGTGTGGATAGAAATAGGGGATGTGAACGTGTGTGTTACTGTGTGTGTGACCTTGAGTGTCTGATTGCCAACCTAGGCCTGACCCAGATAGGAGGGCTGGGGCCAACAGTGAGACCCAGCCAGAGCCCAAATTCTACCCTATCCTGCCCTTCACTCTGCTCTGCCCTGGCACTAACGCATCAGAGTGGGTCTCAGCAGTAGAGGACACTGACAGGCTTTCAGAGTTCAGTCCTTCAGATCAGACTCTCTCAGACTGTCATTGTGGAGAGGTTGGATTGTGGGTGACAGACTGATGGAATGCAAGGACAGATGCTGTGATGAGACTGGACAGAGAGGAACACACACACACACACACACACACAATGAATAATTGTGTTATTAAATCCATTTAAAGTCATAACTCCCTGTCTCGTGTTTGACTGCAATAGCTAACAACATGAATCTTCTTCTGACCTGGTAAACACTCTAACAGGAACAGATGGAAACATACTGTGTGCCGTGGCAGCAGGCAGACAATCATTGTGATCTAAATGAAATGGCTTGCCTCAACATGTTCCATCTGAAACTTTACAACCTAATCCATTTTTCTGAACAAAAAACATCTGGGACGTAAATCCACTAATCTACTATTAAATCCTGTGATTTGTTGAAAAACACTGAGATTAGAAAGAATACAAGTTAGAAATGGCCAACTGCGAGAGGAGGAGGGGTTGTGTGTATTAGAATGGTTGTGTGTATTATAATAGCTGTGTCTCTGTGTGTGTGTGTATGTTCGTGTGTAAGTTCTAACAGCCGTGCCGTGTGTTTATAATAGCCTTGCGGTGTGTGTGTGTGTGCTGTTATTGTGTTATTAATGCGGGTTGTTATGTGTGTATCGTTCTGTAAGAGGTTTATCTAATCTCATCTGTGATACATCCTGTCTGTCACACAGCTACTCTATTCATCTGAAAAACACACTCCTTCATCTCTCCTCTTTCATCACTCTATTTCCCCTTCCCCCTTCACACTCCTCCATCTCTCCTACTCCTCCTCCTTTTACTCCTCCTCGTTTTACTCCTCTTCCTCCTCCTCCTCTTCCTCCTCCTTGTCCTCCTCCTCCTTCTCTTCCTCATCCTCCTCCTCCTTCTCTTCCTCATCCTCCTCCTCCCTGTCCTCCTTCTCCCTGTCCTCCACCTCCTCCTCCTTCTCTTCCTACTCCTCCTCCTCCCCCTTTTCCACCTATTCCAACCCTCGCTTAACCATCCCTGCCTCTCTCAGTCGCTAATAAACGCTTCACAATAATATACCCTACAGGCATAAACAATGGGAAAACATAGCCTTCACTAATTATAGCATATTTACATGAGTGAACACACAGTATTCAGTGAACGTGTTGGTGCATGAATAAATTACTTAAAATACTATTTAATGGTGATGTGAGTGAATTAAATCACAATAACGTCCATACATTAATTAAATCACATTAATGTACATAATTATTACTTCATATATTATTATTAGTAGTATTGTTATAATTATAATAATACTACTACCACTACTACTAAAAATACCACAACATAAATGTGCCGTGTCTGTAAAGTGTCTTCTCCATGTTTGTACATAGTTCAGTATGTGTGGGTGTGTATGTATACTGTGTGTATATGTATATGTATATATATATATATATATATATATATATATATATATATATATATATATATATATATATATATATACAGTTGAAGTCGGACGTTTAAATACACCTTAGCCAAATACATTTAAACTCAGTTTTTCATAATTCCTGACATTTAATCCTAGTAAAATTTCCCTGTCTTAGGTCAGTTAGGATCACCACTTTATTTTAAGAATGTGAAATGTCAGAATAATAGTAGAGAGAATTATTTATTTAAGCTTTTATTTTATTTCATTATTTCACATTCCCAGTGGGTCAGAAGTTTACATACACTCAATTAGTATTTGGTAGCATTGCCTTAAAATTGTTTAACTTGGGTCAAACGTTTCGGGTAGACTTCCACAAGCTTCCCACAATAAGTTGGGTGAATTGTGGCCCATTCCTCCTGACAGAACTGATGTAACTGAGTCAGGTTTGTAGGCCTCCTTGCTCGCAAGGATGAACTTGTGGAGGTCTTTTTTTTCTGAGGTCTTGGCTGATTTCTTTTGATTTTCCCATGATGTTGAGCAAAGAGGCCCTGAGTTTGAAGGTAGGCCTTGAAATACATCCACAGGTACGCCTCCAATTGACTCAAATTATGTCAATTAGCCTATCAGAAGCTTCTAAAGCCATGACATTATTTTGGGGAATTTTCCAAGCTGTTTAAAGGCACAGTCAACTTAGTGTATGAAAACTTCCCACCGGAATTGTTATATAGTGAATTATAAGTGAAGTAATCAGTCTGTAAACAATTGTTGGAAGAATTACTTGTGTCATGCACAAAGTAGATGCCCTAACCGACTTGCCAAAACTATAGCTTGTTAACATGAAATCTGTGGAGTGGTTGAAAAATGACCTAAGTGTATGTAAACTTCTGACTTCAACTGTATATGTATACTGTATACACACCCACACACATTCGGAAAGTATTCAGACCCCTTTGCTTTTTCCACATTTTGCTACGTTACAGCCTTATTCTATAATGGATTCAATTGTTTTGCCCCCTCATCAATCTACACAAAATACCCCATAATGACAAAGCAAAAACAGGTAAAAAAAAACAATAAAAAAACAGAAATATCACATTTACATAAGTATTCAGACACTTTACTCAGTACTTTGTTGAAGCACCTTTGGCAGTAATTACAGCCTGGAGTCTTCTTGGGTATGACGCTACAAGCTTGGCACACCTGTATTTGGGGAGGTCTTCCCTGCAGATCCTCTTAAGCTTTGTCAGGTTGGATGGGGAGCGTCGCTGCACAGCTATTTTCAGGTCTCTCCAGAGATGTTCGATGGGGTTCAAGTCCGGGCTCTGGCTGGGCCACTCAAGGACATTCAGAGATCTGCTTTGTCTTAGGGTCGTTGTCCTGTTGGAAGGTGAACCTTCGCCCACAGTCTGAAGTCCTGGAGTAGGTTTTCTTCAAGGATCTCTATGTACTTTGCTCCGTTCATCTTTCCCTCAATCCTGACTAGTCTTCGAGTCCCTGCCGCTGAAAAACATCCCCACAGCATGATGCTGCCACAACCATGCTTCTCCGTAGGTATGGCATTGGCCAGGTGATGAGCGGTGGCTGGTTTCCTCCAGACGGGACGCTTGGCATTCAGGCCAAAGAGTTCAATCTTGGTTTCATCAGACCAGAGAATCTTGTTTCTCATGGTCTGAGAGTCTTTAGGTGCCTTTTGGTAAACACCAAGCGGGCTGTCATGTGACTTTTAGTGAGGAGTGTCTTCCGTCTGTACAATCAACCATAAAGGCCTGATTGGTGTAGTGCTGCAGAGATGGTTGTCCTTCTGGAAGGTTCTCCCATCTCCACAGAGGAACTCTGTCAGAGGGACCATCGGGTTCTTTGTCACCTCCCTGACAAAGGCCCTTCTCCTCTGATTGCTCAGTTTGGCCAGGCATCCAGCTCTAGGAAGAGTCTTAAACTTCTTCCATTTAAGAATGATGGAGGCCACTGTGTTCTTGGGGACCTTCAATTTGTTGGTACCCTTCCCCAGATCTTTGCCTCAACCCAATCCTGTCTCGGAGCTCTACGGACAATTCCTTCAACCTCATGACTTGGTTTTTGCTCGGACATGCACTGTCAACTGTGGGACCTTATATACACAGGTGTGTGCCTATCCAAATCATGTCCAATCAATTGAATTTACCACAGGTGGTCTCCAATCAAGTTGTAGAAACATCTCAAGGATGATCAATGGAAACAGGATGCACCTGAGATCAATTTTGAGTCTCATAGCAAAGGGTCTGAAAACTTATGTAAATAAGGTATATCTGTTTTAATTTTTTTTATACATTTTCTAAATTTCTAAAAATGTTGCTTTGTCATTGTGGGGTGTTTTTTGCGTAGATTGATCCGGAAATATTTTTATTTAATCCATTTTAGAATAAGGGTGTAACATAACAAAATGTGAAAAAAGTGACGGGGTCTGAATACTTTCCGAATACACTGTATATTACAGCATGTGTGTGGTATGTTCAATGTGCGTATCCATGGTGAGTGGGTGCAGTCCCTTACCTATGGAGCTGACTCTGGACTGGGGTCCTCCGATGCTGGAGGGAGCTGTGCTGTGTTTCATGGGTCCTGTGCTATGGTGGCCCAGCTTCATGGTGGGGACCTGTGGGGAAGCGGGGGAGGTGGGTGACTTGCTCTCGCTTGCTGTCTTAGGCTTGGACGACAGGTTCAGGGGCTGAGCACCCTCGTCCTGCAAAATCAAAACACACCAGTTGTGGCCTAGTGGTCGCTGGGTGGGTTCAACCAATCATTGAGGATCACCTCAGACGTTTGCCTAATCAGAAGGCTTGGATTGGATTCTACAGCAAGGTAGAGTGGGCAAACATGTGGCCCATAAGGCTCAAACCACAGGATGAGATTCACAAACAAAGCTAAAATACATTCTGTATGTTGCTTTGCTTGTTCATCACCATATACATTTCCCCATGTCATGAAAGAGAGCCATGCACATTCTCCACTTCCTGAAAGAGGTACTGGACATGCCATGCCATGCCTCAAGGTGAGAATTCATGCTGGTGAGTCGTGCACATGCCACACGGAAGAGGACATGCATAGCACACTTATAAAATATATTATTCACAGCAAGCGATACATACTATGCTTCACAAGGAGACCACAAGAACCTCAATCAGACACTTAACATCTTCAAGGTCGACCATTAAATTCAGCTGAGAGATTTTACAGTAGCTCATAAGAATGCGGATGGAAAAAACAAGAATTTAGAAAAATGTTTTTTTTAGGTTAAAAGACAACATGTTGAGACTCTCCGAGAGATGTGACCATGACAATGAACCTGTGTCACTGTTCAGTTTCAGCAGCTGTACAGACCACTAAGTCACAGACACAGCTTCACAGCCTCTCATCAAGTCTAAATGGAGTTTCACTTTCCCAAGAGCAGTCTATTGGCAGACTTGAGGAAAACAACAGCAGAAAACAGGGTGGCTGTGTGTGTGTGTGTGTGGACAGTTGTGTGCCATGTGGTAGCTACAGTATATCACTTCATTGCCATGTGGACTTACACCCATGGGGGGGGGGGGGGGTGAGTTGGGTAGGGGTGCGTTATCACGTTAGTCACCGTGGCAAGAGCACCCCTGCCGATGACATAATCCAATCAGAGGAAGCGGTTTGGTCACGTGACTGGAAGGAAGGAATTAGATCATGGAGAGATGGCCAGATGTACACAGCCACTCTGTCTGATTAAAACACAGCAATTAACACTCGCACACAACAGGGGGTAAAGTACCCATGGTTAGCTAGGAATACATCTAGAACAGGGGTCGGTAACAAGCGGACCGCTGGCCAAAACCGGCCTGCAAGTAGTTATTTTGGGCCCCCCAACGGTTCTTTTTTTGGGGGGTATTTTAGTTTTTGGTCAGAAAAGACTGTAAAATCACCAGGAATTAATCTTTAATTCAGGAAATCTGTTACCAAATATTCCTACAAATAAAAAGAGAGACATACAGTATGTGATTGTGTCTCAATGTAATCAAGTTATTAAATTATTATGTTATTTTCAAATACAATCTCTTTTTGGGCTTAATTGTGGTCATTTGTATTATTATTATATTCCGACACCACGACCATCCGCTCTGACAAAAATAGTCTGCGGCTGAATCTAGTGGCCTACTCCTGATCTAGGACACAATTCATCCAGGGATCCACCAGGACCAATCCTGCTTAGCTTCAGAGGCAAGCCAGCGGAGGGATGCTGTGTAATATGGCTGCTAATAGTGACTTTGTCTTATTATGAGCTTTCCACAACTCAATTAAGACCTCTCTCTCTCTGTCTCTTTTTCTTTGTCTCTCTCTCTGTCTGTCTGTGTTGTAACAGGATTCCCCTCATTAGAGATATCTGTGTGAAAGCAGGGAGACCCCCAAATATGTCTTCACTAGGCTGCGAGACAATAGAGTTAACATTAGTAAGAGCTGCTCACATGCTCTCACTATTGAATCCTGACCCATATTATTGTACAGTGGGCTTTACTCACCTCTGAATGGGAGAAGAACAGAGTCGTGAATATTTATTACAGATAATGCCTCTGTCTCTCCTCTCCTCCCTTCCTTGTGCTCTGGATTGGGGTCTTTTGGTAAAGAGACAAATCCTTAGGTGGGAAGTTGCCAACATGGATAATACCAGTCTATTGGGGGAATTAGTTGAGACTCAGGCTCTGAGAAGCTTGGGCCTCGTCGTGTGTGTGTGTCTGAGAGCCTGCGCTAGGCATTGTTCAAGGAGCTTTAAACCTCAGGACAGAGAGCCTGCGTGAGGCCGAGAGAGAGAGAGAGATACAGAGAGAGACACACAGAAAGAGAGAGAGAGAGAGAGATAGAGGAGAGAGAGAGAGACCCCAGTGAAGTGCTGACACGTGAAAGTGACACCATCCCTCTGTATCTTATCAGATCGCTGACGGTTCAATTACCAGGACAAGTGTGTGTGCCACCGCCATCTATCCTCACCAGGGTGTGTGTGTGTGTGTGTGTGTGTGTGCATGCGTGTGTGCGTGTCATCTATCACAGGGCCGTCTGCTCTATGGCTGGTAGGCTGAGGTCTGCTTCAGCTCACACCAAGCCAGGGTCTTTGTGGTCACACACAGAACAGATTTACACCTCTCTAGCCCTGACTGTGCCCCTGCAGGGTTGAGTGACGGTACAGTCACGCTGTTAAATATACTTGGTGGGGAGCCAGTGAGGAGAGGAGATGTGAGAAGAGGTGAGGTGAGGTGAGGTGAGGTGAGGAGAGGAGAGGAGAGGAGAGGAGAGGAGAGGAGAGGAGAGGAGAGGAGAGGAGAGGAGAGGAGAGGAGAGGAGAGGAGAGGAGAGGAGAGGAGAGGAGAGGAGAGGAGAGGAGAGGAGAGGAGAGGAGAGGAGAGGAGAGGAGAGGAGAGGAGAGGAGAGGAGAGGAGAGGAGAGGAGAGTGTAAGAACCTGCTGAGTGTAAGAATGAAAGTCTCTAGGAAGAGGAAAACATGTCTCCCGACTATCCAGGCTGTATCACAACTGGCCGTGATTGGGAGTCCCATAGCGAGGCACACAATTGGCCCAGTATCATCCAGGTTTGGCCGGGGAAGGCTGTCATTGTTAATAAGAATCACAGTGTAGTGGACAGTAAGATAACAGCTCTTGTGGTCATGGTTTCTGTCACATGGACAGTCATTCATTCTAAATTCTAAAGCCAGCTGTGGCTTCCGGGGAACTGTGTGAGTGTGCAGCAGCCGTGTGTCCCTGTGCCTACTCCCCCCAGGGTAAAGCACTTAAGCGATGCGCCTCAGTCCGAACATCTGTCTACAGGAGACCAGTCAGCCTCTACACTTCAGCAATAACCTCTAAATTAACAGAGACCAGAGAGCACCTCTAAAATATACATGAAGGCTACCATCCTACCACCTCCTCCCCCCATCAGAGGAAGAGAAATGGAGAGAGAGAGAGGGTGGGGTGGGGAGGGGTGAGGGCTAAAAATCAACTGGGGCTGAGATTGAGAGAGACTAACGGGGCGTCAGCCAGTCGTAACTAAAGGCTGATAGAGTGAGAGAAAGCAGGGATGAAAACAGTAGAAAAGGGAACCTGGCAGTGGGTATATGACAGACTGTGGTAGTGGAACCATTTCCACGGTGACCTGGTGGGGGCAGTACGTGTCCACTCCCCTGTCCTGCTGTCTGCCTGTCGGCCATTATGGCTGCCCTTCCCCCCCGCTAGGACCACAGTCGCCTCTCCTCCCTGGCCACTCCATATATATGGTAATGAGACCGAAAAAGAGGCGTGTGTCAGAGTCAGAGCCACGGACGCCAGGGGAGGGGGGTCAGGGGGACGTGGTAGGGGGGCAGTGTGTCAGTGTGTGTGTGTGCTTGTGTGTGTCAGTGTGTGTGCAGGGAGGGAGGACAGTGTCAGCAGGGAATCGATAGACACTATCGCGGGGTCACAAGAGCTGGGGTCAACCAAGGAGCTTAATCTATACCACGGACATGCTGTCTCTCTCTGTCTGAGATTACAACTCATCAAGGAGGAGAGGGGGGAAGGAGAGATGGACAGAGCAAAGTAAAGAGAGAGGAGAGGAGTGACCACCACTGTGGGGCCCTGGGGGTCTGCTGTGTGGCCCTGGGGGTCTGCTGAGGGGCTTTCACTGCATTTTCAACACAGATATTCATGGATTTAAGATTCCGCTTGGACGAACACAGACCCCCACAGACCCCTGTAGTCCTATGGTCAGGGAGTGAGGTTCACACACTCACAAATGCCAAAGGCCACACGGCTGACTACCTTGCTCATACCTCCACTACAGAGCTGAGAGTGGGCCAGAGAAGTTGTCTCCAGCAAAGTTGGGTAAGTGGTTCAGACTTCAGAGAAGTTGTTTGGTAAGTTTCATCAGGAGAACGATTAGTACCAGCAAGTGACTGGTTGACAGCCTGTAGCTTTCGATGTAAAAGGTTCCGGACGCAAAAAAAAGAGTATCAAACAAGCAGGAATACACACATGCGTGAATGAATACACCCGGGGGAAAAAAAACTCCAAAACACTCACACACACACTCAGAGGTACATACCTTGGGTTTGGGCGGCGGGGTGCTGCGGCTCTTTTCTTGGTGCGTGTTGGTGGGAGAGTGGGTGTTCAGGTTGGTCTGGGGCATACTGCTGTGTTTGGCCCCTGGAGATACCTGCATCGCTGCCAGCTGAGCCGCATACAGCTGCTATAGAGAGAGACGGAAGGGTAAGGGAGGGGGAAGGAGGTGGGGGGAGAAAGAGGGACAGAGAGGGGAAGAGAGGTAGAAACAGGGGGAGAGAAACAAGAAAACAAGAAAGGGACACATGAATAAATGAATACTCAGAGCACACAAACAAAAAGAAGACGCCAGCTAAAAAGCCCTGGTTGGCCATTAGTGAGTGGCTGATGGCCTGTTTGTGTGACAGAGAGAGAGGGACACTGTCACTTCCCCTGCCACACGGCCTCGTGGGAACACACTAACAGCCTCGATCTCTGAGTGAGAGATGTCCCCTTCAGGTGCATCGTGGGAAAGAAACACTCAGAGTCATGCTGAGAGAGAGAGAGAGAGAGAGAGAGAGAGAGAGTGAGAGAGAGAGAGAGAGAGAGAGAGAGAGAGACTCAAAGTAAAAAAAGTGCTTTTGATGGGGAGAGTCAGCGGATGGAGAGAAAGATGGGGAAAAGTTGGGAATATGTTTGCCAGAAGGGACAAAACGAAGCTCTGTGCCACTGGTGGCAACACACCCGCAGGCATGCAAGCACACGCACTGTTACACACACTAACTGACTGGCATGAAGACAGGCTGGTTTCTGCTTAGAATTAACAAGTAAATGGCTGAAATATCTGCCAGTAATATCTACTGAGTGGAGCGGAGGTTTCATTTTAGAATAAAATCTAAACGACTAATAATCCAGAGTAGTTACAGTGCTCTTGGATATTTACACAGTCTAATCGTCAGACAAAGTATTTAACACTCTCGAGCAAATATTTCCACAGCAACAGACACACCATAATAAACTTGGAAATGAACGAGCAACAATATTCATCACAAGCCCTTTTCCTCCTCCAGCTATTTCTGCTTTCCACAACAACGCTCTCCCATTCCCCTCATGTTCCTTTACAACAATTTTCACCAATGTGTTTGTTCCTAATTGTCTTTAAGATGAGGAAGAGAATAGCTGTTTATGAGTCAAAACGCTGTTTTTTTAATTGTATTTGTGTGGAAAGGGAGGGTTTGGGTTTGGGAGCAGCCCACTATGTTGTGAGAGAACTTCCGTCCTTCTGTTGGTGGTTGGCCGCCGGCCACGGAAGGGAAACAAAGACTGGTTTATGCAAATGGTCATGGCAGCTCTCACTACCCATCAGCCACTGCTTCCCATTAGACACACTCCTCCTGCTATCTCTAATAAAGACATTTCAATCCTGTAGGAAAACAACAGTCATAGACACACACACACTAAGCCCTCGTTTTCCTTGAGAATCTCAAATTAATGTTTTAATACGTCTCAGTGTTTTTCAAATATCTGACACGCACGCTAGCACACATGCACACAGGTACGCTCACCCTCACAACCCTCTCTCAGTATTTTTCTACTAGTCCTCTGTTAAGACTGTGCTCTGAGACTGTGCACTGTGTCTCAGTGCACTGAACACTGAGTACAGTAGGTCAGGACTGGCTGATGAAATAAAGGTCTTGTTGGTCATTTCTGTTCAATTACCCCCACCATGACTCCTGGAGGTGGGTGAACCCAAGCATGAACACACCCTCTTCTCCTCCCTCTATCCCTCCATTCTCTCCTACATCCACACCCCCTCCCCGCCAGCTCTGACCCGCCTGGGAGGCCAGTGGACCACGGGCAGTGTGTGTGTGTGTTTGTGTGTGCGTGTTAGTGTGTTGGGACTAGCGGTTCAGCATAGCTATATTTGCAGTGTGAATTGAGTTCCATTACAGGGCCAGCTCCCATCACTCAGGCCTGCTCAATGGGCCAGCGAGCAGAGTGACAGTCACTTTACACACACACACACACACACACACACACACACACACACACACACACACACACACACACACACACACACACACACTAACACACACACACACTACAGAGAACGCCCAGAGCATACCCCCATCGCCAAAACGACACGCATGTCATCAAACAGGAAGTGACAGCGCGGAGCCCCCAGGGTGACCAGTGGGGGGAGGAGGAGGGGGAGACAGACACACACAACACAATGAGTGAGAGGAGGAAAATCCTATCTTAGTTGAGACGAAGGAATTTAAATGTCAGCCACTAGCCAGGCACTAGGAGGTGGTGCAGGGAGGGGGGAGGAGGAACGGGAGGGGGGAGGAGGGGGAGGACAGGGGAGAAGGTTAGTAAGGGATTTGTAAGGAGAGTCTCTGTCTCTCAACCCTGAGCTGTGTCTCTTTCTTCTTACTCTAATGCCTTCATGTGAGTCTCGATCCATCACTAAAATGATCTGTGGGGGTTCCATGTATGTGTGTGTGTGTGTGTGTGTGTGTGTGTGTGTGTGTGTGTGTGTGTGTGTGTGTGTGTGTGTGTGTGTGCGTGCACCAGTGGACATGATAAGCTCAAGAATGCAAGGATGTGGAAAAAAAAACAATGGGATGTTTACACATGAACAAACAGGTGTGTACGCCTGAGAAGATAATGTGTGTGTATTCCTATAAGTGTGTGTGTGTACCCCCCCCACCACCACCCTAAGCCCTCTCTTCTGTGGTCTCAGCCAGTTAGAACAGACTTGTGAGTCTTTGTGTGGCTGTAACAGTCATCTTCTCCCGTCAATAATCTCCAGTTTTACTCAGATCATGCCCTCTTGCTCTTTGTCCAGGCCATAGCCATTGTTCACTCTGGTCAGCTAGGCCCATAGTGCAACAGACCCATTATTCCATTAATCCTGTTTGATTCCCATAGAGCTAACTGTCCTAGCCTGCCTGTGCGATGGTTGTTTGTTGTGTGGAGAGAGAGAGAGAGAGAACAAGAGAGAGAGAGGGAGAGAGTGATCGAGAGAGAGAGAGGGAGAGAACAAGAGAGAGAGAGAGAGAGAGAGAGAGGGAGAGAGAGGGAGAGAACAAGAGAGAGAGAGAGAGGGAGAGGGAGAGAACAAGAGAGAGAGAGCGAGAGGGAGAGAGAGTGATCGAGAGAGAGAGCTAGGGAGAGGGAGAGAGAGAAACTTTAAACCTGGCAGAATGGAATCTCTTTCCATCTAACTCTCTCTTTCTATCAGCTCTATTGTTGAAGAGGCAGTGAAGATCTGAGGAAAAGAGGTTGTATTGTGATCAAATAAGAATGAGAAGATCTGAAATCGTTATGGATTCATACTTCTTTCTCTCACTGTCTGAGACTGAGTTGAAGGTGGGACAGTTTGTTATGTGTGTGTGTGTGTGTGTGTTCGAACTGGAATGTCCTGACACTACGATACTCCCTATATGAGATTTTCCTACTCTCCTATCTGTGCTGGTATTGATCAGTAAAGACATTTCCCACAGACATCACAGACTAGTGTATTACAGAGATTTCAGCACTGAAATAATGTTTCCAATGCTAACTATCCTGTAGCCACCTTGTCAGCATTGCTAAGTGTCAGTACATGCACATGGCCTGATAACACACTCTCTCCCTCTCCTCATCCTCTCTTTCTTTCTCTATCCTCCCTCCCACCCTCCCTCCCTCCCTCCCTCTCTCCTTCTCTTCGGTGTACAGTGCAGTAATCCGGTACAATATGTTCCAACATCTGCCTCCCAATATGATGCCTGACCCATCCATTGACCCTCTTTATACCTCTCTAGCACTGCTGTTCACTCCCTCCTCTCCTCCTCTCCCCCTCTCCTCCTCATCTCTTCATCCCTCAACCTCTTCATATCTCTACAGCACTGCTGTTCACTCCCTCCTCTTCTCCTCTCCCCCTCTCCTCCTCTCCCTCATCCTTTATTCTCTCACCCCCCTCTTAATACCTCTCTGTTGTTCACTCTCTCCTCTCCTCTCCTCTCCTCTCCTCTCCTCTCCTCTCCTCTCCTCTCCTCTCCTCTCCTCTCCTCTCCTCTCCTCTCCTCTCCTCTCCTCTCCTCTCCTCTCCTCTCCTCTCCTCTCCTCTCCTCTCCTCTCCTCTCTAAGTACCTGTCTCCTACCTTTATTTCTCCATTTCAAATCCCTCCATCTCTGATATAATACCTCTCTCTCTCTCTCTCTCTCTCTCTCTCTCTCTCTCTCTCTCTCTCTCTCTCTCTCTCTCTCTCTCTCTCTCTCTCTCTCTCTCTCTCTCTCTCTCTCTCTCTCTCTCTCTCTCTACCTACCTCCATACTTACTCCCCCTGCCATATATTGTGTGTTATAATGAGACTACAGAGTGGTTATTGTATGGCTGTAACCATCACAGTGAGTCTTTGTCACAGTCTTATCTCTGTCAGACTATAGAGACCAGGGAGATTTAGGGGTCATGACCTGGACTAAATGACTTCTACATAGATCTCTACTGTCTCTCCTCTCCTCACAGCTGCTAATAAGAGACCAGCGCAGGTGTGTGTGAGACTTGAGCATGATTAAAATGAATATAAGTATGTGAGAGCACATATGCCGCAGTGTGCCTTTGTTCAAGTGGTGTGCGTGTGTTTATAGGACTTTCTGTGTGTTTCAGTGTGTGTGCCCCAGTGTATTGTTTGGCCCACGTTGTCATTCCCTCATCTCTAGTGGTTGTGACCCTGGGGCAGGTAATTGTTATGTTAGTCTCAGAGCTCAGTAGACAACCGCTTGTAAAACACACACACACACACACACACACACACACACACACACACACACACACACACACACACACACACACACACACACACACACACACACACACACACACACACACACACAGCCGCTTGTAAAACACCACAACACACACACACACACTCCCAGAGGAAATATACCACATTCAGACATTTGTGTTTGGGTTAGCCTCACTAAATCATTTCTTTGTAACAGACTTAATCTGGGTTTTTCTTTCTGAGGGGATTTAAAGAAGACTGCTAGCTACCCCCAAGATGTTGATAGATGTAATTTTTTTGCTGTTGTTGTTCTGTTTAAATCCAATTGACTTGCGACAAAGCCCTTCAATCTGGGAGATTTTCTCAATCTGAACACAACGGAACATATGGAGCCAAGATCGCACTGTGATAAAATCACTCTGGACATGCAAGGACAAGATATAACTCCCCCTCCCAAACACACACGCACGCACGCACGCACGCACGCACACACACACACAAACACACACACACACACACACACACAAACACACACACAATGAAGCCATACTGACAACGCGGCTACCTTTTATGATAGAATTACATAGCTCAGCCTAGTTCGATATCAACACTGAATCTGGTGCTCTGAATGTGTAAGTCAGACAGGTGCAAATGTATTTAACAGGCAACGCTTAACCTATATAACCCAGCCTGGTGTGTGTGAGCTCAGGTTAAGCGAGAAAGCTGTCCTCTTCTGGTAATATGCATGCAAATACATAGCTTGCTTGGTGCAGCTGTGTTTCACTAATTGATTGTGTGTGTTCAGCAGTGTGTGTGTTCAGCAGTGTGTTTGTGTGTGTGTGTGTGTGTGTCACCTCCCCAGCCTTTACAGTGATAATGCTTTGCGGAGCGACCTAGGTCTGAGTGTGCTCTGTGTCCACTGATCTTCTGGGGTTAATGTATTTCAGACAGGCAGCAGAGAGGACGCCCGCCCAGTCTCTTAACCCCTGAGAGATGAGTCCTGAGGCGGATGCGGATCTGTGGCTAAGATCTCCGCTCTGCATATTTAGAGAATTTTTTAGTACTTTAGACCAATGTAGTGCACTATGTAGTGAATTGGATGCATTCTAAGTTCTGTTCCGGGGTCAGGATTAACTGACGACAGCCCACTTATTCAAAATATGCAGAGCGGAGAGAGGGAGGGAGAGGGACGGAGGGAGGCAACGAGTGCTAAAGATGGACTCATCTCTCCATCCTCTCAGAGTGGAGGAACAGATGTTAGGGATTTTTTGTCAAATTTTTTTATCATCATTTTTTTATTCTCCAGATTTATCAGATGGAGCGAACAAGTGGGCTACTCTCTCAGATAAACAAGAGGAGAAGAGGAGCGAGGGAGAGGAAAAGAGGGTGGAAATAGTGTGTAATTGTGTGTGTTGGGGAGTGGAATGTGTGTGTGTGTGTGCATTTGTGCGTGTGAGTGTGTGTCCTAACCTGTAAGCACCACCAGGCTGGATTGTTGTAGTTGGAGTCTACTCCAAACTGTTCAATAGTCCTGTCGATCCCCACTTCAGACCCTCTCCGTCCCTACCATTCACACACACAGTATTCAGAATATTCAACATATTACAGAGCAAGAGTGACAATACTGTAGACTTTGCTCTGTATTTGGTCTATTTAACTGAATAGTTTGGGTTTCTATGGCTAAACACTTATGACAGTGAACAATAAGTAGCACTTTAGTGATTCTATTCTCTTCCCAAAGAGCATCACTATGGTAACCTAACACTGTCATCAAATAGAAAACAGAACCACCAGCTTTGTCAGTTAGCAGTGGTTCTCAAACATCTCCTCGGGGACCCCCAGCCGTTCCGTGTACTTGAACTATTCCAGAGCACACCTGACTCAACTTATTAACTATCAAGCCCTTCACTAGGTGAATCAGGTGAGCTAGTTCACGGATACAACAACATTGTGAAACGTCTGATGTCCCCGAGGAGAGGTTTGAGAACCACTGAGTTAGGGAGATATCCTTGGACCTAAAACACAACAACATTCCAATGTCACTATTGAAAGGTTTACTCTGTGTATTAAGGCATGTGGAGGAAATTGAAATTGAAATATTGGTGAAAGTGTTAATGGAAATAAAATCATCATCATCATCATCATCATCATCATCATCATCGTCATCATCATGGTGTTGGTCTTACCTGGAGCTGTAGTTGACCGAGGCCTGGGGTTCCCGCGGCAGCAGCTGCTGCCATGGTAGTAGGGACCAGCTGGAGAGGGTAAGGGTCACCTGGACAGAGGAAAAGAAAAAAGACATGTCAGCTATCCTTCCTTCCTTCCTTCCTTCCTTCCTTCCTTCCTTCCTTCCTTCCTTCCTTCCTTCCTTCCTTCCTTCCTTCCTTCCTTCCTTCCTTCCTTCCTTCCTTCCTTCCTTTACTCCCTCCTCTCTTTCTGTTCAGTGTCTCCCTACCAGGTATGTGTTTGACAACAGTCTGTGCCTCTCTCTCTCCCTCTCCCCTCTCTCTCTCTTTCTCTCTCTCCTCTGTTCTCACCCTTTCGCCATAACATGGCCCTATCTTCTTCTCTCTTTCCACAGAGACAGCTTTGACACTGCTGTGTGAGACCTCTCTCCTTTCACTTCCTCACTTCCTCCCTGTCCTCTACTAAGACCAAATGGTCCCCCATCCTCTCTCTCTCTCTCTCCATTCCTCCCTCTCCCCCTCCATCCCTCCCTCTCCCCCCTCCATCCCTCCATCTGAGCTACCTCCCTTTCCCCAGTCCGTTCTAAAGCCCTCCTTTGTCCTGTGTCTGGTGTGTCCTAATGAAAGGCTGATTGTGTGGCCTCTCTCTAATACCCCCTGACAAAGACTCTGAAGGTGTTCAAAGATAAAGACGCCCTGGACGTAATTAAGCCAGCGAGGGCGACGTCATCTTCGCAGCGTTCTCTCTGTTCTCTCTTTTTCTCTCTCTGTCTCTGTTCTACCCGCTCTTTGTCTATGCACTCTCTCTCTATGCTTGTTCTTATTCTCTCTCTCTCTCTCTCTCGCTCTCTCTCTCTCTCTCTCTCTCTCTTTCTGTCTCTTTCTGTCTCTTTCTGTCTCTCTCTGTCTCTCTCTGTCTCTCTCTCCCCCCCCCCCCCCTTCTTTCCCTCAATAGGCATTGTCGGCAGTAAGTGAAGGCTGATGAATCAGGGATGGAGAGAATAGGAAATAAAAAAGAATGGAGCAGGTTATTAGCACCCAGCTGCAGATAGCTAGGCCTGTGTAATTACTATGGGAGGGAAAGGTCAGGGCTGGGGGCAGAAAGGAGGGAGAAGACAGGGGGAGGAGGGATGGAGGGAGGAGACAGGGGAGGAGAGATGGAGGGAGAAGACAGAGGGGAGGAGGGATGGAGGGAGGAGACAGGGGAGGAGAGATGGAGGGAGAAGACAGGGGGAGGAGGGATGGAGGGAGGAGACAGGGGAGGAGAGATGGAGGGAGAAGACAGGGGGAGGAGGGATGGAGGGAGGAGACAGGGGAGGAGAGATGGAGGGAGAAGACAGAGGGGAGGAGGGATGGAGGGAGGAGACGGGGTGAGGAGGGATGGAGGGAGAAGACAGAGGGGAGGAGGGATGGAGGGAGGAGACGGGGGGAGGAGGGATGGAGGGAGGAGACAGGGGAGGAGAGATGGAGGGAGAAGACAGAGGGGAGGAGGGATGGAGGGAGGAGACGGGGTGAGGAGGGATGGAGGGAGAAGACAGAGGGGAGGAGGGATGGAGGGAGGAGACGGGGGGAGGAGGGATGGAGGGAGAAGACAGAGGTGAGGAAGGATGGAGGGAGGAGACGGGGGAGGAGGGATGGAGAGAGGAGACAGGTTGAGGATGGATGGAGGGAGGAGACAGGGGGGGAGGAGGGATAGCGGGAGGACATGAGGAACAGGGTTCAAAAGCCACCGGTGTTCTTATTCCTCCTAGGTAGTCATATTATAGTGTGTGTTATTTGTGAGAGTGAAAGATTCTCCTGTTTTGATAAATGTATGTATTTATTTAATTAAAAGGTGTATCTTTTAAAATTAATCAAGTCATATTTCAGTGTGCTACTGGGCATAGACCGCCAGATATAAACAGTGATGCTAATACATCAGACTGTTCTCAGGGTACGATCCTGCATATCTGACTGGGTCCCAGAGTGTCTTGGTCACAAGGCTATATCAGGACAATACACTGGGTCTCTCCGCTTCGGCCATGGCACTAGTGTGTGTCTGTGTGTGTGCCTGGCCTTGTAACAGTCAGCCCTGGTCCCGGACCCACCCAGGACCACATCTCAATAAGCAATAAACCAGACTTCAGCAGTCAGCCTCTCCAAAACATTTTTCCCATACAACTCTGGGACAAAAAAATGCCAGGGTTCAAGAAGCATTCTTTAGAGGGATAATTATTTCAGTGGATGTGTATTCTGGGAGTCAGGTAGCGTCCCAAATTACACCTAATACCCTACATTGTGCACTACTTATACGACTCCGGTCAAAAGTAGTGCACTATGTAGGGAATAGGGTGCCATTTGGGACAAAGACGGTCTCTCCTCCTGCTCCTTAAACAAACAACGGAGAGGCAGATATTCATGCTCCTCGTGGGGACGGCTGAAACAAAAGAGAGAAATAAAGAAAGCAAACATGTTGCTCTTGGCCAGAGAGATGCATCTCCTCTAGACTACTGGGCGGGACTGAGAGTTCTCACTGAGGGAGATGGTGGGATGGAGAGAGAGAGAGAGAGATAGAGAGAGAGAAGCACTACACACCTGAATCAAATCATCAAATCTTGATGATTAGTTGATCACTCCATCAGCTGTGTAGTGCACCCCTTTGGGTCCTCGGGACCAGGATTGAGAACCAGTGCTGTACAGTATGTACTATGTATTATGTGTATGTATGGAGTAAGTGTGATGGCAGTAAAGCCATAGCATATAACCCATATATACTGTAAGTCTAACTTTCAGTCAACAAGTGTTGATGTTTCAGAAAGACAGCAGCACTACCTGTCATTCAGGCCATTCTCCTTGGCTCAGGCAGAGAAAAGACAGTAATAATCCTCTAAGACCGCGGGGGTCTTTATGTGGGCGTTGGGCGGTGGGCGAGGATTGGCACATAATGGCATTAATTGAAAATGGAAGGAGACTTGTTTAGGAAGCTGTTAGTTTCTGGGGGAGGAGCTGGACCTTAGAGAGACCAGTCTGTCTGTCTGTAGGGGGAGGCGTTTGCGAGGAGTGTTGTATTGGCGTGTGCGAGGCGTGTTGGACGCATGTTCTGGCGGGGGCCCGTGTTAATGTGAGGGAACCTGGGGCAGGTCACACTACCCCCTGGCGTGTTCCTACGGTATTCGGAATATCATTCCTGGCACACGCCTGTTGCTTTTTGCAGTAAACAACACATTGCCTCACAGCCGGACTGCCGTGGCCAATAACAAGTCCCACAGGAAGAGGCTTTTTTTGTTGCTTTCAAAAAAATATTTTTAGGAATATTTTAAATGGAGACAAAAGGATGAGCCAAGTAAAGGAATGAGCCAACAGACAGACAGAGAGAGAGAAAGAGAGAGAGAAAGGGAGAGAGAGACAGAGACAGAGAGAGAGAGAGAGAGAGAGAGAGAGAGAGAGAGAGAGTCCCTGTCTCTGTAGAAATACACTTGTAGTGGCATGGCAACAACACCACTGACATGTCCCAATCTAGACCCACAAAGAATAATAATAATAATAATAATAATAATAATAAGAGTTTGAGGAGACTGTTGCTACTTACTGCAGCCTGGTTTGTAGTTGAATCCGGGGGGCAGCAGGAAGCCTTGCTGGGCAGCGGCTACAGCCAGAGTCCTCTGGTCTGGAGGGAACACTGGGATCATCAACGGAGGCAGCTGCCCCTGGACCTGCTGAGAGACGGGTGGAGGGGGAGGAGGAGAGGAGGAGGATAGGAGAGGTAAGGAGGATCGGAGGGGAGAGGAGGGGAAAGGGAAGGAGGAGAGGAGAGAGAGGAGGGGAGAGGGGAGGAGGAGAGGAGAGAGCGATAGAGAGATATCAGTTTATTGAGCATATGGATGAACATATCTGATTGGGGGTGGGGGAGGTATGTGAGCGTGCAGTCCAGGTGTAGTCAGACATTGATCTTGGGTAGTGAGGGGGAACAGAGCAGACAGAAGCAGAAGCAGAAGGCTGGTCTATCTGTATGAATGTTGGCCAGCTGGGGGTATTGTCTGTTGCACACAGAGGGGGTATCAGGTCCTGTCTGTGACCTTTAACCTCTAGACACAATCACAGCTCAGTGTGGTGAGGTCAGGTAAGGTCATCTGGCCACGAACAAGATAAGAAGGAAGAAGCTGAAGAACGCTCACACACAGACACACACATGTGCAGCTTTACACACACACACACACACACACACACACACACACACACACACACACACACACACACACACACACACACACACAAACAGGGAGAGAAGAGAGTGCACGCACACACACACCCCTCCGCCGCACCCCCCCCACCCGACACACAAATACTCTCTCCTCTTGAGCACCTGCGTCTGATACAGAGCTGTGTATATGAGCTGAGACAGGTCAGAAGCAGGGAGTCCTGTCCTGTTGATTACTGAGACAATGAGGGAGTCACGAGGAAGAATCACAGCTAAACTCTCATAACAGCTGGCCTGGCTTCTTCCTTCCCCAAGGAGAGAGGAGAGAGGAGCACTCTGTGTCGGCAGCACGCCATCCCTCTTCACAAGGTTTCCAGGACTCAGAGAAAAAATACAAACTCAGGGACTTTGGCAGTGTAAGAGTCTGAGTGTTCAGCACAGAGAGAGAAGTAGGAGACAGATGGTGGAAGCCGAAGACTGTGTGTGTGTGTGTGTGTTCAGAAGACTGCTCTGCCAAAAACAACTCAAAGACTCTGAGGAGTGACATGACTGACAGAAGAGATGTGGAGAGACATGGGAGAGATATTATAGTATTCTACAGTGTGAGGAGTTAGATGGATAACAACAATGTTTTGTAGGCTAAGTTTGAACATAACAAACCCAGGTGGGCCTTACAGTTTCATAACCAAGGCTCGATGCAACTATTAAAATTTTATGTCAAAGTGACACTAATAAGTGAAGTATTTTCTCATTCCCCAATCCCAATCCTTTAACATAATGAAGGAAAAAGCTGTACAAAGATGTTATAACATACTCATCTTATGTCACCGCAGGGGAGTTAAATGAAAGATAGGATCAAGTATTTCCTCCTCTCTCTCTTTCCTTCCCCCTTTCTCACTCCTTCCCTCCATGTCGCTTTCTTTCAGAAATGAACATTCTCCATGTCTTTCTATCCCAATCGAATCACATTTTATTGGTCACATGCACGTGTTTAGCAGATGTTATTGCGGGTGTAGGGAAATGCTTGTGCTTCTAGCTCCGACAGTGCAATAATATCTAACAGTTTGGTGTGTGTCCGTGTCTGTGTGTGTGTGTGTGTGTCTGTGTGCTTTCTGTCTGCTATGGGTGTGTTTGTATTCTCAGCCATTGCTTTCCTGCCTGTGTGTCTTTTCTCCTGTATGTGTGTGTGTGTGTGTGTATGTGTGTGTGTGTGTGTGTGTCTACTCTCCTCTCATGGCCAGGTCCAGCAGTACTACACTACATTATAACCACAGGCAGGATCAGCGCAACGCGAGGGGAGTAGTGGAACTGGAACCGCTTGTTTCCCCCACCACACAATAATTACACCACAATTTTGGTTAACCATAAATGCCATGTGTTGTGTGCGGTGCGGTCGTGGATCAGACGGGAGAGGCAGGATAGCGGAAGGTTTGGACAGGCCCCCTGCGGAGGCGAATCACAGACACTGCAGCTCCTCTCTGCCTTTCAAACCTAATTGGACATATGCTGGAGACGAGAAGGCTGCAGATACCCATAGAGCCATGAGGATAGGGGAGAGTATTTCACTGTGGCCCCCAAACACAGAGGATAGGGGGGAGGGGAGAGTATTTCACTGTGGCCCCAAAACACAGAGGATAGGGGGGAGGGGAGAGTATTTCACTGTGGCCCCCAAACACAGAGGATAGGGGGGAGGGGAGGTATTTCACTGTGGCCCCCAAACACAGAAGATAGGGGGGAGGGGAGGTATTTCACTGTGGCCCCCAAACACAGAGGATAGGGGGGAGGGGAGGTATTTCACTGTGGCCCCCAAACACAGAGGCACACAGGCACAGAGCCAACTTCAAAATTCGATGTATTATGAACGTCTATTTTTGACACATTAATTCCACGTGGTTACAGGGTTAATTTGGCGTGATTACATGGTTAAAATAGAAACAACTCAAAGGTTAACGGTTTAGCCATTCATTCTGAGAGGTTAAGGTTAGAGCTATGGTTTGGGGAAGGCTTAATACAAAATAAATAAAAACCACTCACTATTAACATCAAGTATCATCGCTATTAACATCAAGTATCATCGCTATTAACATCAAGTATCATCGCTATTAACATCAAGTATCATCGCTATTAACATCAAGTATCATCGCTATTAACATCAAGTATCATCAGTATTCACAGTATTCTCACGGCTCCTTATGGCTTTACTATATAGACACACAATCTCCCTGTATGTTGACAGTTAGGTAGCTTGTGCATGCATATGTGTGAGAGAATGAGGGGATTTGTGAATAGCTACAGATCAAAACAGCCTGAAAACAACCCTAATACCATCTCTCACATAGACCGTCTCTCATATAGAACAAAGTACATCCAAAAAGCTGTATTACAATAAGCCCAGAATACAATAAGTCCACAACACAGTCCATATTATTGTAAAGTATTGTACTTTAAATCGGCATCTTGAGGTAAATGGTATAAGAAGATCATTAAAACAAAGGGGTTTTGAACAGTAGACTGAGTCTGACTGAGAGAGAAATACAGCCCATATGTTAATCCTCTAACAGTTTAGTCAGATCTCTAGTGTGTGTGTGTGTAGTGGGTGTGTGTGTGTGTAGTGGGTGTGTGTGTGTGTAGTGGGTGTGTGTGTGTGTAGTGGGTGTGTGTGTGTGTAGTGTGTGTGTGTAACAGTTTAATCAGATCTCTTGAACAGCTGCTCACGCTCATAAACACACCACTATCCCACAATGCAGTAGCAGCCAGCCAGCCAGCCAGCCACAACTAGGCCTGTTCAGATCCATCTCTCTCTGTCTGACCACCATTAAGACTCTTTATTACACTGGGATTATTATTATATGGGAGAGGGATTGTTTTGTTCACACACACACACACACACACACACACACACACACACACACACACACACACACACACACACACACACACACACACACACACACACACACACACACACACACACACACGCACACTATCCAGCTGTTGTGTAGGGATTAGCAGGGGTTAACATCTCTCCCAGAATGATCTGATGCTATTGTCCACAGTCCCACAGACCAAAGGACTAATGCTGAAGCCTCAGTACGGTTGGCTGATAGGACAAGAGGATAAAACAAGTGTGTGTAAGTGTGTGTACAGAGCCAGATCGCCTGAACGAGAACACAAGCCACCTCTCAGAACATGCAACCAACGAAACATGGAGCGGAGATGTACGAAATCAACTGCCAATCAATATTGTTGAAATCTTCAGCAGATTTATCTATTTATGTTGAGTTTAAACTTCTCATTTGCTCAAAGCATGAAATTGCAGTATATTCTCCTGAGAGAGAGAGAGAGAGAGAGAGAGAGAGAGGAGGAGAGAGAGAAAAAAAAAAGAGAGAGAGAGAGAGAGAGAGAGAAGTGCTATTCTCTGTGCTATACAATGCTTCAGATCTGACATCTGAGAAGAAGAAGAAGAGGGAAAGCAAGGTCAGATCCATCAGAACACATTATAAAAGCAACATAAAGGCAAACACACATCTAACAGAATCTATGGGAATATACTGTTCTGCTGCTCTGTCTGATCCAACATAAAGATAACATGAATCTAACATACAGAAAACACAGTGAAACTACATACAGGAGCTAAAAAGGCTGGCTTCCTTCAGTTTTAGTCCAAAACCTGAAACAAAATGGAGAAACTCCATCCAAAAAAACCTCTTCTTCTAATCAGTCTTGCATGAAAACTCGGGAACAGAAGCTCTCCTGTAGAAAAACATGAGGGGAAGCAAGAAACTTTCCTCTTCACAACTTTCTTTCACACAGCCGTGAAAAAAGAAAAGGAATAATTTCTAGAACTAAAACGGAGTAGAGAGAGGAGAGAGAGAGAGAGGAGAGAGTTGGCAGCGAAGCTCGCTCTGCGTCGTTCGCCAGGCGGCACAGCTTGAACTTAAAGCTTTCTGAACATAATGAAGATGTGGTGCCAATTAACATATGTAGTGTGAACAGGTTTGCTGGCACGGAGAGGAGGAAAAACTCCAAGGTAAAGTTATTATTAGGGCGTAATTAGCCGTATGAAGTAAACGGGGGGAACAATAGCTGCCAGCCTTGACAATATGGCAAACATCTGAGTGAGCGGAAAAATACCACCAAAAAGTATGGGTCCCACAGCTAAAATCTGTTTGGAACCATATGCTCAAGCAATTAATGCAAAGCCTGGGTGACCTAGCACTGAAAGGGGAGACACAGCGATATAACCAATAATTAATTTGTGCTGGATGCTGGATAGAGGGATGGAGCCGTGGATGGATAATATTCAGAGGGAGTTTAATATTAGAGAGAGCGAGCGGGAGAGTGAGTCCATTAACTTCCACAGGACAGCGGCTATTAAAGGCTAGCCTGCTGTGACAACAATGCATCTGTTAATGTCACAGTGGGTTGTTTCACACACATTAAACGCACACATGGATGCAGACAGGCACACGCGCACGGACACACACACACACAGACACACACATAGACACACACACAATCCTGTTGCTTCACTGGTCTCAGTGGGGATTGCTATCGGAGCACACCTTTGGAGGTTCCCAGGTAGAGCATATATATGTGTGTGTGTGTGTGTGTGTGTGTGTGTGTGTGTGTGTGTGCACATGCACACGTGTGTGAGAGTACTAGGTACACATCAGACGTTCTCAGTCTGCTATGTTAACGAGTCCCTCAGAAAAAGAGGAACAGAAATACAAGGACAGCTCTCAGGTTGATAACAAACATTGGGAGAAGTTGTGTTTTCAGTTCTTCAGAGTGAAGTCATCGTAAGAAAAAACACTTCTCTCTCTTTATTGCTCCACATGATTTCCAGAATTATTTCCAAATGGCACCCTACTCCCTATATAGTGCACTACTTTTGACCGGAGCTCTATAAAAGAAATAGGATGCGATTTCAGACGCAGACCGTTTTTTGGGGGAAGGTAAACACGCATTAGCCAAAGGCACCTTCAGCTGATTATGTCTAATGTAACAGAGGAGAGAGTCAGCGGCACACCAGCCACCTTTTTATTAACCACACATTAGGTTAGAGGAGCAGTGTGTGTGTGTGTGTGTGTGTGTGTGTGTGTGTGTGTGTGTGTGTGTGTGTGTGTGTGTGTGTGTGTGTGTGTGTGTGTACATCAGCAGCAACGCCAGCCCTAGGTGGGAAAAGCTCTGTGCCCATCTGCTCCTGTGTGTCCTCGCTCTGGTAAGAACCATTAAGTGGCATCAGGGAGGAAGAGAGGAGAGGAGAGGAGAGGAGAGGAGAGGAGAGGAGAGGAGAGGAGAGGAGAGGAGAGGAGAGGAGAGGAGAGGAGAGGAGAGGAGAGGAGAGGAGAGGAGAGGAGAGGAGAGGAGAGGAGAGGAGAGCTTCTGACCAGTCACATAGGTAAGGCTGAGTTAAGGCATAATGTGTGTCTTCTTACTGAGTCTTTTTATCTCATTATCTCTCTCACTCTGTCACTCTCTCTGCATACCTTGTGCTTTCAGAGCTATCTCTCATTCCCTCTCTCAGCCTGTTTGGCAATTTTCTCTTAAGCCTAGTATTTGAGGTCACAATGACATGGAACTGGCACACGCGTGTTTACGCAACTGTCCATGGAACCTGTAACCAGTAAAATACACAGTGAGCAGAGAAACACCAATTACACACATTCCAGAGTAATGAGACAAATTAAGCAATTACACAGCCAATTGGGTTAGCCACTCCTATGCACAGAACATGGAGGTGTGCAGGCCGACCATGTGTCTGTGTTTCACTCTGTCTGTCTGAGTTGCTCTCCTTTCTTTTTTTTTACCAGATTCGAGAGAAAGAGAGAGAGAAAGAGAGAGAGTAGGAGTATTATTGAGTTAATTTACAGGGATGTGGGTTGACTTTATTTAGGTCTGTATAAGCAGCTCGTTAGTGACTGTTGTCACAGTGTCTGGCTGCTCTTAGGTGAGTCTCAACCCTCCCTGTCTCAGGCTCCGCTAATGCTATTGGGCTCTGGTGGACCCTTATGGGAGACTGGGTGACTTTCTGACTGGAAGAAGAGACAGGTATCAAAACACGTGGGAAAGGAAGTTGTAACATATTCAAAGAGTTGAGGTCTTAGGGAACCATTCATTAGCTGTGACACACACACACACACACGCAGGGTGTGTGTGTGTGTGTGTGTGTGTTCGTGCCCTGAGCTGCTCTGCAGGTGTGCTCCTTTCATCCACACCTTATGAAACACAGCCACACGGCAACCGTTTCCCAGGCAGCACCAGGGGAGATCGCTACGCAACACCACGGGGGCCTCTGAGAAGTTGAATTAGGAAGAAAGAGTTTGGAGAAAACTGGTCACCCTCTAGCGCCTTAACGAAGTGGCCCCTAACAGGGGGTCTGGGGCGGTGTGTGTGTGTCTCTGGCAGAGTGAGACCTTCTTACAGCACAGGTGGGTGGCTACATATACGTTTCTAAGTCTCTAAGAGACGTTGAATATAGCTGTGGGGAGAACCAGGTTTTGATTTCCTCCTAGACGTGTAGCCCATATATAATCCATGGGAGATAAACAACAGCTATGAGGAGACAGTGAGTAAACAGCTCGTTCAGTGTGATTGAGTCAGAGACTGGGCTTTGTGGGCTGACGTGTGTGTTGTGTGTTTGGAAGGGGAGGAGTGATATTGAGTTAATGTACAGAGATGTAGGTTGACTTTAATCAGTCTTTATAAGCATCTCGTTAGCGACAGTCGCCATAGTGTCTGGCTGCTCCTGCACCAGTCAGGAGCGTTTTGCATTATATTAGCCGTGGTAGTTAGCGGATGATGCTAATTGATATTGGCCTGAATAGTAGACAGTCTGTTGCTAATTAACTTAGCTTATAGTAGTTCTTCTAAACGATCATTTAAGTTAGGTTGTGGACAATGACCTGTCCTCTATATCTGATATGTGTCAATGTATTTTCGAAATTCTCTGAGATTAATATTGCAGATTTCACCTCGTCCAGTGGAGAGATGAAAGAGTTCTTCACAAAAGCTTTGGTGTGTGTTCTGTTTGGCACACACACACAAAAAAACACACGGGTACGTCACGCCACGCGCACACACACACACACACACACACACACACACACACACACACACACACACACACACACACACACACACACACACACACAGTGTCCTCCGTACCACTCTCTGGCACCTCATTGTACTGTGGGATTGTGTTCACAATCTCTTCATGAATGATTAAGCTGGAGTCTTTCTGGAACAAGGTCTTTGATGATCGGTTGTGTGTGTGTGTTTGTGTGTGTCAGTGTGTTTGATGAGTTGTGGATGTGTGTATAATGAGTGTGCGCGTTTGATGTCGAATTGTGTGTGAGAGTAAGTGTGTATGTGCATTTGATGTTGACATTTTTGTGTGTGTGTGTGTGTCTCTCAGCGATAAGCCCCTGTGATTGGGTTTCCCTAACGAGGCTGCGTTCAGCTGTCCCTCGCTGTGAGAAACTATTGTTCAGCAGACTCAATGGGGGAACGTTTGTTTGGGAAAAGGTTGCAAAGTCATGGGAAAAGAGAGCTTTGTCTCTGAGGGTCGTGAGGGAGTGAATCGAGAGCGGACGTGTTTATGGCTTGACACACACAGCTGCTCCAAACACACACACACACACACACACACACACACACACACACACACACACACACACACACACACACACACACACACACACAAGCCTACACACACACACACACACACACACACAGCTGCTCCAAACACACACACACACACACACACACATAAACACACACACAGACACACACACACACACAGAAACACACGCACAGACACACACACACACACACACACACACACACACACACACACACACACACACACACACACACACACACACACACATAAACACACACACACACACATAAACACACGCACACACAAGCCTACACACACACACACACACACACACAATAAAAAAACATAAACACACAAGCCTACACACACACACACACACACACACACAAATACAGAAAGGCCTCTTATCGCACAAGCGGCAAATGGCTGGAATCCAGGGCAGGGGGTTGTGTGTGTGTGTGTGTGTGTATAGCCTCTGTTTAGTTTAAACTTCCTGGATGCACACACTGTCAAGTCAAAGTCTGACTTTATTAACCAAATCAGTGTCATCTGCCTGAGTTAACAAACCTTTCTACCTCAGAGAGGTACCTGGTGGAACAAAGCTATCAGTGTAGTGAAGGAGAGAGAGAGAGAGAAGAGAGAAGAAAAGAGAGAGATGTCTGTTATATTGTAAATCTCCAAAGTAAGTTTTGGCAATATGTACATTGTTACGTCATGCCGATTGGCGCAGTGGTCTAAGACACTGCATCTCAGTGCAAAAGGCGTCACTACAGTCCCTGGTTAGAATCCAGGCTGTATCACATCCGGCCATGATTGGGAGTCCCATAGGGCGGCGCACAACTGGCCCAGCGTTGTCCAGGTTTGGCCGGGGTTCTTATTGTAAATAAGAATTTGTTCTTAACTGACTTGCCTTGTTAAATAAATGTTTAAAATATGAAGTGAATTGAATTGTGAGTTAGAGAGAGAGGAGAGAAGATAAGAAAAAAGAGAGATGTCTGTCTGTCTGTGTATGTGGTCCCTGGGAGAATTAAACTCACTACTCATTGGAGCCACAAGTTCTTGTTTTATGTGTTGAGGGATGGCTGTTGATTTGTGGTTGTTGGGCGTATACATGCCATGGGATTGGTACCTTGAGGTGCAGATATATATGTGTGTATATACTGTATGTGTGTGTGTTGTGTATATACATTTGGGAGGTAAAGGGTGACAGTCACTGACGGTCAGATACTGATTACTGATTTCTGAAGGAGTTGCCGCATCACATAAGAAGCCCATTGTTATGGTACACACACGCACGCACGCACGCACGCACGCACGCACGCACGCACGCACGCACACACACACACACACACACACACACACACACACACACACACACACACACACACACACACACACACACACTCACTCACCTGGATCTGTTGCTGCAGGAGGTTGATTTTGTGTTGTTGCTGAAGAAGCTGCTGCTGTTGCCGAGCAATCTGTGATAAAACACCCAGAGAGTTAAGAAAGCTACTTATACACATAAACCAACAGACACACTTTGGACAGAGCATTGATCACATACATAAACAGGGTCATAGTCTTGCAGAGGGCAGAGGCTCAATGTCCCATGGGACAAGTGACAAATGTCTACAAACATCACAGCTTCAAATGTGGCCCTCTCATCAAATATGGAAAGACATCTGATCTGTGCTGGGCTCATATGGGAACTATACTCCATTACAATGCATACATTATATACTGTATACTTCAAAAGGGCAGATATACATTTATCATCTTGAGAGTGCATTTTCAGTGTGCGAGCACTCTTTGTAAAGCCTGTATAGCTCAGATGGTAGAGCATGGTGCTTGCAATGCCAGGGTTGTGGGTTTGATTCCCACGAGGGGACCAGTATGAAAAAACGATGACCTTGTATGCACTAACTAACTAACTGTAAGTTGCTCTGGATAAGAGTTTCTGCTAAATGATGTAAATGTATCTGAGTGTGTAGTGTGTGTAGTGTGTGTAGTGTGTGTAGTGTGTGTAGTGTGTGTAGTGTGTAGTGTGTGTGTGTGTGTGTGTGTGTACACCTCTATGCCGTCACTTCACCCTCACCTGATCCTGTTGTTGTTTGGCCAGCTCCATCTGCTGCCGTTGTTTCTCGATCTGTGAGGCGGCCAGTTTCTTCTGCTCATCGTGGGCCGCCAGGAGCTGCTCCCTCAGGCTGCTCAGCTGGGTGATCATGCCCATCAACTGGCGCTCCTTCTCTGCCAGGCTTTCTGAGGTACCTGGGGGGGCAGTAGGGAGGGTAGAGGTTGGAGGTCAGAGAGCACCCAGAAGAAACATGGGAGGAATGAAAAGAATAGAAGTCTGTGTCTGGGGTAGAGTGGAGAAGTCTGTGTCACTGGGGTGTGTCTGGTGTAGAGTGGAGAAGTCTGTGTCAGTGGGGCATATCTGGGGTAGAGTGGAGAAGTCTGTGTCAGTGGGGCGTGTCTGGGGTAAAGTGGGGTTGTTGGGGGAGCTTACAGTACAGGGCCACGTGTTAAAAACAGAGTTAAGTGCACTCATTCCAAATGCCAAATGAATCCTTAGCCCTGCCCCTCTACCTAGTCTAGATCTGACAGGATTTTAATCCTTAGCCCCGCCCCTCTACCTAGTCTAGATCTGACAGGATTTGAATCCTTAGCCCCTCCCCTCTACCTAGTCTAGATCTGACAGGATTTGAATCCTTAGCCCCTCCCCTCTACCTAGTCTAGATCTGACAGGATTTGAATCCTGCAATATAGGAGAACATGTTGCTAATACATTTAAAACATATCCATGACTAATACCGAATAACACATATCCAACTGATACATGAATAACACATATTTATGACTAATACCGAATAACACATATCCAACTGATACATGAATAACACATATCCATGACTAATACCGAATAACACATATCCAACTGATACATGAATAACACATATCCATGACTAATACCGAATAACACATATCCATGACTGTTGTGCCTAAGGGTAGAGGTAGGTGGTAGGGGTTAACTTGGAATGCAGCCTTACTCTCTTTCCCTCTGAGCAGTGTGTGTGTGTGTGTGTGTGTGTGTGTGTGTGTGTCAGACAGCCCCAGGCCTCTCGGTTTACCCTACAGTCACCGTACCTCCTGCTCACAGTTAGCATGGCCTGACCTTTGACCCTAAAGATCCTGACATATGAGTCCCATTCTCTCTCTCTCTCTCTCTCTCTCTCTCTCTCTCTCTCTCTCTCTCTCTCTCTCTCTCTCTCTCTCTCTCTCTCTCTCTCTCTCACACACACACACACATATGCACATACACAGACGCACGGATTCACACGGACACACACACTCACACAGAGGCGCGCGCACACACACACACACACACACACACACAAGGGAGGAAACCTAAATCATTCAACAGGATGTAGTTGCACAGAGGCACGTCAAGGCACTTATACAAACAGTGTGTGTGTGTGTGTGTGTGTGTGTGTGTGCTCATAACTGTGTTAAACTATTTGCCTTCAAGTCTTTAGTGACTGTCTATGTGTGACATACTGTGTATGTATGCATGAATACTTTATGTGTGTGGTGTGTGTCTTTGTTCTTTGGAATCTACTGCATATACACATACATGTGTCCCCCTCCAGCAGTACAATCCCCCATTGTTCCCCAGCTGCTACTACCTTCAGCAGTCACATTCCTTCCCCAGTCGTACCAGATGAGAGAGAGGAAGAAAAGGAGGGAGAGAAACTAAGAAAGAGAGGAAAGGGGGGATGAAGGAGTCACTGCCACTGACCTGACCCCTGACCTCACAGGAAGGTGAGAGTGATCTCCATTTGTCCCTCTGATGTTCTATCCCTCCACCCCATCCCTCCACCCCATCCCTCCACTCATCCCTCCACCCCAACCCTCCACCCCATCCCTCCACCCATCCCTCCACCCCATCCCTCCACCCATCCCTCCACACCATCTCTCCACCCCATCCCTCTACCCCATCCCTCCACCCCCATCCCTCCACCCATCCCTCTACCCCATCCCTCCACCCCATCCCTCCACCCCATCCCTTCATCCCGCCTGTCCTCCGCCAACAATGGACAATAAAGGCAACTGTCACAGCCGCCCGCTGGAAAAAATAAACCCTGTGCTGTCTTGAACAGCTCACAGACCCACAGACTAACCCTTCACTACTGCTGACCAAGACAAGAAAGGAGCATGTGTTAAAAACGCTAGCCCGTCCAGATAGAAGGGGGGATGAGAGGAAAAGGTGGAGGGGTGAAGGGGTGAAAGAGGGGATCAAAAGCAGTCTTTCTTCCAGGGAAAGGGGTATTAGACCCCCACACTAAAACACTAACTGGGAGGAATGCTAATTGTCTGACTGGGTAGGACTGAGAGGTTGACTGTCTGATAAAAAGGGCTTTCAATGGGGGACCTGGATAGATGAAAATACCCCTGTAATACCCTTAAAATACTCCACTTCAATACACTTCTGTTCGATTCTAGACGTGAAACCTGTTAATGGGGCAAACATTCACACACACATACAGACAAAAGCATACTCCCTCTTTCTCCCTCCCTCCCTCCCTCCCTCCCTCCCTCCCTCCCTCCCTCCCTCCCTCCCTCCCTCCCTCCCTCCCTCCCTCCCTCCCTCCCTCCCTCCCTCCAACCCTCCCACACACGTTCAACAAACACTCCAGCGTCATCAATCACAGTGTTAGTTGTTTCTTCAGCTGCTGGTGGATCAATAAGGTGTTTCCTTTTGCTCCAAACTTCCTTAGGCAAATCATAGGCTGCATCCCAAAGGGCACCCTAGTCCTAGTCCTCAAAGAGCTCTGGTGAAAAGTAGTGCTCTATGTAGGAAATGTGGTGCCATTTGGGACACAGCCCTAGAGCCCTGAGCCAGTCCCCACTCCTATCACATCCACTAGTAATTAACCAATTTGTAACAATGTAGTAGTTGTCAAGGACGCTCTCAGGCTAATTAATGACTAGGTTTAACAGATAACTCCCCCATGGCAGTTAGAATAGTACAGAGGGAGAGAGGGAGCGTGTGAGATGAGGGAGGAGAGAGAGAGACAGGAAAAGGAGAGGGTTGCACAAACTCTTTTGGGTTTTGACCCAAACAAATCGTTTGGACTTTTTCTTGTGGCCGAGACACCTTAGGATCCACATCCAGCTTTAGGTTATTATTGATATGTAGGGGAGCCATCCAATGCTTCGTAATGGACTGCATGAAGCCAACTATGTGGCTCTGATCTCAGTCAGTCCTGCTCATAAGAAGCTGTCTTTTCAAATTGACTTTGTTTAGGA
>CM042421.1:14635232-14672732 GCA_023634145.1 Thymallus thymallus | reverse complement strand
CTGAAGGTGACAATGACACCTACTCGCCGGTCTTAAGCCAGTGCTGCCACACATACACCACACACACCGCTCAAACAATCCCAATCCCTTTAGCACGGGGCTAAACACACACCTCGTCTGCTCTCTGACTCTGAGCCTGCTGTGGCATCCACACACACACCGGATGGCCTACTCATAGCCTAACCCTACCTAACCTCATGGCCTAATACTCACAGAGCCTACAAAGCCTTCCCTATTTCTCCATCCCAAACACACACACTGCAGTTCCAAACTTGTTCATGTTTAGATAGATAGGTACTTTATTGATGTTTGATCTAATATTGCATATTTTACAATTTCACAATAATAATCATAACTTTAAAATAATCATTATATTAAAATGCAATAATACAACAAATAATAATACTCCTATGATCTATTTTGTTTTTAAATCATTGCACAAAATGGTCGAGATATTCCAGTTAAATGTACCTAAGCAGAATGCGCAGCTTTATTTTGTATATTTTAAATAACAGTTTATTAAATCTATGCATGCCAATATTTTTAAGAGGCCCTTAATTGTCTACAAGCAAGCATGTGTTTATTCATTATGACAGCACTGGCAGGAGAAATTAAGTGTGACCACTGCGTTTGGTTTAAGACTGCTTGGTGTGTTGCCTCAAATCTGTCAAAATCCATACGCAAAAAATAGAATCGAAGGCAGGCGGCGCTTGGAGATTTTGGACCTGAAATAAGCAGATGAATATTGTTGTTGTTGCTGTTGTTTTCTTTCCTGAGCGCGCGGCAGGACCTCATTAAACGGACAAAGGGTACAGTAATTAACACCTATCCATTACCACCTGTCTGTGAAACCCTTCCCACGCTCACACGATTCAACTGTTTGATTAGGCTACTAACCGTAAACTCAGGAGGAGAAAGAAAGAAAGAAAGAAAGAAAGAAAGAAAGAAAGAAAGAAAGAAAGAAAGAAAGAAAGAAAGAAAGAAAGAAAGAAAGAAAGAAAGAAAGAAAGAAAGAAAGAAATGAGAAATGCGCACCTTCATTTACTTCTACAAGCACACGTGAAGAAAAAAACGTTTTCGTTTATTTAACTGCCCCTCCTCTCCTCTCCTCAACTCGGAGTGGCAGCTTGGAGAGATGAAGAGGTCAGTGTGTTGGGAAGCGCGCCTCGCTGCCGTGTTAATTTACCATGACAAGATAAAGCGCGGTAATCTCCTCGCGGATTCTGACTCTACAGCCGCCACTACCCGGGGACGAGCGCAGTCCATTTCCTCTCCCATATCACTTTATACAATTGCCGTGACAAAGCCCCTCCGAGGCGCGCCGTGTAAAGCTCTCTCTCACTCAACTCTTCTGCCAGTCAGCGCAGAGCGGATTGAGAGGGTAAAGCCGTAGCAAAATTTAACATTTTACACATGCCAAGCCTTGCCGCTTGCGCTAAATCCACCCTGTCCAGGAGACGGCTCGGTCGCGCTTTAATAATCCACATCAAATATTATGCGGGCACACCCCTCCTCCTCGTTCTCCTTTTACCGTTCAATTCTGGTGTCAGTCAACCAACGGGCTCAAGTCGCATCTCATGTATAGGGGAATTTATAGTGTTGAAAAACGTACGGAATTTGGATTTTATATTTGTAGCATAGGCCTAAGTAATATTAATAATACAATGAAATATAATAATATTTGAATTATTCATTAATACGTGATTCATCACACTTAAAACGATAATCATTACTAAAAGTTTTCGAATTTCAAACCAATACCTGTTATAATGTCTCAGTTTAAAAATACCTCCCCCTATTATCTTAACATTACGAAGATCATAACCTATAGTCTCCCAAACATGAGGTACCTATTGTCAACAGCATTCCATGATAGTCTATCTTCCTGGTGAGAGAGAAAGAAAGAGAGAGGACTTTGGTTTACAGTCAGTGACTGTTGTCTGACAGGCAGCAGAGTCCAGTCTGAGGTGTAATCAGCAGGCTAATTACAGAATTAGCCAACCATTATGGTCCTTAAGCAACCTTTCATTGTTTTACTGCCAGAGTCATCTCACAACATTTGCTGTGTGGTGGTGTATCAGCAGTACAGGGGAAAGGTCTGAAGACAATGTGCTGCTGCTAGCTAGCTAGCTGCTCTGCAGGTGTGGCTCGATGCGAGGCTAACGTGAGGAAAACTCTGAGGGTTACTGAGGCTACACATACACACATACACACGCATGCACACACACACAGATCTACACGGTAGACATAAAACACATCACACACACCAAACTATACATCCAAATGATTATATGCATTTACTGCCACCATACACAGTCACCCCTTTCACAGCAGAACATGACTCACTGACATGGCTCACATTGGCAGTCACACATTTACCGCGTCCCTATGCCTCGCCATCAAACGGTTACAGCACAGGACACAGGTTTTCACACTAAAACAAAAGTGAAACGTGATTCACACTATAAGAGCATCTTTTGTGTCCAGTTTTCCCTCAATAGTGTCCACTCTATTTCCTCTGTCTCAGTCTATGATAGCTGGGGACTGTCACTTCCTGTCAACTGCTATGTTCGTTTTAGCCCCCTTATGGTCGAGATCAGGGATTGGGGAGGATAAACTGATCCTAGATCTGTCCTTAAGTGCCAACTTCCACCTCAACAGTTTTGAGGATTTAAACAACAGACGACCAATAAGAAGAGTCAAAACAAAGCCAAGTAGCCAATAAGAGCAGTTATATGATATGAAGACAACAAGGGTGCCGTTTTACCATGGCACTGTGCAGGGTGGGGGGGCTGTCCAGGGGGCGGGGCGAACGGGGGGACACCTTGCTGCAGTAAGGAGTCAGGGGAAGGTGCATGACAGCCTGTCCATCATCTCTCTCTTCCTCTTCCAGTCTCTGTCTGCTGGTTGCCATGACTACTTCTCCATCTGTCCCCCCATACGGAGAGATTGGTCGCTTGGAAGACATCCTGGAAAAAACAGAGAGAGCGAAAGAAGAGAGGAGAGAGAGAGGTTGAGAGTGAGTATGAAACATTCAGGGATGTAATATGAGCTGTGGGTGACAGTGGGAAAAACACTTTGATCCATTTCAATAGTTATATTAATAGAAATAGTTCATCATTATTAATCCCCTATTATTCATTTGTCCCCAATGGCCCTCTCTCTGTGTTTCTGAATCCCTAGACATCTCTCTCTCTCTCTCTCTGTGTTTCTGAATCCCTAGACATCTCTCTCTCTCTCTCTCTCTCTCTCTGTGTTTCTGAATCCCTAGACATCTCTCTCTCTCTCTCTCTCTCTCTGTGTTTCTGAATCCCTAGACATCTCTCTCTCTCTCTCTCTCTCTGTGTTTCTGAATCCCTAGACATCTCTCTCTCTCTCTCTCTCTCTCTCTGTGTTTCTGAATCCCTAGACATCTCTCTCTCTCTCTCTCTCTCTCTCTGTGTTTCTGAATCCCTAGACATCTCTCTCTCTCTCTCTCTCTCTCTCTCTCTCTCTCTCTCTCTCTCTCTCTCTCTGTGTTTCTGAATCCTTAGACATCTCTCTCTCTCTCTCTCTCTCTATCTCTGTGTTTCTGAATCCTTAGACATATCTCTCTCTCTCTCTCTCTGTGTGTTTCTGAATCCCTAGACATCTCTCTCTCTCTCTCTCTCTCTCTCGTCTCTCTCTCTCTCTCTCTCTCTCTCTCTCTCTCTCTCTCTCTCTCTCTCTCTCTCTCTCTCTCTCTCTCTCTCTCTCTCAGCAGACAATACACACTATAAAAATAGTAAACCATCTACATCCACTAGTCAGAGGAAAAGCTCTTTAGACCTTCAAACATAATCACATCCATGTTTACCATCAGGTCCTTTCAACGTTCATATACACACACACACACACACAAACACACACAGTACGCAATAACCCATTACTGCAAATGGAGCCAGGTTGGGCTGACATTTTATGACAAATGGCCGAGGCCTGACAAAGGCCCTTTCACTCCAGCAGCATGCTGACAGTGATGTGTATGAAAACCTTGGCCCTGACAATAACAGTGAAAATAACAAACATAGAGGCTGTGCATTTGTTACTTTCCCTTTGTTTCGCATTGAAAGCAGAGGGAGGGGAAGAACAGTGGCATCTATTAGATGAACTCTCCTCAACATAAATGTGCCCCCGGTGAATAGGGACAAAATGAATATGTTCCAATAATAGGGTTTAATACGGCTGGCAGCGTCTCCCTAAGTGCTTTCAGAGGCTCTCGTTCAGCCTTGAAGCTACTGCTACGATGACCCAGGGTGAGAGGAGGGAGAGAGAGAGAGAGAGAGAGAGAGAGGAGAAAGAGGTAGGGAGGAAAACACAGAAACACTAATGTATACGCTGAAAGTCAGACATGCAAGGAGCAACAGGCTGGGAGGATAATATTCTAAACGGTATTTCTTAAACCAACACCAACAACCATACCGTTTGAGAAAACAGGAGAATACAAACAAGAGAGTACATATACCTTCTGAGCAGGACTGCTTTCTCTATTGGTTCAAACAGATGTCAAATGTATCGAGTGTTCCTTCAAGGAAGTGAGTGGCAGTTGCCAGTATTCAGTGCACTCTCTGTTTTGATTCTACACTGTATAAATTAATAGTCCAGTAATCCAGTCACCTCTGTCTAGTCTGGGGCTGTGTCCAACATCTGTCTTTCCTACTCCTTACTAAAACGGCATACTGTGTACTAATCGTACTACATACTATTTAGAACATACTGTTTAGTAAAATCGTATGTGGTAAAGCAACACATATCAACATACTAGGCTCATCCATACTGAGAATGCTTCATCCAATGCACAATTGCGTTGATTCCCGCCATTCATTTATTTTGTTACAGGGTGTCACTATATCTGATTATCAGGTATTCTCGTTCCTCAATAGTGTGCTGTGAATTCTACTAGATGAAAAGCTGAAATGAGTGTGACATCCTGGCATTTAAAGCATACAACATTTCAGAAATGTCACATACTTTAAAACATTCTATTTTCGCATACCCACTATTTATAACGCAATTATAGGTATTCAGACACAACCTGAGTGTCTATTCCAGACTCAGGCCTCCCCAACAGTGCAGTACCACTGGGGTCTAGAACTGCAACACTCCAGTACCGTAATAGTGAACTGGAAACAGATTATTATCTTGATTTATTGGATTTCCTTTGGCTTCACATTTGACATTGTTCCTCCAAGCAGATCCACTTTCAGACATCATTTATTGCTTATTTGCTTTATGACAAAGACGAAGGCAAACAAGATATAGTGTTTCTCGTTGTAGGGAAAAAAAACCACAGCAGATATGGTGGGAAAATCACTTAATCTATGGTTCTGTCAATAGTATACATGTATAGTGGAATATTGCTACATCGTGCTTACAACTATATATATTGTCTTCTGTCTATATCAATATGGCTTTATGCTAACTCGTATATATTCCACTATCTACACATACCTATTCCAAAATGACTATATCTATGTACGTATGCTTGAAACATAGGAACAACAGCAGTGATACTGACATTAATGCCTCACCGGGGTGCCGTGCTGTCGGCAACATAGATCTGGAACTGTTGGGGTGCTAGGACCTAGTTTAACAATTATGCATCCATCCGTGAGTAACTCTGGTCCGTCAGCACTCATCCACTCAGGACCTATTTATTCATACAGGTCTGTATATACATACTCATGTACAGTTGTTATATTATATCACATGCAATATTGTAAGTAATTATTGGACGTAGGCATTCACTCAGGAATGCATATTAGTATCCTGCCAGTTGCACCTTTTCTCATTGCTTTTAGTATATCGAATGTGCAATAAGTGCAGTTGTCTGTAATTAAACCCTGCGCACTAAGGACTGTATTTTAAGGGAATTACTATTATTACCCCAAATGATATCATACACACATTTAGCTATTAAAGTATCTCTTCCTGTCATTTACCTGTACAGTTTGTGTAAACATGCAAGTATTCACTTATCTGTAAATATAACTGTATACCTAACTGTACAGCTAATTTAACCATGCAAAATTTTCACTTACCTGTTCATTTACCCAGTCTGTCTATTAAGTAAACTATTATTACCCTCGCTCATATCATACGCATTTTTAGCTACTGAAGTATTTATCTGCCATCGACCTGTATAGTATAGTTAACCATCCAACATCCACCAACGTATAGTGTACATATTCAGCCAACCACCCATACTATGCAATGTCCTTTTTATAGCTTTTTTTTGCACTCCAGATATCTTGTATTTCTATACTTTTTCATACTGCCGCTCTATGTATCATGTACCGTGCATCTGTCTTTTGTGTACTTTCGTTGTGGCATTTTGCACCTGCCCTGTGTTTTTGTTGTAGCTGCTTGACAATGAAATTTCCCCCCCGGGGGATCAATAAAGTACCTATCTATCTATCTATCTATCTATCTATCTTATTTCAAGACTAGTTTTTCCAAAACTACAAGAAAGTGAAGAAATGAAAACAATTGTGATATTTCTAAATATATATCTTTATCATCTGTGAAAGTGTGTGTTGAGTTCCCTCACACACTGGGCAGAGAGAGAGGAAGGCCCAGCTGTATCAACTACAGGCCACGCGACACACGCGCACGCACGCGCACACACACACACTGCAGGTCTGTCCTCATCACAGGCTGTTTACTTTACCTCCTTTCACTCTCACACACTGGAGCCTTTTGTTTCTGCTTCACACACACACACACACACACACACACACACACTGACCCGACACACACCGACCCGATAAACACAGACCTTCCTCACACACACACAACCGCCCTCAGTCCACCCCACCTCAACCAGACCACCGTCCCTCCACCCATGTCCTGTCCACACCTCTCTGTCCAGCTGCATTCCTCCCACGTCCTCTAGACACCACACAGGACTGGAGTAGTATCCCTGGACACTGATCTAAGGTCAGTTTGGGGTTTTACCGCCTAATAGTTAAGGTTAGCAGCAGGCAGGGTAAGCTGATCCTAGATCTGTGTACCTAAGAGCAACTTTTGGGCAGGTCACACATCTCTCAGGAGAACAAGAACCCAGTCTGTTGGATGCTGCGACTCTGGAATATTCCTGAGGTTAGACACAACACCCTCTCCTCTCCTCCTCTCACCCCTCCATCCCCCCTCTTTCCTCCATCCATCCCCCTCTCACAGCTCTCCTCTTGAGCAATAAAATGTCTATTTTCCTCCAAGCCTTTGATATCTAATTACTATAGAAGTCAACACGCCGGGTGAGCAGGTTATAGCAGCTATTTCATTTAAAGTTGGCAGGCCTGTCCTGCAAAAGAGGCTGCTCCATGAAACATTGAACGCATGTAGTGATGTTGGGATTAAAAAGAAGGTTTTTTTTATTGAGTAGATAAATTGGCAACAAAGCCGGTCTCCAAGGTCATAATTAGCGACCATTAGCATAATTTCGCTCCTTCCTTCTGTGGCGCTAACACAGGCAGACATGCCAAACACACCTCCCTCTCTCCACTGGCAGCCTGGAAAATAAAGCCAGCCACATACAAACACACCGGGCCGTTATACACACACACACACGCACGCACGCACACACACACACACACACACACACACACACACACACACACACACACACACACACACACACACACACACACACACACACACACACACACACACACACACACACACACACACACGTATGCACACACACCACTGGGCCTCATTGCAAACTGAACATGCAGCAATGCACTGAGCGCCAACCATCCAATCAATACATGATGTAAAGACAGTCCTTTTATCAATAGCATGGGAAACACTGGAAAGAGAATTGGACATCTGATGTGTTCAGAGCTCATGACCCAGGTATCCAGCTCTCTACCCTCCTCTCTCAACTGCTGGTTGTTAATGGGTTCAAAACGCACACACACAAACCGACACACACCCTGGCTAAGCGTTAGTGCTAGCTACTAAGCTCAGATTAAAGAACCACTTCCCCTGGACGACTTCATCTCTTTGATGATGACTGAGTGCTGGTGTGTTAAGTCCCTCTCATATCACACATGTACATTTACTGTTAAGTCACTAATCGGCCAAATACACTGTCCATTAACTACTGAAATAGACTGATTTACTGTTAATCTCCGTCATAGACTGACCGACCGGTGGTTAACTCACTTAACACCAGCCAGTCCTGCACAAATGACCCACTTCAACGCCTACACACGCTGCACAGAGAGAGAGGAACGAGCTGACACACACACATCTAGAGACAGAGACACACATACACACACAAACACACACGCTGAGCCCCGTATCTCCTCACATCCCAGTAGCGATGTGTTAAATCATTCATATTAGAAGCGCTCCGACGGGGGTAAAGATTTGTTTCATGTTTCATGAAGACTGAGTGAGAAACAAAGCAGTCATCCCCTATATGCTAGATGCTATTAAACACACCTTCAGACTGCTCTCGCTCTCTCTCTCTCTCTTTCTCTCTCTCGTTCCCTCTCTTTCTCACTTTCTTTCTCTAAACCTCTCTCTGTTTGTCTATTTTTCCCTCTTCTTCTTCTACAGGCAGATCAATGGCAGAGATCAGAGTGTTTACTGTATTATGTACACCATTATTCTCTATTTAAACTGTGATCCTGTATTTCAATTGCTGAATAAACACGCATATTAAACAGATGTAAAATCAATATTAGAATTTCATATAGGTCCAATTTACATCCAAACGGGTCTTTAAATCCACATCCCCAAGAAGTAGTGATGTCATCTCTGTGTGACCCTTCCCCCACTACCTGTCAGCCAGGTGATGGTTAGCTCCGTGTGTGTGTGTGTGTGTGAGAGATAACTTTACAGCTGTGTTTGAGGTAAGGAAACAGAACAGCGTATCAAAACAGCAGTACAGAAAACCTCAGCATTTCCATAGGTACACAGTAATGACACCTGACGAATGACTTTAAACAAATGTTCCATCAGGTATTTTACTTTTATTAACTCTCCTTTCTCTCACTCCTCTCTCCATATATACACCTTCTCTTACTCTCTCTACACTCTCCCTCCATCCCATTCTTTATCCTCTCTGTCAAGTGAAGTCTACATTTTCTCACTGCATATTTATTTATCTATCCATCTGCCTCTCTCTCTCTCTCTCTCTCTCTCTCTCTCTCTCTCTCTCTCTCTCTCTTTCTCTCTGAGGTGAAGCACTGAGATAGCTTGTAGTGTTGTCTTACTGAGTGATCCTTCTTTACCCAATCAGCTGTTTGTCCCCTCCTCCTCCTCCTCCCCTCCTCCACCTCCCCTCCTCCACCTCCCCTCCTCCACCTCCCCTCCTCCGCCTCCCCTCCTCCACCTCCCCTCCTCCGCCTCCCCTCCTCTCTGTGTCTTGTATGACTTAAGGATATTGCCTAATATCTATTAATAGGCTGTCCTTTATATCAGTGGGAACAGTGAGTCTGCAACAGGAGAAAGGGAACACATAAGCTAGTGGACTTAGTGACGCCACACTTTAATGGAGTCAGTGATATTCCCTGGTCATTGTGGTGGCTAGTACTGTCATTTCAGCTAGTAGGCTATACACCAGCCTTGACTTGACTTTCATTCTATCTATTCTGTTCCAGATATATATTCATAGTCATATGGGTGATAACAAGAGGACAGTAAATAAAGGAATGAGAGAACATTATTGAAGATGTACTGTATGCATGACGCACAGACACAGACACACTCTCACACACTCGCACACAAAGCATCCTCTGTTTTTTTTTTTCTGCATTGGAGGCTGAGGGAGTGACCGCGTTTCCTGTCCAGATTAACCACAAAAGGCAATAACACAGTGGCTAATGTCACTGTCATCCATGTCATCAAACACACACACACAGCCAATGTTCGTAGTCCCAAGTGTGTGTACATGTATGTGCTGCCGAAGTGAACAGAAGGCCTGGGCCAGCTCATGATATTTGTGGTACTCAACACACACACACACACACTAGTCATCACTGCTCATTGCAGCAGTCTGCATACTTCGTCATCCTTTTCTTATTCTTATTTATTTCTTTAGACTGAGTCATCACGCTGTGACATTTTACCTTGGAGAGCTTCCATATGAGGGTTAGCAGGGGAAAATAAAGTGAAATGGGACTGAAAAAGACTGGCTGTCATTCACCCTGTCACTCCCTGTCTCTCTCTCTCTCTCTGGGCTGGCTCATCTGACGGTCGTGGGCCGTGAGAACAGTTTGGAGGGAGAAATAACGGCAAAACGACAACGTCCCCGTTGCTTTTCAGACCTATTCCCTGACGTTTATGAGGGAAGAAGTGAGGCAGTAATGTTTACTGACAGATGAACACATATTTTTCATTGTGTGACGCTCACTATTTAGACGACGAGGTGTTCAGCTCATCCATAAAATGTCTTGTCCATTTGTCTCAGTCAATCTCTAAGGCTCTCTGTAAACAACACCTACAGAGAGGAGCTCTCTGGAGTGACCCACGGTTAGAAGAGAAACAACCTCAGGTCGGACTGAACAGTCACTCTCTATCACACACACGTGAACACACACACAAGGAAACAGAAATGTACAGAGGCGCGAGCCACACACATCCACATACACACACATCCACATACCCACACCTATTCACAGCTGGGCTCTCCCTTTTACCCTGTCCTTTGAAACTCTCCCACCTCACCCAAATGGCCTCCTCCCTTCCCTTGACCCCTCTCCTCCCCTCCCTCTTCCCCCCCTCCCCCTTTCCCCCCGTCCCCCTCCCTACCTGCAGACACAGAGTCGCTATTGTACCACCCTGGGTGAGGCCAAAGCGACTAACACTGTCTGTCATTGTGGGGCGCACAGGGATGGAAAGAGGGAGAGAGAGGGGGATGGGGGGAGGGAAGGAGGGACAGAGGAAAGAGGAATGAGAGAATCCCAGGACAGGACTGGGCTTGGCTTCTTCCCCTCTCAGAGTCAACAGCCTCTGACTTTTATTACTCTGACCGACCGTGATGCAAGTCTGCCCTAACCTTTGACCTCTAACCCCTGGCCATGTGACCCATCTCTCGTTAGCCCCCCTCAATGAACCCAGAAGACCCCCACCCCAGACAGACACACACAAGCAGGGTGGACAGAGAAAAGTTGAAGTCCTCTACGCTTTCGCCTCCAAACAACCGAAACAAATGTATCAGTTGCCGATTGGCTGTTAGAGAGGTCAGCTGACAGCACTGGGGAGGTCTGTGGGTTGAGAGTGGAGGGGGAAAGAGGGAGGGAGAGGGACGGCCTTTAGCATTCTGCTCTGGTATTCTTCTGTCTACATGGAGACACGGTTATCAAGCCGCTCGGGGGACTGACAATATGGGCCAGACAATGAACCAGTCAAAGAGAAAGACCCAGAGAGAGAGAGAGAGAGAGAGAGAGAGAGAGAGAGAGAGAGAGAGAGAGAGAGAGAGAGAGAGAGAGAGAGAGAGAGAGAGAGAGAGAGAGAGAAAGGGACGAGGTCTGAATTGGTGTTCAGACCACGGACACGCCACTCAATTACACACACACACCACACACACACTGTACCCCGCTTTCTCATAACAGTCCGTAACACGCCACCCTATCCCTTTAAAACACTTAACCATTTTAATCCGCAATGCTGTTCTAGTTAATGCTACATAAATCCAGTTCAACTTTAATTCACATTACACACTTTGATTCCCTTAATTCCTGATTTAATTCCATTCAATTTCAAAGTTTCAAACAGCAACAAATTAGATTACCGCAATTAAAATCCACTGTCCTACTTTAAAATAATATCCCATAATGTATTACAATGCAATACCAATGCAATGATGAAACACTAAAATACACATTTCTAACACATTTATACATATTATCCTAGCAGCAGAAATCAACTCAAACCATTGAAGTGTTCTTGTATTGACATTTCTGCAGTTTTACTAATAAGGCACATTTAGGTGTTTAGACATCCGGTGTGGACACACTCATAAAATACGACATTACACCACAACCCCCCAATAAACCCACAGGGACAAATGGTGGAGTGTGAAAGTCCCACACTGCTTCCCTCAGCACCCCTAGGAGTCCCCTTCCTCTTCTCTACCGCTTCAATCTCACTCTTTTCCATTTCTCTCTGCTTCTCTCTCTTTCTATCTATCTGTCTCTTTCTTTCTCTCTTTCTGTTACCCTCTCTCTATTCCCTCTCTCTCTGTCTCTGTCTCTCTCTCTCCCTGTGGAATCTGTCAGTTTGACCACAGAATCTGTCAGATAACTCACACACATACTCACACCTCAGCTATGTTAGAGAAATCACTCTATTCCGGTATTTCATACAAGCATCATAGACATTCTTAGTAAAGCCGTCAATGTATTTGAAGAAGCCGTCAAATTATTATTATTTCCACAACTGAACAAAATTTCCAATGAGAAACCTCAAGAATGATTTATATTAATACCAAAATATACAACAATATTAGTATAAATATGATAATGACAATAATAAATTACATTATAATAATCACATTAATACACACATGTATAATAACATCAATAACCGTAATAATAGATGAATCATCACCATATATTCAAATATTACTCAGCATAAATGTCTGTAAATTGTACGAAAATGTTTGTGATTTACGCCATACTAAAACCAATCCAGTCAAAATATAACATGAACATGAATGTTCTTGCATCTGTCAATTTATTCAATCTATTCTATATCTCAATCTGTTCATTCACCGTTAATGAATTATTTCCCGGATGATAAAATCTCCAAAAAACAAACCAATCTCATCTTGTTTCCATCAATTATATCTCAAACTAATCAAGAGACAATAAAAATAAATGATAACGCCTTCACATCACATGACCATCTCAGCTCATTTCCCTTAACACTGCACAGCACATACATGTACTGTGTTATTGTGACAGAACTTTTAAACCAGCTATAAACCGGCAACATTAGAGCAGAAAGTGCTTTCCCACAAACCCAGTAATTCTCTGTATCTCACGCTTCTTCACCTGATAACTCATAACTGAAGCAGAAAACAGATGAAAGCGAGGGTAAACGAGAACAGAGAGAGGGATGAGAGAGAAGGAAAGAAAAGGACACTTACAGAGACGCAGGAACAGAAAGCATCAGGACCGATGATGATATCTCTCACAGACACACACTCTCTCTCTCCCTCCACGATGAAGAGACTAATGCACAACTCTCTCTCTCTCTCTCTCTCTCTCTCACACACACACACAAACACACTGTAGAGAGCCTGACATGTGTAAATACACTACACAGGCTAAACATACCTGAACCTTATCCACTGATAGAGTACATTACTGGAAAGCAGACTTTTAACCAGCCTTTTTCTAAGTCATTGTAATCCCTGCATTTATCTCCATACATTCTGCTTTTACATGTAATCCTTTACATTTTTAATTCCACATAGCCTGCTGTTGTTATCTCTCTATTCCCCTCTTTGTGGATAGATGACTTATTAAAAACACATTTTTTGCGACATATAAATGTGTTCTTAATTCAGGGTTAAAACCCAGAGAGTTTATCTCCAAACAAAAGATTAGTTTCATCTGGCAAAACAGTACGGTACATTAATGCAATAAGAGTCAAGTGAGAGAGGGCTGCTGTAAAAAAAAAAACACCGGCATTAAAACTGGGTATTATGCTTAATCTTTCTTTTAGGGCATTAACATCAAACAGCCATTATTCCCCAGAAAAGCCCATTTTGTTGTCGCTGTGAACTGTAAATCGGTGGGAATATTTCCACCTCAACAGAGGAAGACATCAACTCCCTAAAGAGACAGCTGTGGCTGTAACGACAGAAATACAATCCCACTTAACTGTGAGATAATGTGAGGGAATATTTTAGTTTATTTTCTACAAATAAAGCATTGGACATTTTGTTTAAACGTAGGCTTTAAACGTTTAGTGTGTTGGTGTTTTATTTAATCTACGGGAATATACCATGAGTTGATTCTGTAAAAACAACCCAACAATTCTCCCACCCTGAACAATTTGCTCATGCCCGATAGCATCTCGACATGAATGTGAGCTTTCTTATCTCAGGGTCTCAAAATAGCCCCTCAGAAATAACAGAAGTACAACTAGTTGCCCGGCATTCTGAATAATGAACTGTAGATTGATTCTGTGAGAGTCGGGTAGTTGGGTGGTGAATGGGAACGTTCTGAGAAACTCTTGTAAAACTGAATCACACTGTTCACGCTCTCACCTCAGCACATGGAAACAGAGTAGGGAGATAAGGTTTGTCACAGACACACACACGCACGCACACACACACACACAGATGGACAGACAGTGAGTAATACTGTTGCTTGAACACGGCAATGAACACGTTGACATGAACAACTTAGTTAAACTGGAACGTGTGCAGTGGAGAGAGTGAGCGAGGGAAAGAGGAAGAGCGAGAGAGAGAGAGAGAGAGAGAGAGAGAGAGAGAGAGCGCTAGAGAGAGAGAACGAGAGAAAAAGAGGAAGAGAGAGAGAGAGAGAGTGAGGGACAGAGGGAGAGCAGGGCCAAAGTCACAGATTACTTCTCATTGTCACTGATTGCCACAGCTGGACAACACACACACACACACACACACACACACACACACACACACACACACACACACACACACACACACACACACACACACACACACACACACACACACACACACACACAACCAGTTTGCTCAAGCTTTGCATGTGGTATCTCTAAAAAGCACAGGACAGCCAAACAAACTTTATTTCATTCTCCATCTATCTATCTATCTATCTATCTATCTATCTATCTATCTATCTATCTATCTATCTATCTATCTATCTATCTATCTATCTATCTATCTATCTATCTATCTATCTATCTATCTATCTATCTATCTATCTATCTATCTATCTATCTATCTAAACAAACTAGTAAAGCTTTGGAACTATTTTGTTTCAGCAAACAGTTTTACACCAACCAGCACTTTCTCCTTCACAAACAGTTCAACAACAACAAAACACTATCTCTCCTTCTCCCTCCGTCCCTCCCTCCCTGCCTCTTTTCCTCTCCCTCACAGTCCTGTCCTCCCTCTCTCCCCGTGGTCTGTCTGAGCGTGTGTATCAGCACGAGTGCGTGTGTGAGAGAGAGTAAGAGCGTACGTACCTGTTAAACTCCGGAGGTAGCTCAGGGTCTGTGAGCATGCTGGAACAGGTCTGTGGGAACTAGGATTCCTCCTTCTAATACCATGCAGCTCCGACACACAGATATACCAGATACACAACCGCCACAACAAGCCTCTCTATTGATCCTTCAACCTCTGAGACAACAGAGACTGTTCCCTTCTCTCGTTCTCTCTCTCTCTCTCTCTGTAGCGCTCACACACACTCAACCTCACACCCTCCCTTCCTCGGTCTCTGTCCCTCCTCCTTCTACCCTCCCCTCCCTGTAAGCTGTTAGATCTGGGCTCAGCTCTTAAAGGGCCAGCGCAGAGCACGGCCAGTGTGTGTGTGTGTGTGTGTGTGTGAGAGAGAGACATCGGGCACATCGTTATACCACTGTACATAGCCATAATATGACATTTGAAAGTCTCTATTCCTTTGGAACGTTGTGAGTGTAATGTTTACTGTTAATTGTTATTGTTTATTTCACTTTTGTTTATTATCTATTTCACTTGCTTTGGCAATGTAAACATATGTTTCCCATGCCAATAAAGCCCTTAAATTGAATTGAGATAGACAGAGACAGAGAAAGAAAGAGAGAGAGAGGGTAGAGAGAGAGAGAAATAGCAACAGAGACAGAGACATAAACAGAGACAGAGACAGAGACAGAGACAGAGACAGAGACTAAGTGTGTTTGTGAGTGTGAGGGGAGGGGCTGTGTGGTCGTAGGGATGGTTGCTTCCTTAGAGCAAACACTGCCCCCTTCCTTGAACTCTGTACACATGCATGCACACACACACGCACACACGCACACACACGCACACACGCACACACAGATACACACCACTGGTATAGTATCCTCTCAGCACACCACTCCAGGTCACCTGTCTGGACCTCATTCTTTGGTCTTCTTGTCTACATCAGACCGGATGGGTTTTGTTTTCTTTCACTAGTTTAGAGAGACTCTTCTCTCCCCCTCTCACTGTGAAATAAATAATATCTATCTGCCTGGCTACAGTCCTACTCCTCCATTCTGAGTATTCATCATAGTAATAAGGATTATTATAACACTGTAATTGCCTTTATTGATTATAAATCCTTCCTCAGTACCTTTTCATGAATTATCAATAGTGAACAACATATTACACAGAATGAAGGAAACAGAACGTTTATAAAGGAATTTAATCAAATATGCATAAACAGGCATTTAGCTTAAACAAGTTAAGAAAAAAATCTCCCACACTTCCTTTATTGCCATTGACAGTTCAAATGTATACACACACGCGCGCGTACACACTCACCTGAGGAGTAAGCGAGTGTAAAGAAGCAGAATTTAGAGTGTTTGTGTGTGTGTTTGTGTGCGTGTGGTAGTGAGTGTGCGAGCGTCAGGCAGGCAGGCAGACAGCCCTTAGCGCTGTCAGTCACTATTAGGAGTGTGTGGTCTGTGTGTCACAGACAGAGCCAATCAGCCATTGTTCTGGAGGAAAGAAAAGCAAACCTGACAGCCTGAAACACAGCAGCCTGGCAAACTTTAAACACGCCATCACTCCATCTGTACTCAACACACACACACACACACACACACACACACACACACACACACACACACACACACACACACACACACACACACACACACACACACACATATGCTAGTGGAGACACACACACATGCTCATGCACACACACACGCTAGCGCACACACACACACACACATGAACGTGTGACAAATGCCTGAATGCACGAACACCCACACTAACGCACAACTTGAACAGAATCTGTCCATCCAAATGTGTATGAATATTGTGGAACAGGGTTGTCTGTTTTGTTCATCTGCTTGTTCCAACAGACAAATAAGCACAAAAACTTAACCAGACACACAAGTACAAATTCACATGCATACCTATCCCTTCTATTTGATGAATAAAATATAGAGTTGTGGACATGGCAATGTCAAGCACAATAGTTGTCATTATGATTCAGTTTAGTTTAATTAAATTTTTCTGAAACATTAAGATATCTGGAGGTTAGATGTAATCTCATCGAGGGAGTAAATTGCTCTTCAGGATTGGAGACGGCATCTCTCTTTGACCTCTGCCGCAAAACAGCTGCGAACCCAATGATAACGTTATTTGTGTATTACAGACAACCTGACCGCTTTATTACACAGACTAACTGTATGCAGAATGAGAACCATAAAGACACAAATGGACCTTAGCTAACCCTCAGTTCATGGAGGAAAGTTTTCATGGCTGTTTATTATGATGATGGATATGTGTCTGTGGGTGTGTTTGTGGGTGTGTTTGTGGGTGTGTTTGTGGGTGTGTGCGTGTACCCATTGACATACTTGAGTAAAAGTGAAGATACCTTAAATGACTCAAGTAAAAGTGAAAGTCGCCCAGTAAAATACTACTTGAGTAAAAGTCTAAAAGTATTTAGTTTAAATATACATAAGTATCCAAAGTAAATGTAATTGCTAAGATATACTTAAGTATCAAAAGTAAAAGTATAAACCATTTCAAATTCCTTATATTAAGCAAACTAGACGGCACAATTTTCTTGTTCTTTTTATTTACGGATAGCCAGGGTCACACTCCAACACTCAGACATAATTTACAAACAAAGTGTTTGTGTTTAGTGAGTCCGCCAGATCAGAGGCAGTAGGGATGACCAGGGATGTTCTCTTGATAACTGTGTTAATTGGACAATTTTCCTGTCCTGCTAAGCGTTCAAAATGTAGCAAGCAGTTTCAGGTTCTCGGGAAAATGTATGGTGTAAAAAGTACATTATTTTATTTAGGAACGTAGTGAAGTAAAAGTAAAAATAGTAAAAAAAAGAAACTAAAATATAAACGCAAAATGTAAAGTGTTGGTCCCATGTTTCATGAGCTGAAATAAAATATCAAGGAAATGTTTCATAAGCACAAAAAGTGTTTCTTTCTCAGATGTTGGGCACAGATTTGTTTACATCCCTGTTAGTGAGCATTTCTCCTTTGCCAAGATATTCCACCCACCTGACAGGTGTGGCATATCAAGAAGCTGATTAAACAGCATGATCATTACACAGATGCACCTTGTGCTGGGGAAAATAAAAGGTCACTCTAAAATGTGCAGTTTTGTCACACAACACAATGCCACAGATGTCTCAAGTTTTGAGGGAGCGTGCAATTGGCATACTGAATGCAGGAATGTCCACCAGAGCTGTTGCCAGAGAATTTCATATTCATTTCTCTACCATAAGCCGACCTCCAATGTCATTTTAGAGAATTTGGAAGTACGTCCAACCGGCCTCTCAACCGCAGACCACGTGTAACTATGCCAGCTCAGGACCTCCACATCCGGCTTCTTCAAATGCGGGATAGTCTGAGACCAGCCACCTGGACAGCTGATGAAACTGTGGGTTTGCACAACTGAAGAATTTCTGCACAAACTGTCAGAAACGGTCTCAGGGAAGCTCATTGGCGTGCTTGTCGTCTTCACCAGGATCTTGACCTGACTGCAGTTTGGCGTCATAACCGACTTCAGTTGGCAAATTCTCACCTTCGATGGCCACTGGCAGGCTGGAGAAGTGTGCTCTTTCAGCTGTACAGGGCAGATGGCAGACAGCGTGTATGGCGTTGTGTGGGCGAACGGTTTGCTGATGTCAACATTATGAACAGAGTGTCCCGTGGTGGTGGCGAGGTTATGGTATGGGCAGGCATAAGCTACCGACAACAAACACAATTGCATTGTATATAATATTTCAGCATGACAATGTGCAGCCCCATGTCGCAAGGATCTGTACGCAATTCCTGGAAGCTATAATGTCCCGGTTCTTGATTGAGCATGTTTGGGATGCTCTGGATCGACGTGTACGACAGCGTGTACTAGTTCCCGACAATATCCAGCAACTTCACACAGCCATTGAAGAGGAGTGGGACAACATTCCACAAGCCACAGTCAACAGGCTGATCAACTCTATGTGAAGGAGATGTGTCGCACTGCATGAGGCTATCGGTGGTCAAACCAGATACTGACTGGTTTTCTGATCCACACCCCTACCTTTTTTTTAAAGGTATCTGTGACCAAAAGATGCATATCTGTATTCCCAGTCATGTGAAATCCATAGATTAGAGGCTAAGGATTTTTTTAAAATGGACTGATTTCTTTATATGAACTGTAACTCAGTAAAATCTTTGAAATTGTTGCATGTTGCGTTTATATCTTTGTTCAGTGTACTGTAAATAGTAAAGTAAAGTACAGATACCCCCCCCCCCAAAAAAAGAAAGTATTTTACTTAAGTGCTTTGCACCACTGCATGTTTGTGCGTACGTGTGTGTAAGGGTGTGGAATCTTGAAAAGTGTTGTTGAATACGACTACAAGGATGTCATTTTACAGGGAAGACAGACAACGAGAGAAGAAAGCAGAAACACATCCAATATCATCAGCCTTGTCAAGTATCTTGTTAACTAGCTACTCTCAGGTAGCGATTGTTCCCCGTTAAACATTTTAGAGAACCTTAACGTCAAGGCTGCCCTAGGGAACGAGAGAGATGGAGGAGGTATTGTTCTATGAAAGGTAAAAAAGAGAAGAAAAAGATAACAACAGCAACACCCACGGGAGAGAATGAAGAAAAAATAAAGTGAGTGAATTCATCTGAGGTGAAACAAAAGGTGTTAGAAAACATTTCATCCATTTAGAACGCTGCTTTTGATTATATACAGCACTAAGATGTTAACAACAATTGGAGATGGTTTCAATGAACGTAAAATACAGAAGTTGAGTCCTTAACCTTATTTAGGTATAGCTGTAAGCTAAAATGTATTCTGTTTTCAGTGCGTGGAGGTGACGAGTTATGCGTAACACACACACACACACACACACACACACAGACACACACACACACACACACACACAGGGTCCATTACAATGAGACCCGGTGTCGTCGACCCTCACAGCTGTAGTGCATTAGAGGCCCAGAGATCACAGGGTCTGCAGGAGACAAGCAGTAAACATTCACCTTCCTCACTATTACACACACACACACACACACACACACACACACACACACACACACACACACACACACACACACACACACACACACACACACACACACACACACACACACACACACACACACACATACACACACACACACATACACATACATACACACACAACAACAACAAAAACACACACACACATCAAGGCCATTAGAACAAGCAGTCTGACCCTTACCCTGCCCTCCCTCTCTACTCAATCTGAGGAATAGAAGGAGAAAGAGGGAGGGTGGAAGGGAGAGAGAGAGAGACTAGGGTGGAGGTCATTGCAAGGATGATGTTGCTCTGTTGTTGTTAAACAACATGTTTTAAAAAACAGCACCTTAGAGATGTAAATAGAGTCTCGATCTGACAAGCGAGGAATGTGATTTCTCAATTGTTTGGGGCATTCAATATGGCTCAGTGTTTGAATTATTTGTTTTGCTCAATCATTGTTTGCTCATCTTTATCGAGGGGGTCAATAAGGTTGGACCTCACTGTTTATGGAGACGTTAAACACTGGACCGTTTCTTTGATACTGTTTTTCACACTGTGTATTCATATACTGTATTCTTTACATAAGCTACATGACCAAAAGTATGTGGACACCTGCTTGTCGAAAATCTCATTCCAAAATCATGGCCATTAATATGGAGTTGGTCCCTCCTTTGCTGCTATTACAGCCTCTCCACTCTTCTGGGAAGGCTTTCCACTAGATGTTAGAACATTGCTGTGGGGACTTGTTTTCCATTCAGCCACAAGACCAGTAGTGGGGTCGGGCACTGATGTTGGGCAATTAGGCCTGGCTCGCAGTTGGCGTTCCAATTAATTCCAAAGGTGTTCGATGGGGTAGAGGTCAGGGCTCTGTGCAGGCCAGTCAAGTTCTTCCACACCTATCTCGACAAACCGTTTCTGTATGGGCCTCGCTTTGTGCACGGGGGCATTGTCATGCTGAAACAGGAAAGGGCCTTCCCCAAAAGTTGGAAGCACAGAATCATCTAGAATGGCATTGTGGTTCGGCCCCTTAGTTTCCCTTCACTGGAACTAAGGGGCCGAACCATGAATAACAGCCCCAGACCATTAATCCTCCTCTACCAAACTTTACAGTTGGCACTACGCATTTGAGCAGGTAGCGCCAAACCCAGATTCGTCCGTCGGACTGCCAGATGGTGAAGCGCAGGGCCAGCTCTGGACGTTCTGCCGCCCTAGGCGACACGTTCTGCGCCCCCCCCATCGGCTACTACACCACCGGCGCCCCCCGGGAGAAGCTGGTGGGGGTGGGAACTGCAGCAACGGGTTGTGGATTCGTCCTGTCACCCATGGCTTCTCTACACCTACTAGAACATCTTCTCAACTATGTACGTGACCAATAAATGTTGATTTGATGTGACCATGACAAAAAAACAGCCTCGCCTCCCGTCCCCATCCCTCCTTCTCTCCTTGTCCCAGCGTCAGCTCTGGTGTCATAACCCGAGACTTTAGACATCTTTCCCTCCATCTCTCCCTCCCTCTCTCTCTCCTCTCCCCTCTTTCTTCTCCTCATCCTGTATAAGAACTCAGAGCAGACCCAGAGCTCAGGGCTGGGCAGTGAGGGACAGACAGTGACAGTCCTGTGATGTGGGTTTATCAGGCACACAGGAGGACTGGAGGACGTGGCTCTCAGAAGGCTGAGTGGCAGTGGAGAGAAACCATTAAGATAGCCTGCTATCTCTCTCTGCCAGGAGTGCCCATAGTGGCTGTATGCCGACACACACGAACCAGGCACAGGCTCAGCGAGACCGGGGGTCAGATGGACTCTCTGCCTGACAGACAGACGGGCAGATAGACAGGCAGACACACAGACAGCAGACATCACCACACAACACTCTAAACTCAGTCATAACACTAACGATACTGATCTAATAGGATGTGGCCTCTGCTATCCCTGCCCATACAGACACCTGGGCAACATAAGAAGACTGAATGTCAGAGTGGAAAGGGGAGGGTGACAGGTGATAAGATGATTCTCTATTGCTCTCTCTCTATGTCTCCCCCCCCCCCCCCCTCGATTCCTCTCGCTTTCTCTTCCCCTCTCTCTTTCTCACCCCCCTTTATCTCTGCCTATCTCTCTCTCTCTATGTCTCTCTCCCTCTCTCTGTCTTTATGTCCGTGTGTCTGATTGTAGCAACATGTCCAGACATGCCACTCTGCAGCTGAATAGGCCTCTATGTGTTATAATTGACTGGGCTATAAACAGTAGGCTAAACTAGGAGAATGTGTGTGTTCTCTCAATGACAATTCTGTGCTCTCTTCCCAGCCCAGTTTAACAGCAAACACAACCTGTCTATAACCCAGCCCCAACAACACTTTGTACCTAACCTAAAATGTTAAATAACCTAACAGCTTTGTACTTAACTTTAAACGTTGAATAAAGTGACAGGTTTTTAGGTGACTTCCCAGGCTAGAAAATGAATTACCAAGACATACTATTGTGAGTGCCTCCCTAGCATGTTACTAATTAGTTTGCTTTTAATTCACCTCAAATTGTTTATTATTGCAATATTAAATAGAGCTATTTTTCATATTTGTTAGTTATTGTTAAGCTTTAGCTAATGAGAAATAATTAATCTAGCTGTGTTTTGCGTCGGACAATACAACAATACAATATAGGCAGTGACTGAAAAGGACTCTCATGTCAACAAAGGGTTAATGAATGTTTCTAAAAGAGGATAAATAAAAGGTAAATGATTGACAAAGTGTGTGTGTGTGTGTGTACATAGACAGCAACACACACACACACACACACACACACACACACACACACACACACACACACACACACACACACACATCCTACCTACACTATCCCTCACTCTTCACTTCTCACACAAAGACAGAACGAAACAACAAAGCTTCTCCTTCTTTCTCCTTATTAAAAACCTCTTCATTATTTACAGTGGCTTTTCACTACGGCCTTGTGAGGACACGCTGATTGGGGCTAGCTTCGGTGGAGGAGAGCAGAGCTGACATGAACAGGCTGATTGGGGCTAGCTTTGGTGGAGGAGAGGAGAGGAGAGGAGAGGAGAGGAGAGGAGAGGAGGGAGAGGAGAGGAGAGGAGAGGAGAGGAGAGGAGAGGAGAGGAGAGGAGAGGAAAGGAGAGGAGAGGAGAGGAGAGGAGAGGAGAGGAGAGGAGAGGAGAGGAGAGGAGAGGAGAGGAGAGGAGAGGAGAGGAGAGGAGAGGAGAGGAGAGGAGAGGAGAGGAGAGGAGAGGAGAGGAGAGGAGAGGAGAGGAGAGGAGAGGAGAGGAGAGGAGAGGAGAGGACTACTGTTTATTACAGTTCCAAAGAACTGCCTTGTTTCATGTGCGACTGCAGAGTGTTTTCATATAGAGCCACATACCTCCCTGGTCTGAGAGTTCTAGAGTCAGAGTATAGGAAGATTTTACCAGACTGAGAAAACTGTTGATTAAATAGCTCTTCACCATCGCAAGTGCTATGTCTGCCCTACCAAAGTGTCAAACAACAACACACTTTATCTTGTGCAATACAAGAGCTGTTAAGCGGACAGAAAATGCTTTTGTACTGTGTGTGTGTGTGTGTGTAGAGAGTGGTGAGCTCAGAGGTGTGTGACGGGGAAGGATACGGGACAGGAGGGATGATGGAGGATAGTAGAATGAGTGCTGGAGGTTTTAGATCTCTCTGCACCATTAGAGATGTGATGGAGCTCAGCAGGAGGTTCTAGTAATGACCCCCTTGTCTGTCCCTCCGAGCCTAGAAGAAAACACACACTCCCACAAATACACACCTCACCCAACCCCCAAACGCATATTCACAGCACACACACGTCAAGCCCCCCAACACAGACACACACTTCCCCGCCCAACCGACCCCACCCCTACCTGCACAACTAAACCTTAAAATAATTAATATGTGTTTTGTCTCTCTTAGTCGTCATCTCAAAGTATCTACACATCTACAACACACACACACACACACACACACACACACACACACACACACACACACACACACACACACACACACACACACACACACACACACACACACACACACACACACAAACACATACACACACACAGCCTCCAGGATGCTGAGTGACTTTAATCAGCCAGCCATTGGGATTTGGCATCTTCTCCTCAGGAAGACGACATTGTTTCACAGCACATCTTTAGAAAACCAAATCTGCACTTTGTTGGTGTTTAACATCATACACAAACCCCTTCAAATGATGCGTTTCAGTTGAGCAGTCTGTGTGTGTGTGTGTGTGTGTGTGTGTGAGAGAGTGTGTGAGTGTGTGTGTATGTGTGCATGTGTGTGTGTGTGCGCGCTGTGTGTGTATTCCGTCAGTAGAATTGGAGGGAGAGGCTGCTTGCGGTAGTGAAGTGATTTTCTACAGTATGCTTTGTGGTATAGCGTTATGAAAAGTCCATCTGGGGGAAACAACAGCAGAGGAGACTGTGGTGTACCAAGCTCTACCGCTCCAGGCGCTGAGAGACTAGATTTAAGCTGCTACTGTCTCTCCAAACAATGACACACTCACTCACTGTTTTTAATTTAACCATATTCTTTAAGTAAAAAGATAATCTAATTTCTAAAATAAACTCTATATTAAACGGAAGGATGGGGGTGTATTCAAGTTTTTCTTTAGAACATGGCCATGCGTAGGACCGTACAATGATTCCGATATTATAAAATACTGTCTATAAGACCTGTGATGGTACAGGTAAGCTGTAGATGTGTGCCCGGTGGCAGCGTTGGTCTGTTGTGTCTCTCAGTGTGTGGGCTAAACACAATTGCATGGAGAGGGAGCTGAGCTGAGATGCCCTGAGACTAGGTCAGATGCTGAACTGGTCTCCTCTCCTCTTTCCTCCTCTCTATTCTATTCTCTTCTCCTCTTCTCTTCTCTACTCACCCCGCCCATCCTCTTGTCCTTTTCCTCTCCTCTCTGGCTGGGGTCCCTTTCTTTGTCTGCCCAGTCCTTCTGCCTCCTCATCGGGGGCTGAGGTTGGCACTAGGGGTCTGAGGTTGGCGATTGGCACTAGGTGCCAGGCTGAGTGGGTGTCCCTAGAGCTCATGGAAGTAGTACTGTGGAGCCCCCAAGCCCCAGCAGTCCCACTGGGGGAGGGAGTCTGCCTTGGCAGAGGGGGGTCTGCGCACCATCAGAGTCATGGATTATGATTGTAAAGGTATGGAGGTATGGATGAATGGAGGTAGGGAGTGATGGAGGTATGGAGGTATGGTGGTATGGAGGTATGGTGATGGGGTGGCAGGGGATTCAGGGGTTCAGACAGAGCTTTGGGTCTCTGAGGAGAGAGAGGAGGACAGGAGGGACGCCAAGGGTGGAGGGGTAAGGTGGAGGGATGAGGGGGCGGGTGAGGGGACAGCAGGCTAGGAGATGTACCCTCAGGTTTACAGGATTTGGAGAAGAGGGGAAAGGAATGGATGCTAGCCAGGTGGCCTTGCGCCACACATTGAGCTATAGAGAAACATCTCTAAACCTTTTACAGTCTAACACCCACCATTTACTGCTGCCTGACTCCAGCTCTGGGATAATTACACCACAACCTGCACGTATTTACATAACATATTTACATCAGCTTTCAGTATTTGCTCGATGTGCTTAATGTTCGCTGAGGTAATTCTATGCGCTTTCTGGGCAGAGCATAAAAGAAAACGAAATAAAGACGGCATACCATACTAGCTAGCTGTAAATTTATATTAAATAAAAATGTATATACATTTTATTAAAGTGTGTATTCTGTCATTATATGGTTGTACATAGAGTATTGTTTGTTTATCCATGTGTGAGTTTGTACACGTATGTAAGAGCCTGAGAAAGTCTATCTTGTTATGTAAATACTGTATATGTTTGTATATGCAGGTCTACAAGAAGGTATAGCTCCATGTATTTGTGTATTGTTGTAGTAATACGGAACCACCTCCATCCTCCCTCACTGTGAGAACAAACAGGCACACAGATGGTTAAGCCTACCCAGCGCTGAGTAGGAGGAGTGGGAGGTGAAGGAGGGCCAGGGGGCGGGGGGCACTGCAGATGGCACAGAGGGCATCGCCAATACAGCCTACACAGGGAGGGGAGGAGAGGAGGGGTGCAGTTGGGAGGAGGGGGTACAATACAATGGCATCAAAATGCACATATTGTTGATACTTCAATCATCCTATACAATCATCCTTTAGAAGAGTGGTTGGTTGTAGGTGGTATTAGCTTGATCCAGTATGGGACACAAAGCCCTGGCATCTCCCTGGCACCTCTGCCCACACGGAGCGACACGGATCGGCTCGACACGGAGAGACAAGGCAGGCCCTGCCAGGGGGGCTGGGGAGGGGTGGCTGTGTGTGTTTGTGTGTCTCTCTCTCTCCGGTGTGTGTGACCCACCCACTCAGCAGAGTACACACCCCAGAACCCCAATCCCTCATTAACCAGTTTGGATCCCTGTGTGTGATGCCTGTTCTCTTTGATATTCAATAGGACTAATTCTCCTTAGATTCCCTACAGTCATTATTCCTGGGTTATGTTGTTTGAGCTGGGAAATACAGTTCATTTAACCCTGACAAGGTCTCAACATTGTTTTAACGTTGTTTACCTTCAGTTCCCATACGTACCAGAGAGACACTGAACCTCTATGGTAATGTAAATAGCACCATATTTACATAAAACACCAAACTAATGATTAAGGGATACTGTTTTTTTTGTATGTATGTATCATATTGTCGTTTGAGGTGCTACCTAATTTGCGCATCATGCATAACTTAACGTCTAATACCAATATTATAATATAACGAGGTAGTTAAGAGCAGGTTTCGTCATAAATATTGTTCTTGAGGCAGCTCTGCAGAGTGATCACTAGCTAGCATGTGGGGACTTCGGAATGGGGGAAAATGTAATGCTTTGTCTGTCTAACTTGCTAATAACTTGTCAATAATGTAAACTGAAGCTTTCAGTGTTACCTACTATTGTGAAAACACTACACGTTGTTCTGCTGCTGTATGCGTCTGTGTCTGCAGACTCTATTCGCCCATTGCACATGATAACACGTTATGTAGTTTAGTCACCCAACCAATGTATTGCATAGTAAAACTGCATAAACCTAATGTCAAGTTAGTGTACAATGGCTAACGTTAGCTGGCTGGCTCGCTATCTAATGTTATGTGTATGCTCTCCACTTTCTGGAGGACCGAGTTTTGAAATCAGTGGAATTAGAGTATGATAGGTAAGGAGATGGAGAAAACACCTGTCTGGATTACATCTTCAAACTAAGGGCAACCATGCATGGTATCAGACAGGAGACGCGTCCAACCATGATGTATACGGGTAAGATAGTCTAGCTAGCTACATTTTCAGATATTACACGTTTCTAATTTTGACAGAAAGTTTCATTTCAAGTGTACTGTTAGCTACATTAGCTAACGTTAGCTGGCTGGGTCGCTAGCTAACATTATGTGTATGATCTTATTATTCGTATCTCAGACACATTTGCTTGACTAGTTACAGCCATTGAGCCTGGTTGGTTAGCTACCTGCAGATTCATGCAGGGTAGTAACGTCATGAGTTGTGATTATGGCCCATTATTTCGCTAGCTAGCTACATGTCTTAACAAAAGACTTAATTATGCAAGTATCCATTTCAATAGAATTTCACTGTAACTGTTGATATGATAGACATTCTAGCTGGTAAATTCAGTCTGGCTATCTTCTCCGATTTCAGACTACGGGTAAGATAGTCGAGCTAGCTATATTTTCAGATATTACGCGTTTCTATTTTTGACAATGTATTTTCATTTCAAGTTAGTGTACTGTTAGCTAGCTAACGTAGCTGGCTGGCTCGCTAACTAACGTTATGTCATGCGATGGGAGTCATTGTTTACCTAGCTAGCTATCTCACTACATTTCTTAACAAAAGAAGCGCAGAAGAACTGATTAATTTATGAACACTCAAAACCTGTTGAATATGGCCGGCGTCAGTCAACGTCGGCAACAAAGCGTAATTCAATTGTTGCCAGCAGCACAGTCACCAACGGCAACACTCTGGATAACATGAAAACAGCCTAACCAGCTCTGCTAGGGTGAGTAAAATGGTCAGAGTGGAGTGTTCTCTCATTATGTGTCTGAAAGTAGCTAGCTAATGTTAGCCAGTTAGCTTGGGTGCTTGACTGTCGTTGTGAGGTCAGAACTTTCGGAACAACCCTACTTATTGGCCAGAGCATCCAGTGTGAGCTCTGAACGTGAAACGCTCTGAATTTACGAACGTACAATCTGACAGCACAATTGTGGTCACCAACGCTATGGATAACATAACAGCATAACCAGCTCTGCTAGGGTGAGTAATGTTCAGTGAGCTGTTCTCTCTCTTAGATGTATGGAAGTAGCTAGCAAGTTAGTACAGAACACTCGGATCATCCCTTAAAGAGATGGGTGGGGCTAAGGCTTAAGAGGGTGTGAACTATGTTCAATGTGTGTAGACAAAGAAGGGCTCCAATATTAGCACAAAAACATCGAAACATGGTTTTCTCAAAAGTGAGTTTACAAGTTGATCAACTTTCAAAGCAGAATTACTTTCCCATTGTTTCCTCAAAAGCAATGTATGAAATACAATTTTGTAGCTCTGAGTCTCTACTTTTATCCAATGTAAAAAACAGAAATTCAAACTTTGCTACATAAGACCGCATCCAGGTGGTGAGTCACATATTTTGTTAATTTAAAATCTGTCAGTCGTCGACTTGGTTGTAAAAGTGTTCCAACAGGAGAAACACTATAGAATCCTGTACAAGACTCCTGTATTTATGTCAATTGTTGGGCTCATTGCAATTACTATCACTATCTTAAGACTCATTTGTATTTATGTAAATTGTGCATGGGGTCATTGCATAAACTCAAATGCAACACAGAAGATAGACTGTGAGTGTGAGTGAATAATAATAATTATTATTATTATTATAATGTAACAACACCAATAATAATAATAATAATACATTTGCTATTCCCTTGTTTACAGAGTGGGCGTGCAGCAGGCAAACCCAGTGATGCTACTGGTCCCTCCTCATCTACAGTTGTGACACAGACACTTGAGCAAGCGTTTAAAAGGCAGGCTGCTTATGCACCCACATCAAAAAATACTCAAGACCTCACTGCAGCCCTTTCATATTACATTGCAAAGGACATACATACAGGATGTTAGGCCAGCAGCACCTTATTTCTTTATGAAGCAGAGAATGGACATACAATCAGTGCTGTTCATTTGATTTGTTTACATATTTTGTGTTGTTATTTTAATGTCAAAACCAGCACATTGGATTTGTTTACATGCACATTGCTTTACTTGTGTTGCTTTTCTATGCACATCTGATTTGCTTACTTAAGGTTGTGTTCATTAAAACCTGCACTAGGGAAACTTTTACCTCTCATGGCCACATGAGTTATTTTAATGTTTATGCACACAAAAAGCGTATAGTGTTGCTAATTTTATTTGTTTGTTGGTTTCCAATATAAAACTTGGTGAAATGATTTCAGTGTGTGTATCAGTAATTTTTTGAACATTTCCAGCACATTTTAACAATACCGCAATAATACTGATAACCGTGATAATGTTGGTCACTATAATCGTGATATGAAATTTTCATACCGTTTCATCTCTAATAACTTGCAATGCAAATGGATTTCTGATTCATATCATATTACTACACAGATCATACACTTAACGTTAGCTATACGTTGGAGACTGACTATACCTTGCTTTTTCCACAGTATATGTACACACTACAGAGCAAATTCTCCCGTGTTAGATTTAACACTGGGCCAGTATCTATACGGTCCACACTTTTGAGTTACGTTGTTACACTTTGTCAATGTTAGGGAATGAACACTTTGAGGGCTCTATTTTAACAAACCTAACACAATGGTAAAGCTAAGCTCTGGCAGTAGTGCTATAGATCCAGGCGTGTGTCTGAAATGTATTTGCTGTTTTCACAGCCGTTATGATTGCAATAGCTGGCTGCTCACTAGCCAATCAAGGCGTTCCATGGCTATAATACTGCATGCATTTGTCTCAAGTCCTGTAGGTTATTGGGCACTGAATATTCTCGTCCTCTTCCATTGTGGATTGATACGAGTTTATTAAATAGCATAGGCTACAGTAACGAGTAATAGCAACAGTAAAAAAAAACAAAAAAACATCCAGTGTTTGCTCAATATGGTTGGAGTGTTGACAGTCAACAATGTTGTAATTAGCTTCAAGGAATATAGGCCTTTACACATCACACTTCTCCTCAACAAAAAAATACAAGGCTCCCATAAATTGTATTGTATGTTTGGGGCATACTTTCAATAAGCATGCCGTTGTAATATGTAGGACTCCAAATTTTGAATAGCCTATGTTTGGCGCTCTGTTGAAATAGGGATGGATACAAGCCGAATTAAGTATGCACTGCAGGTAGGCCTATGTGAATTGTGAATAATGCAAAAGCATGTTGGCAAAAGCCTCACGAGTATACCATTTAGAAACCTTTTATGGATCCGAAACATTGCTGTTGAACCAGCTTTTGTTTAAGTAGGGTAAGGGTAGTCTACTAAGTAAGGGCTTGTTTTATAATCAAACAAAATGGAAAACAAGCATTGTTACAGGAAAATAACTGAAATGTTTCTAAATATGAGTATCTCGTTCCATGATGGGCACATGGAGTTTTTTATTTTAAACACATAAAAAATAGTATCAAGAGCAGCATTGGGCATGACAAAAGAAAACAGCTTTCTTTGAGAGGAGGGGAGGCCATGTTTTGTTTTCAATCAAATTAAACTAAATTAGTTTTTTATGTTTCTAAATATGAAGTCTACAGGCACAAAAAGCACATCTTTCTTGTTCCATGTCAGAGTATGTGAGCGCAGATGGAGCGGAGTGAGGAGCAGAGCAAGGGGCAGAGCATTCCCAATTTGACTGGAGCGCGGAGTGAGATTCCCAAAGGCTGGATGGGGTCAGCCTTCTCGCTACTACTCACGAGCTCAGGGCATGCCTGTCCCAGCATGCATTTGTAGTCAACTTGTGTGCTGCTATAGTCCCTTGCTTTAGCTACTGTCATGGTATTCGCTTAATATTTTCTATAAAGAAACTGACAAAACACACAATCAAGGTGTCTTAGAAAGATGAGGGCCAAGAGCAAGAGAGGGAGTGATGTAATGTCTACAACTAATCATATCCGAAAGCATGATGGTGTACTTACTACGTTACGTGCACATGCTAAAAGAAAGGAAAGAGGTGGGAAGATAACTAAGTATTTATAAATACAAAAATCTGATCTCTTAAAAGTTTTGTTCCTTTTCTTTCTATTATCTATGCAATAGACCATACTCGTTATTTTGCCTAAAAACATTTAGCCCTACCTATAGAAAAATGTAAAATAAACAAATCTGCATCTCTGCCCAGCCTGGCAAGAGTGGCCCGAAGCGTGTTTAGCATTCCCAGTGGCTCTGCAAGCACGGAGAGGACAAGCACGGAGAGGATATTCTCCGCTGCTGGCCTGCTCTCCAGGCACCATCGCATGAGCCTGAAGCCACAGACTCTGGCCAAACTCGTGTTTCTAAAAATGAATTCAAAGGAACTATAGGCTGAGCTTAATAAGGCATTTTTTTCATTTAATTTGTATAAAATTCTAAGTAAGTCACAGCCTATATGTGCAATTTATAGACTATAATTATTTAATACAACTAACTGTTGTTTAAATACTGAGCGCTTTATGTCCCTACCAGCCTTGTGTCGCACTCACAAATGCTTCACAATGTATTTCTTTGTAGTCTATAGCCTTGAAATAATTGAAATAATATAGCCTAAATAATACATTTTCGTTCCTTCTTAGGCTCCCTGTCTGGCTCCTGACCTATTTAGTGCTTATATGCTGTTTAGTATGACATGTAGTATGACATTTGAAATGATGAGTGCTTCTTACAGTCACTTTTTCATGTTTATTAAAATACTTTTCATTCAAATCATATGGTCTGGTTTCAATACTTCAAAACCAAATGGCAGGTCCAGGTAGTCACAAAAATAGATGGGTGTTGGTTAAATTTTAATTTTAATGAATGGCTTTTTTTTTTTTTGTGAGCGCTGAGTAGTTTTTAGCAGAGCAGTTGGACAGCATGAGTGGTGTGCAAGCATGCTCCATGAGTGATGAGCAGGATTTAAGACCGCTCGACTCCCCTCACATACTCTGTTCCATGTGCATATGGGCACTGTGCGTCACGACTGGATAGGCCGCGATTCCGTTGTCAAAATTCATGCCATAACCAACCCTGTTAACGCTAAAACCAGCTTTCAGTTGTTCTAAAATGTCCCCACCAGCACTTACTGAAATTGGCATTTTTAAGACAGGTACATTTACTCCAATTAAGGGTTGGGTGGTAGGGTTAGAAAGTAATAAAGGAAAATATATTTTAAAAAATATACATGTATATATATGTATTTATATGTATATATGTATGTATGTATGTATGTATGTATGTATGTATGTATGTATGTATGTATGTATGTATGTATGTATGTATGTATGTATGTATGTATGTATGTATGTATGTATGTATGTATGTATGTATGTATGTACAGTGCCTTGCAAAAGTATTCATCCCCCTTGGTGTTTTTCCTATTTTGTTGCATTACAACCTGTAATTTAAATGGATTTTTATTTGGATTTCATGTAATGGACAAACACAAAATAGTCCAAATTGGTGAAGTGAAATTAAATGAAATGACTTGTTAAAAAAAAAAAAAGAAAAAGGAAAAGTGGTGCATACAGTATGTATTCACCCCCTTTACTATGAAGCATACAGTATGTATTCACCCCCTTTGCTATGAAGCCCCTAAATAAGATCTGGTGCAAGTCACATAACTAGTTAAATAAATTCCACCTGTGTGCAATCTAAGTGTCACATGATCTGTCACATGATCTATATATATATACACCTGTTCTGAAAGGCCCCAGAGTCTGCAACAGCACTAAGCAAAGGGCACCACCAAGCAAGTGGCACCATGAAGACCAAGGAGCTCTCCAAACAGGTCAGGGACAAAGTTGTGGAGAAGTACAGATCAGGGTTTGGTTATAAAAAATATTTGAAACTTTTAACATCCCACGGAGCACCATTAAATCCATTATAAAAAAAATTGAAAGAATATGGCACCACAACAAACCTGCCAAGAGAGGGCCGCCCACCAAAATCCACGGACCAGGCAAGGAGGGCATTAATCAGAGAGTTAACAAAGAGACCAAAGATAACCCTGAAGGAGCTGCAAAGCTCCACAGAGGAGATTGGAGTATCTGTCCATAGGACCACTTGAAGCCATACACTCCACAGAGCTGGGCTTTACGGAAGAGTGGCCAGAAAAAAAGCCATTGCTTAAAGAAAGAAATAAGCAAACACATTTGGTGTTCGCCAAAACTTTTGAACGGTAGTATATGTATATATACTTTTTTGGTTACTACATGATTCCATATGTGTTATGTCATAGTTTTGATGTCTTCACTTTTATTCTTTAATGTAAACAATTGCACGTGTGTGTATGTACACCCTCGGTCAAATGTTTTTAATATTACTCATTCAAGGGTTTTTCTTTATTTGCACTATTTTTTACATTGTAGAATAAAAGTGAAGACTTAAAAACTATGACATAACACATATGGAATCATGTAGTAACCAAAAAAGTATATATACATATATTACCTTTCAAAAGTTTTTTGGGGTCACTTAGGAAGAGTCGACTCTGGGATGCTGGCCTTCTAGGCAGAGTTGCAAAGAAAAAGCCATATCTCAGACTGGCCAATAAAAAGAAAAAAGAACACAGACACTGGACAGAGGAAGATATGGATATTGTTCTTTGCAACTCTGCCTAGAAAGCCAGCATCCGAGAGTCGCCTCTTCACTGTCGACGTTGAGACTGGTGTTTTGCGGGTACTATTTAATGAAGCTGCCAGTTGAGGACTTGTGAGGCGTCTGTTTCTCAAACTAGACAGTCTAATGTACTCTTGCTCTGTTGTGCACTGGGGCCTCCCACTTCCCTTTCTATTCTGGTTAGATCCAGTTTGCGCTGTTCTGTGAAGGGAGAAGTACACAGCGTTGTAGGAGATCTTCAGTTTCTTGGCAATTTCTCGCATGGAATAGCCTTCAATACTCAGAGCAAGAATAGACTGACGAGTTTCAGAAGAAAGTTCTTTGCTTCTGGCCATTTTGAGCCTGTAATCGAACCTGCTGATGCTCCAGATACTCAACTAGTCTAAAGAAGGCCAGTTTACAGCTGTGGTAACATAATTACAAAAGGGTTTTCTAATGATCAATTAGCATTTTAAAATGATAAACTTGGATTAGCTAACACAACGTGCCATTGGAACACAGGAGTGATGGTTGCTGATAATGGGCCTCTGTACACCTATGTAGATATTCCATAAAAAATCTGCCGTTTCCAGCTACAATAGTCATTTACAACATAAAAAATGTCTACATAGTATTTCTGATCAATTTAATGTTATTTTAATAGACAAAAAATTATATACACTACCGTTCAAAAGTTTGGGGTCACTTACACATTTCCTTGTTTTTGGAAGAAAAGCTAATTTTTTTACCATTAAAATATATATTGCAAAAAAAAATAAAAAAAATAAATCATTTAAAAAAAGACAGTTAAATAAACAATCCTGGCGCTAGGGTTTGAAAATAGAAGAGCGCAGGCTTTAACAAGTTGAAATTGCAAACAAGCATGCTTTTGACAATTGCACTGGCTTAACGCCAGCCGTAAATAGAGCCCTCAGTGTTATGCAACAACACCTCATATAGTATTTTTAACACTAGGAAGTGTATATAGTTTACACCAATGGTGTTATGCAATAACAATTCATATAGTATTTTTAACCATTAGACCAAGAGGTCAGCATATCTTGACAAGGTCACTCAGTGTTGGGTTAAGGATATTACGCCCCCGCTAAGTCACGCCTCCAATATAATTTCCTAGTGTGCCTTGGCTTTTCAAGTGAATTGTAGAGTTACCACACATGACTGTATTTGTTAGTGACAGAGACATTGTTGTTGAATTAGTTCATTTTCTGTCCTGTGGACTTTACCAAGTGAGTTCCCACTGTAGGAAAATGTTGTCATTAAAATTTAACTGTTCATGACAATACATTGCATATATCATAAGGCCCAACTTGGATGGCCAAGTTTTACCCTAGCACAGTGGTGTTTGGAACCTCCTGGTTTACAGGCCACATCAGGTCTGCAAGTCACATTATGCTGGCTTACAAAGGTATGTGTAATTCCTATTGGAATTTGTATTAATCTGCAACCTGCATTCAGAATGACTGTCAGGGTTAGGAACACTGATAAAGGAGACTGCCTAAACCATTTAAACTGGAACAAACGGTTGCAATAAATCTAACTAACTGATTGGATTAGTTTAGGAAAATGTATGTTATTAATCTCAGTGTAGCATAAGATTAATCAATCAATCAATGTACATGCAAAAACACAGATATTAAAAACGACCCAATATTTTTACTCTCCACAGTAAAACTGACACAATCACACTCTCACATTCTACACTGGTTATTAACACCAACACTGTTCTTTTACACCACTGGGTGTTAATTTCACTCTCAGAGAGTTAATTGAACTCCTAAATCAACACTAGAAATGGTACACTGAAAAATCAACACTAGGTAACACTGGTCAATGTTCTGTTAACCTTGTGGCTTTAACCACAGTATATTTACCTTGGACTGGCTATACTTTGTGGCTTTAACCACAGTATATGTACCTTGGACTGGCTATACTTTGTGGCTTTAACCACAGTATATGTACCTTGGACTGGCTATACTTTGTGGCTTTAACCACAGTATATGTATCTTGGACTGGCTATACTTTGTGGCTTTAACCACAGTATATGTACCTTGGACTGGCTATACCTTGTGGCTTTAACCACAGTATATGTACCTTGGACTGGCTATACCTTGTGGGTTTAACCACAGTATATGTACCTTGGACTGGCTATACTTTGTGGCTTTAACCACAGTATATGTACCTTGGACTGGCTATACCTTGTGGCTTTAACCACAGTATATGTACCTTGGACTGGCTATACCTTGTGGGTTTAACCACAGTATACATGTATGTGATAAAGTGCTGTGATGTCCTAATGTTGTAGTGTGTGTCCTCCCTCTCCCTGTCTTGTCACTATAGATTAGACTTGACCTCTAGGGCACCTAAAAGCTGGTTTACAACCCTAGCATGTAGCCTCTCTCCTCTCTCTGGCCCCATAACCTCGCCCCCTCTGTTCATCTTTCTCCTACAACCCTCCTCCTCTCACTCTCTCCTCCCTTCCCTCTCTCCCCTCTTCCTGTGATCTCTCTCCTGTTGTCTCCATTATCCATCTCTAACTTCTACTTCTCCATTCGCTCCCTCCCTATCTCCCTCTCTATCTCCCTCTCTGTCTCCCTCCCTATCTCCCTCCCTATCTCCCTCTCTGTCTCCCTCTCTGTCTCCCTCTCCTTCCTCCCTCTTTACTGTAAATTATTTGTCCTACCTGTTTCGGTCCTCTCTGTTTAACAACATGGTTTGACTTAAATATTTTAAGGGGGGGGGGTACATGTCAAAGGTTAAGTTTAGGCATTCATTCCAAATGGTTAAGGTAAGGGTTAAGGTCTGGGATAGGGTAAAGAAAAAAAGAGTGCCTGGCACTGGGATTGAACACAGGACCCTTCGGAGCTGGAGCTTGCGGCTTACTCCCATCCACCATTCCCATCCACAACGCCCTAGCAAATCCCAAACCTACTTGATGCTAATAGCGTTCACCCTTGCCACTAGCGGCCGGTTTCGAAGGTTTCGAAGGGCGGCAGGTAGCCTAGCGGTTAGAGCGGTGGGCCAGTAACCGAAAGGTCCCTGGTTAAAATACTCGAGCCGACAAGGTGAAAAACCTGTCAATGTGTCCTTGACCAAGGCACTTAACCCTAATTTGCTCCAGGGGCTGACCCTGTAGGTAGGCCGTCATTGTAAATAAGAATTTGTTCTTAACTGAATTGCCTAGTTAAATAAAGGTTTAAATAAAAATAAATAAAAGTATCTTCTGGGGACCTGGATGAACGTTGATTATCGCTTTGGATCTCCCCCTTCTCCTCCCTCTCTCTATATCGCCTCTCCCTCCATCCCCTCCTGTCCCCAGGACCCTGTCTACCTATTAACCAGACAGTCATGTCACCCTCTCTGACCCTTCCACTAATACTGATAATACCCTATACTTCCACCTGCTGCCTTTCCTGGAACAACCCAGA
>CM042421.1:14605232-14622732 GCA_023634145.1 Thymallus thymallus | reverse complement strand
GTGGCAATCATTGAACTAACAACCTAGAATATAGCATAGTCAAGGTCTGAGTAATTTCTTTAATGTCACATTTGACTAGGACTACATATTAAAATGTCTTGCATAACTAAGACACACACAGACACACACATACACCTTTGTTCACCTGCCCCTGCGAATAGAGGTGGGTGGAGAGGTAGAAGAAAGAGAGGAGGGTGAAAAGAAAAAAAGGAGTGGAGAGAGTGAATAGGGAGGGGGTGAGGAGAGGGAAGGGTGTTTAATTAGTGTCAGTATATAAGTCCCTCTGGACTGTGTTAGTGATTAACATGTAGATGGAATTAATTACCTGACTGAGAGTTCACAACATGTTTCATTTAACGTCTCCCTCCTGCTTTAAAGGCCCTGTCTCTCTCACTCTCTCTCACACACACAGTTGAACAGGTAGGTTAGGTGATGGTGGGGGTGAGTGTGTGTGTGCTCTCTCTCTCACACATACACGGAGCGGACAGGTACAATAGGTGTTTGTGTGTGTGTGTGTGTGTGTGTGTGTGTGTGTATGTGAGCGCTCTTTCTCTCTCTCTCTCTCTCTCTCTCTCTCTCTCTCAATCTCTCTCTCTCTCTCTCTCTCTCTCAATCTCTCTCTCTCTCTCTCTCTCTCTCTCTCTCTCTCTCAATCTCTCTCTCTCTCTCTCTCTCTCTCTCTCTCTCTCTCTCTCTCTCTCTCTCTCTCTCTCTCTCTCTCTCTCTCTCTCTCTCTCTCTCTCTCTCTCTCTCTCTCTCTCTCTCTCTCTCTCTCTCTCTCTCTCACACACACACACACCCCACACTCAATACTGGGTTGTTTGGTTACAGGTGTTGGGTTGTTTTCTTTAAAAAAAAAGCTGGGTTATTGGTGCTGGGTGTTGGGTTATTGGTGCTGGGTGTTGGGTTATTGGTGCTGGGTGCTGGGTTATTGGTGCTGGGTTATTGAGATATGACCCAGTGGGTCAGATCAGAAGACTGGAGGCGTAGACACCCATGAGAGTAAATGTCATTCCTGTTCATCTGTTCTGTTGCTTAGTTATCACATATTAAGGTCAAACATTACAATTTGTGTAGTTTCAATGACAAAAGCCTATGTTGGGATACATTACCTTATTATAATGATATCTAAAATATGTAAAAATAAATATTATTGAAATTTGAATTTGCAGTATGTAAACATAACATGATGAACAGAAATGACATGTACTCTCACGGATGGCAAATAACATCTAGCTGAAGGCTACGGCCTTAATAAGCCACACCTGCTGAAATAATAAGGATTACATTAAAAAAGGACCCAGCTTCTAGGTCAACCCAGCATGAGAGTAAAAAATGCTCAATTGATGGTTAAATTAACCCATGTTTGGGTAATCCCAACTACCCAACATGTTGGGTTATTCACACAACCCAATTGGCTGGGTCAAAATAACCCAACATGTGTTCTGTCCACTATTTAACCAGCACTGGGCTACCCAATAACCCAAATTGGGTTCTTCTTAGCCCATCATTTTTTAGAGTGCACACATGCAGCTGACAGGTAGTGCTCTCTCTCTCTGCACACAAAAACGTGCTCTTATCATCTGTTATAATTGATATCCTCCTAAAGAGCGTTTGCTTTTTATTCTCTTACTATTTTTCACTGTAAAATAGGGTTTCTTCTTGTTTTCTGTCTGTTTTAGTTTGGGTCGAAAGTGCATTAGCTTCCGAACAGACTAATGTGGGTTCGATTCTCAATCAATAGCACTCCAGTCTCTAAAAAGCTTCTCCATTCCATGTCCTAAAGCAACTCCATTCTGTGACAAGAAAAGGCTGGCGAGGTGATGTGTTTGCAAACATCGCCATGGTAACGGCTGGCACACGGGAGCAGAACTCATAGAAGGCTCAAAGTCTCTGAAACTACCTCATAAGTAGAGCGCTTTCACTACATACAGTATAGCCTTTATGATTCAGAAACTGGTAGTGGGTTGCAAACACAAACTCAAACACACCCACACACACACCCTCAGATACCTCCCAGACTGAAAAGAAAAAACGGTCTGTCAATGTGATCTTTAAGACAACAGGAACAGCATGGTATAGACTTCAATATGGTCTCTGTCTATTGGCTGAATACAAAGTACCAGGACCCATTGATTTCTGTTCTCATTGTCTTGTTGATTCTGATCTGTTTTGTCGGGTTTCTAATGAGAATCAATCAGCATTTACATGTGTAAATGGGACATGAGGCCACTGTACTGAGAGCCTATTGTCTAAACAGACACCTGCCTGTCCTTATTGACTGACTGAGAGAGAGCGAGAGAGAGAGAGAGAGAGAGAGAGAGAGAGAGAGAGAGAGTGAGAGAAAGAGAGAGAGAGGGGGGGGGGATAGCTAGCTGGTGGTATATACACTCCAAAATGCTAATGCCATGGTGAATGGTTGAATTATGTGAATGTGTTATATATTTTTGGAACATGCATTGATAGGCTGAATAAGATTAATTTCAATGAGAATGGACAATTGAGGTGCAGTGTTTGCGATGTAATCCTGTGTTGTTTTTTGAGATGACGCCAGGGACAAATTTCGATCTTTGTATTGGACAAAAGTCATAATATATATAATATTAATAATATTTTATTCTATGCTATATTCTTTATTCTATTGTGTGATTATATGGACTGTCTGACTGGTTTAGAGACTATGGCCAGATAGAGAGACTTGAAAACACGTCAGCTATTCACACTGCCTGATAATTGAATAAATGAATACATTCTGCCAAGGAGCAACTTAGCAGATTAGTGGTTTAACTTTTCAATAATAAGAAATTAGCCATGCACTGTAATTACATTTGTTTGAATTTAGGGCAAACATTGAAATGTATCACACTTGCCACACACACACACAGACACACACACACACACACACACAGAGAGAGAGAGAGAGAGAGAGAGAGAGAGAGAGAGAGAGAGAAAGTGAACGTGACAACGTAATAATGAGAGAATGTTAGAGAAAGATGGTAGCTAGGCCTATACATGTAAATTCCATGATCTACAATGCAGAATTCTAGCAAAAACAAGCCATAAAAATTCCAGAGAGAAGCATGAAATCCCTGGGCAGCCCCCCGGACCCCCCATCCCTCTGCTCTTTGTTACAAAGAATCCCTTTCAGCTGCCACTGACTTCTCTTAGCAGGGCAGGGGCAGACTTAACACACAATAGCCATGTGGAAACAAAAGACAGACTATGAGGTTAGAGGAGGAGGAAAGGGAGAGAGTGAAGGTTGGAGAGAGAGAGAAAGCGAGAGATACAGAGGAGGAGAGAGAGGGAGATGGACAAGAGAGAGAGAGAGAGAGAGAGAGGGAGGGGAAAGGAGAGGAAGAGAGAGGGAGGGGGAGAGAGAGAAAGAGAGAGAGAGAGAGAGAGAGAGAGAGAGAGAGAGAGAGAGAGAGCAGTCAATTCTGGCTGGACTCACATCTGGTCACCATGTGTGACCAACACTAATGAAGGTATTCCTGACTGCCTCGCTTAGGAGAGCCCTTACCGGATTCACACAGGCTCGGTGTGTTCGTCTGTGTGTGTGCGTGCATGTGTCTAAACAACCCCATGGCTAGAGTAAAACTAATCAACAAGTTGGAAAAGCATGAACAATCTCCCGTCTGCTTTGAAGACTTACTCAGTGAGTGAATTTCTTGTCTCTTTGACAAGAGACACAAAGGGCTCTGGTCAAAAATAGTGCACTATCTAGGGAATAGGGTGTCATTTGAGGTGAGTCCAACCATTTCCACCTCACTTCCATCACCAAGGACAGAAAAACTCAAAACTCTTTAACTCAACTTCTAAAGACCTTGGAACGATCTTCTGCCAACCTGTTAATTTTACAGTGCCGGGTCCAGGCTCAATATGATGTTAGATACATCTTTCTCCATCGCAATGGAATCTAATATCCATTACACCACATCATATTCCATTCAAACATTCAATAGATAATGATGTAGTCACAACAGAGAAGACAAATCCATAATATAGGACATTAAATCACTATATGTACTGAATGATTCTTCTGTTAATTGGATGTACAGTGGGGTCTGTAATTCTTGATAAAGACTATCAATAATGACTGTATCAAATAAATAAATACTATATTGTATGTTTAAGAAAATGCTGAAATAATATTATTTTATACTAATACAAATGCTCAGAGAGAGAGATTTTGTTTAACAAGTAATACATTTTTTCTCAAAACGTTAGGGGTTCAAATTATTGACACCGCTAAAGATTCTTAATTTTTTATTTTAATTAACCTTTATTTAACTAGACAAGACAGTTAAGAACAACTGGTTATTTACTGGGGAACAGTGGGTTAACTGCCTTGTTCAGGGGCAGAACTACATATTTTTACTTTGTCAGCTCAGGGATTCGATCCAGCAACCTTTCCCGCTCTAACAACCTTTTGCACTCTAACCACTAGGCTACCTGCTGCCCCAAATCTTATAAAGTAGTGAAACGTTTAGTATTTGGTCCCATATTCCTAGCATGCAATGACTAAATCAAGTTTGTGGCTCTACAAACTTGTTGGATGCATTTGCAGTTCATTTTAGGGTTGGTATTTATCAATTTGATGGGAAAGTGTGCAAATCTCCACGCAAATCTCAGACAATGTGTACGCACAACTTCTAGTGGTATATCAAGCAAATATTGTTATTTTAGTGGGAAATGGAGTTGTTTGATGCACAGTAATTATAATAATGGTAGGCTAATAAAAACATAAAAACGTAGGCCTAATGATAAAACAGATGCATTTGCCGTTGGTAAGAAGACCTGCTGTGCAACAAATATTAGGCTACCATGCTTGAAAGTAAATAGACAGTATGTGACCTATGACAGTATGTGTAGGATACAGTACTGCTGTGTGATAGGAGCACGACATAATCGCCTATTTCATCTCAAAGCCTATTCCAAAGCAGGAGATAGAAACACAAACATGTACTGATAAACAAAATATTGAACAACAATTATTTTGTATAAAACTGTGGGCTGTATTCAGCATTTACTTTTAAATTGTTAAATTGACAATTAAAGCGCGACCAGTGTTTAGCACTTGCTATAGGCGGCATGCCTATATTCCTGCTAAAGATTAACATTCTGCCTACACCTCCATTTATTTTAGAAACGGACATGGCCCAGTTCCAACATTTCCAAGCCATGACAGACAGACAGACAGACAGACAGACAGACAGACAGGCAGGCAGGCAGGCAGACAGACAGGCAGGCAGGCAGGCAGGCAGGCAGGCAGGCAGGCAGGCAGGCAGGCAGGCAGGCAGGCAGGCAGGCAGGCAGGCAGGCAGGCAGGCAGGCAGGCAGGCAGGCAGGCAGGCAGGCAGGCAGGCAGGCAGACAGGTACTTTATTGATCCCCGAGGGGGAAATTTCTTTGTCAAGCAGCTACAACAAAACACAGGGCAGGTGCAAAATGCCATAACGAAAATACACAAAAGACAGATACTCGGTACATGATACATAGAGCGGCAGTATGAAAAAGTATAGAAATACAAGATATCTGGAGTGCAAAAAAGCAATAAAAAGACATTGCATAGTATGGGTGGTTGGCTGAATATGTACACTATACATTGGTGGATGTTGGATGGTTAACTATACTATACAGGTCGATGGCAGAGAAATACTTCAATAGCTAAAAATGCATATGATATGAGCGAGGGTAATAATAGTTGACTTAATAGACAGGTAAGTGAATATTTTGCATGGTTAAATTAGCTGTACAGGTAAATATACAGTTATATTTATAGGTAAGTGAATACTTGCATGGTTACATTAACTGTACAGGTAAATGACAGGAAGAGATACTTAAATAGCTAAATGTGTGTATGATATAATTTGGGGTAATAATAGTAATTCCATTAAAATACAGTCCTTAGTGTGCAGGGTTTAATTACAGATAAAAGCACATATTGCACATTCAATATACTAAAAGCAATGAGAAAAGATACAACTGACAGGATACTAATATGCATTCCTGAGTGAATGACTACGTAAGTTAAGTCCAAGAATGACTTGCAATATTGCACGTGATATGATATAACAACTGTACATGAGTATGTATATACAGACCTGAATGAATAAATAAATCCTGTGTGAATGAGTGATTACGGACCAGAGTTATTCACGGATGGATGCATAATTGTTAAACTAAGTCCTAGAACCCCAGCAGTTCCAGATCTATGTTGCCGACGGCACTACACCCCGGAGAGGCATTATATAGTCTAATAGCCACCGGCAGGAAGCGCTCTCTGGCATACCGTGGTGGGATCAGTCTGTGACTGAAGGTGCTCCTCTGCGTCATAACCATGGCATGCAGAGGGTGAGTGACGTTGTCCATGATGGCCAGCAGTTTGGCCAGGATCCGTCTCTCCGCCACCTCCTCTAGAGTGTCAAGGCTCATCCCCAGGACAGAGCTAGCCTTCCTGATCAGCTTATTTACCCGAGAAGCATCACCGGCTTTTATGTTGGCTCCCCAGCACACCACTGCAAAAAAGATGGCAGACCACAGACTGGTAGAAGGTATGCAGTAGTTTACTGCACACGTTGAAGGACCTGAGCCTCCTCAGAAAGTAGAGTCGGCTCTGGCCCTTTTTGTACAGGGCCCCGGTGTTAGCAACCCATTCCAGCCTATTGTCCATATGGACTCCCAGGAACTTGTAGGACCCAACCATTTCCATATCCATCCCCTGTATAGGGACTGCAGTCAGTTGTGCCTTGGTTCTCCTGAAGTCCACCACCATCTCCTTTGTTTTCCTGATGTTAGCTGAAGGTGGTTCTGCTCACACCACAACACAAAGTCACTGATTGTGCTCCTGTACTCCTCCTCCTGCCTACCCCTGATGCACCCTACAATTGCGGAGTCATCCGAGAAATTCTGTAGGTGGCATGTTTCAGAGTTATATCTGAAGTCCGAGGTGTAGAGGGTGAACAGGAAGGGGGACAGGACCGTTCCCTGAGGGGCCCATACGACAAATGATGTCATGGAGGGTGTTTTCAGGCGAGAATGTAGAGCATTCACGAGCGCACCAATATATACTGAACAAAAATATAAACACCATACAACAATTTCAATGATTTTACAGAGTTACAGTTCACAGATACCTTAAAACAAATGGGCCTCACAATGGGCCTCAGGATCTCAAAGTGGTATTTTTGTGCATTCAACTTGGATAAAATGCTATTGTGCTCGTTGTCCATAGTTTATGCCCGCTTATTCCATAACCGCACCGCCATCATGGGGCACTCTATTCACAATGGTCAAATCAGCAAACCGCTCGCCCCTACGATGCCATACACATAGTCTGCAGCTGTGAGGCCAGTTGGACATACTGCCAAATTCTCTAAAACGATGTTGGAGGCGGCTTATGTGTCAGGCTCCGTCAGGCTCTGGCCATAGAGAAGCCTATTTGCTTCTCTATGTAACCATGGTCAGAGTCTGACAGGTCTATTCTTTCTGTATCTGGTGGTGGTTTGCATTGGATCCCTAATTAGAGGCAGCTGCTGCGCATTGTCTCTAATTAGGGATCCTACATAGGTTTGTAATTTTCACACTGGGTTGTGGGTCGTTGTCGATTATTTCACAGTCACGGTGACAGTAAGTGTGCAACATTTCGTTACGTCCGATATACAGTGTAAATAAATAAAATACAATGTCGAACTATAATCCCTGCGCTGCGTCTTGGTCGAGGTATGCACCCTCTCGTGACAGGCTCTGACCATAGGGAAGCCTCTGGCTTATTCTATGGTGGTCATGGTCAGGGCCTGACAGCAGTGTTCTAGTATTCTCTATGGTGGTTTTGTGTTGGTCCCCAATTAGAGGCAGCTGCTATGCGTCGTCTCTAATTTGGGACCCTATTTAATGTGTATTATTTCCCACATGCCTTGTGGATCATTGTTTGTGTGTGAGTCTCTAAGTTGTAGCTCACAGGTTACGGACTTGCTTTGTATTCGCTCTTTATTATTTTCACTGCTTGCTAAATAAAGATGTCGAATGTTAATAGCACTGTGCTTTGGTCATTGATCTCCCAAGTTCGTGACATTATGGTAGAGAAATTAACATTCAATGCTCTGGTGGACATTCCTGCAGTCAGCATGCCAAGTGCACGTTCCCCGCAAAACTTGAGACATCTGTGGTATTGTATTGTGTGACAAACTGCACATTTTAGAGTGGCCTTTTATCGTCCCCAGCACAAGGTGCACATGTGTAATAATCATGCTCTTTAATCAGCTTATTGATATGCCACAACTGTCAGGTTGATGGATTATCTTGGCAAAGGACAAATGTTCACAGGGATATAAACAAGAGATCATGGCCCTGGAGCAATTAGGGTTAAGTGCCTTGCTCAAGGGCACATCAACAGATTTTTCCACCATGTCAGCTCGGGGATTTGAATAAGCGACCTTAACTGCTAGGCTACCTGCTGCCCATATTTGACCTAAAGAGCAGGTCATTGGATGTCATTATCTTATCCCATTATTCTAGAAGTATTTATCCAGCTGCCTCATTTATATTGAAGCGATATGAGCCACTTTAAGAATTTATGTTCAGAGAGGTCTCTGGAAACCTTTATGTTTTTTTTCCAGGTTTAGTGTCCAGAGACCCCTCTGGAAGTCTCTATGTTTGTGTTGGAATTGGTCCCCAGTTATAAGCAGCTGCGCCACATTGCCTCTAATTGGGGAGCCTATTTAAGTTCTGTTTTTCCACCTGTGTTTGTGGGTTTTCACGCCGGTTCACGGTCGCTGTATCACCTTTGTTAGGTTTTGGGATTATTATACTGGAATAAAGGAATGTCTTCGCACTACAGCTAAGCACCTTGGGTCCTGTTTCATAGCGACCGTGACAGCCAAATTTCATTAATCTAGAAGTATTTATCCAACTGCATTCCTCATTTATATTGTAGCGATCCTCGCTATATGAGCCACATTACAATTCCCACCAATTGAGTTAACCCTATTGGCCAGCGACTTTTGTTCACTGCCCCGTCATTTGCTACAATATCTATATAATCTATTGAAAGAATGTACATGCTTTATAATGTATTGAAGAATATACAAGAGAAATGTGTTGTAAGGCTATTATGATGCATGTTTTGAATACATTTTATTTGAATAGTATCCATCATCAGGTAATCTATTGAAAGGATGTAAACATGGAGGATGTTTGTAAGACTACTTGTGTGTATATTTATTGCATTATTATCACTCCATAACCAAGACCTTGATAAGTTGAACAAGACTTTGGTCAGTTGGATGAAGTGTTTTATAGAGTGGTATATGTAGAATACAACTTTAGTTTCCAATGGTTAGAATGGACATTTTTCTTATGCCTTTCCCAACACCCCCAGACACACACACACACACACACACGTTGTATGGCTGCTTGACTGACAGTAAGTCAGTAAATACAGCTCTGCTCAGAGAAATAGATGTGATTGCAGAGAGAGAGAGAGAGAGAGTGTTCACTCAGAGAACTGAGGCCTGAGACAGCCAATCTACTGGTTCTCTCTCTGTACTACACACAGTGCTCAAGTGCTATTAAGAGTAGAGAAGGGGAGGAGGAGAAGAGAGAAGAAGAGAGGGGGAAATCAATATTAGTGAACTGGAGTGTTTCGATCCCCTCTGCAGGCACACGCTCAGCCTCATTGCATGGCTTTACTGATGGTTTCCCTAGCGACCTGAACTCCCTCCACCGAGGGGAAGTAGTCCTTTAGTGGAATTATAGTCTTCATCCTCCTACTCTGTGTTATCTTCCTGTCTCATCTCAGTTGTGACATCCGATTAGCTGACTAGGCCCTTTCCTGGGCTACCATGGCGATCATGCACTACCACGGTGATTTAAGCTGATGTATAGGATTGTGTGTTTGGGGATTCTGGAGTGTGTGTTTGTTTGTGTTCATGCATGCTTGCGAGCGTGTGTGAAACGTAAAAAGATGGCGCCGACAGACACGTTCGCCCTGTTCCCTGTTATTTCTAACATTATTTGCTCGGAACGTTTCTAGTACTATTACCTATATTAGTTCACTCACCCGGAATTCAATGAGGAATTTGGCTTCTCTGACTTGGATCCTATGTTTGGACACCCAGATGCAGTCACATTCATCCCAGCTGATACACCAAAATATCAGACGGAATATCATTGTTGTGGATGGCACACCAGTCTCCACATGAGACGTGGACGGAGTGAGGAGAAAGTGAGAAAAATCATCACAGAAAAGCTACAAATTGATCATGGTAAGATTGAGGTGGAGCGCGCCTACAGGTCTGGAAAACCAGGTGACAGACCCAGGCCGATAGTGGCCAAGTTCAAAAGGTTCAAAGACAAGATGGCTTTTCTGATCCAACATCTTCCTCAACGAGGACTTCAGTGAATCTGTGCGCCAGAGGCGGAAAGAACATCCCAGCTATGAAAGCTGACAGATTTAACCCAACAGCGTTGCAGTTCTTGACACAAACCGGTGCCCCTGGCACCTACTAACGTACCCTGTTCAAAGGCAATTTAATATTTTGTCTTGCCCATTCGCCCTCTGAATGGCACACATACAACACCCATGTCTCAATTGTCTTAAGGCTTAAAATCAATAAGGTATCATAGCTTTCACCTGGTCAGTCTATGTCATGGAAAGAGCAGGTGTCCTAAATGTTTTGTACACTCAGTGTATGTAGCTTTTACACTTACATTTTAGTCATTTAGCAGACACACTTATCCAGAGCGACTTACAGTTAGTGCATACACAGGGTCCGAAGTTAACACCCGCCAAATGCGGGTAGATTTTCTGTTTGGCGAGTAAATCTCAGAAGGCTATCCGCCACACTGGCGGGTAAATGTTTGTACCAAAATAGTGATTTAATAAAATACCTGGCATGATGGGACATCGGCATCGGCTACTCGACATCGCTCACTTGTCACTGCTAGCTACCGTTCATTAAATAGCTGTTATGTGGCGATATTTACCTGGAGTAAGCCAACCTTTGAAACGAAAACCCACCGACGAAAAAGAGGACGAATCACATAAAAAAAGTTTTGTGAGAAATGGAGGTTTGGAGATAAAGGACTTTCAAGAGGCTGGCTACGGTATGATGCTGAGACTGTGGTGATGAGTTGTTCTGTGTGTCGCCTGTATGCAAAAGATAAAAGCAGAAACAACTCATTTATCATCGGAAATAAAACAATGAAGCTGGTGAACATTCGTGACCATGAACACAGCAAGTGTCACATTGCCTGCGTATCTTACCGTTGTTGTTGCCCTGTTTTGACTTAATCTCTTAATCATTGTATCTGATATGTTTTTTTTATTTCATTGTGTGCCCACTGTTTGGCATTTTTGCACTCTATTCAGCACTTTTGGTCAACTACAGTTGTTTTTAAATGTGCTCTACAAATACATTTGATTTGATTAATCGTTGATCAATATATGAAAATAATTTTGTCTCCTCTTCTTTATGTTTGTATTCAACACAATACCTTATTATCTCAATGAAATGTACTGAAATGAAGGTATATGTGACACAAAAAGGCAATGTATTATTTTGACCGGTAAAAAACAATATGCTTGGCTGGTGAGCCAATAAGTTAATTTCAGACACTGTGCATACATGTTCCTACTGGTCCCCCGTGGGAATCGAACCCACAACCCTGGCATTGCAAGCGCCATGCTCTACCATCTGAGCTACACAGGGCATAATAAGGTTCAGCAAATCATTAACTTGCTAACATCAGATATGAACATTCATATACTGGCCATCTATGAAACTCACTTTGATAATTCCTTTGATGATAGCAGTAGCAATACAAGGATATAACAGCTACAGAAAAGACAGAAATGCCTATGGCGGAGGTGATGCGGTATATGTTCAGAGTCATATTCCTATAAAGCATAGTAGAGAGGATCTCATATCATCTCATAAGTGTTGTGGTTGCACGTTCACCTTCCTCATCGAAAGCCTATCCTATTGGGATGCTGCTATAGCTCACCAAATGCTAACAGTCAGTATTTGGATAATATGTGTGCAAATGCTTGATAATGTGTTTGATGTTAATAGAGAGGTGGGTGACCTGACCATTGCCTGGTTAGAAACTAGCTGTCCTCTCAAGAGGAAACTTTTAAATGTGACTAATGCCTGTAATATGACCCAGGTTATCACTCAACCAACTAGAGTGTTTACCAATAGTTGTGGATCTGTGACATCCACTTGTATTGATCATGCTGCAGAGCTTCGATCCAAATAAATATACCATTGGCTGTAGTGACCATAAATAATATTGTGTCAATAACAAGGAAAGCCAAAGTGCCAAAGGCTGGGGCTAAAGTAATGTATGTTGGTCTGATGTGTATGAGGAAGTGAATCCAGATGCAGCACTGGAAGTATTTGTAAAATTATTTATGCCAATTGTTGACAAGCATGCCCCTGTTAAGAAATGAACTGTGTGAACTGTTAGAACCCTCGGGATTGATGATGAATAGAAACATTTTATGGTTAAAAGAAATTATGCAAAAGAGGTGGCAAACAAGTCAGGCTGCTCATCTGATTGGTTAACATACTGTAAATTGATACAACAATTTGAAATACTTTAAATGTGACCCGTTTAAAGAAACTAGGCGTATGTCACACGTCACTTCTTCACAGGAGAGGCATTTGAATTGTATTTTAGATTTTTTTATCAAAATGTTGTTTTTTGCAGAAATGCCTTCTGGAACATGTGAAATGTCATGTGCCTTAGTAACAAACTTGTATGCCATCTGTAAATATGAATACAATTGTTAAATTACGTGCCTATTTGGTTTAGCCATGGCAAAATACAGGAACCTTCCCGCTAGCCATGATTGGCTGATATAACGGATGGGCTGGACATACCAAGAGATTAATTTAGATTGGTCTGCCATGTAGCATGAGAGCAACCATGGCATTCATGACAGAGAGGGAAAAGTGTTCATCCATGTATGCGGGTAAGAGTCTAGCTACATTTTCAGATATTATAGTTTCAAATTTTGTCAGAAAGTCAATTTCATTGCAACTTAAAGCGCACTGTTACCTAGCTAGCTAATGTTACCTGGCTGGCTCGCTAGCTAATGTTACATGTATGATCTGTGTAGTCATATTATTAGTATCTCAGAAAGCCATTTGCATTGCTAGTTATAGCTTAATGTTAGCTAGCTAGCTAACTTTGAACCTAGTTGGTTAGCTTTAGCTACCAGCAAATTAATGCATACAGTCGTATGCAAAGGTTTGGGCACCCCTCTGAGGCTGCATAATAATTTACTCTGTCGTCACAGAAAATGATCACAGTGGCATGCCATTCATTTTCTAATAAAAGCTGAGTACTGGGGTATTGTTCAGACAAAGATTTTTAGTGTAGCAATATTAAGTTGTATGAATAAATCAGATGTGAAAAATAGGCTATGCAAAAATTTGGGCACCCTTGTCATTCTGTTGATTTGAATAACTGTGACTACTTAGCACTGATTAATTGGAACACACAATTGGTTTGGTGAGCTCATTAAGCCTTGAACTTCATAGACAAGTGCATCCAATCATGAGAAAAGGTATTTAAGGTGGCCAATTGCAAGTTGTTGTTCTCTTTGACTCTCCTCTGAAGATTGGCAACATGGGGGCCTCAAAACAACTCTCAAATGACCTGAAAACATAGATTGTTTAACATTATGGTTTAGGGGAAGGCTACAAAAAGCTATCGCAGAGATGTAAGCTGTCAGTGTCCACTGTGAGGAACATAGTGAGGAAATGGAAGACCACAGGCACAGTTCTTGTTAAGGCCAGAAGTGGCAGGCCAAGTAAAATATCGGAGAGGCAAAGGCGAAGGATGGTGAGAACGGTCAAAAACAGCCCTCAAATATCATTGAGAATCTGATTTGAAGCGGGCTGTCCATGCTCGGCAACCATCAAACCTAACTGAACTGGAGATGTTTTGTAAGGAGGAATGGTCCAAAATACCTTAATCCAGAATCCAGACACTCATTAGAGGCCATAGGAAGCGTCTAGAGGCTGTTATTTTAGCAAAAGGAGGCTCTACTAAATATTGATGTGATTTTTCTGTTGGGGTGCCCAAATTTATGCACCTGTCTAATTTTGTTTTGATTCATATTGCACATTTTCTGTTAATCCAATAAACCTAATTTCACTACTGAAATATTACTGTGTCCATCAGTTATTTGATAGATCAAAATGAAATTGCTGATCCAAACACCCAATTATTTATAAATGGAAATCATGGAAATTGTCAGGGGTGCCCAAACTTTTGCATACGACTGTAGTAGTATTGCAGTGTTCGAAACAACTCTGAAAAATATGTGGTCAAATCAAGACGTCAGTGTTCTTCGAGTTGAAAATCTGAGCTCTAGAAAGAGGCCTGAGTTCCCGAGTTGTAATTAGATGACCATTCAAATCGATTTTCTACAGTCGGAGCTCATTTTCTTTCTGAGTTCCCAGTTGTTTTGAACGCTCAGAAGTCTGAGATTTCTGAGTTCCCAGTTGTTTTGAATGCGGCATTAGAGTTGGGATTATGGTTCATTGTTTAGCTAGCTAGCTAGCAACATGTCTAAACAAAATACTTCAATATGCAAGTAACCATTTAACTTTACTGTTTACACCTTCTATATCCTGTGCATTTGACAAATACACTTAGATTTTATTTGATGTAGTGTGTGTTTACCAGAGACGGTAATGTGAAGAACAACGTGACCTGCATCAAAGTCAGATTAGGATATAGGCCAAGAACAAGATAAAATGTATTTTTACTGCTACTTTTTGCTACTACTTTCACCACTTTTAGTCTTGAAATCTTTGGTTGTTTACTACACTGTGAATCCTTAAAGAGATGGGTGGGGCTTAAGAGGGTGTGAACTATGCTGAATGGGTGTAGACAAAACATTCACAGCCATTTTCTCAAAAGTGGGGTTACACGTTTATCAACTTTCAAAGCAGAATAACTTTCCCATTGTTCCTTAACTGCAGTGTATGATATACCATTTTCTAGCTCGTAGTCTCTACTTGTATCCAATGTAAAGAACACCATTTCAAATTTTGCTACATATTCCCGAATCCAGGTGGTGGGTCACAAATGATATAATGGGCAGAAAATCCAATATAGCTCCATCGTTCATTGAAGTTGATGGATAATTTATAACAAAACCTTTCGATGTGAGGTCGAAGGAGAATGGCAAGAATCGTGCAAGCTAACAGGAGGCCCACTAACAGGCAAATAATGGCGCAGTAGACAACCACACCGAGTTCCACTCCTATCAGCTAATAACAAGAAAGAACGGCTTGAGTGGCCAAATGATCACCAACACTGGACAATTGAGTGGAAAGACGTCACCTGGCCCAACGAATCCCAGTTCCTGTTACGTCATGCTGATGGCCGAGTCAGGATTTGGCGTAAGCAGCATGAGTCCATTTTCATATTTTATTATTATTGTTGGTGTACTTGTTTGACATTTTACAGCATTGTTGGGAGATAGTAACATAAGCATTTCTTTGCACCCACCAGAACATGGGCTAAACTGTGTACGCAACCAATTAACTTTGATTTAATTTGTGTGTGTGCATGTGTGTGTTTGTGAGAGTGTGCGTGCATGTCTGTGTGTGTGTGGGTACATCTGAGTGTCAAGTGGGGATGTACAACCTGGCCTGTAACACTGATCAGCAGAGGGATTGCTGTTTATAGCCAGTACATAAAGGACCTAGCAGGTAAAGAGGAGAGGAGAGGAGAGGAGAGAGACTGTACAGGTTGTGTGATGGACAGTTGGACCTTTAGTGAGGCGGTCAGCCCTGTCAGCCCAGTACAGTCTCAGATGAGTGGCTATTTCCTAGCGTGTCAAAGGGTCAGAGGCCACGGGTTATGGCTGGTCACTCTCCTCTCCTCTCCTCTCCTCTCCTCTCCTCTCCTCTCCTCTCCTCTCCTCTCCTCTCCTCTCCTCTCCTCTCCTCAGAGGGATTGCTGTTTATAGCCAGTACATAAAGGACCTAGCAGGTAAAGAGGAGAGGAGAGGAGAGGAGAGAGACTGTACAGGTTGTGTGATGGACAGTTGGACCTTTAGTGAGGCGGTCAGCCCTGTCAGCCCAGTACAGTCTCAGATGAGTGGCTATTTCCTAGCGTGTCAAAGGGTCAGAGGCCACGGGTTATGGCTGGTCACTCTCCTCTCCTCTCCTCTCCTCTCCTCTCCTCTCCTCTCCTCTCCTCTCCTCTCCTCTCCTCTCCTCTCCTCTCCTCTCCTCTCCTCTCCTCTCCTCTCCTCTCCTCTCCTCTCCTCTCCTCTCCTCAGAGGGATTGCTGTTTATAGCCAGTACATAAAGGACCTAGCAGGTAAAGAGGAGAGGAGAGGAGAGGAGAGAGACTGTACAGGTTGTGTGATGGACAGTTGGACCTTTAGTGAGGCGGTCAGCCCTGTCAGCCCAGTACAGTCTCAGATGAGTGGCTATTTCCTAGCGTGTCAAAGGGTCAGAGGCCACGGGTTATGGCTGGTCACTCTCCTCTCCTCTCCTCTCCTCTCCTCTCCTCTCCTCTCCTCTCCTCTCCTCTCCTCTCCTCTCCTCTCCTCTCCTCTCCTCTCCTCTCCTCTCCTCTCCTCTCCTCTCCTCTCCTCTCCTCTCCTCTCCTCTCCTCTCCTCTCTACCTGGTAGGTCCTTTATGTATTGGCTATAAACAGCAATCCATCTGCTGAGGTTTTGATATACCCACATCCTCACTCACACGCAGGGCTGAAACACATACACTGCACGACACAGACACACTCACACAAACGTATCCATGCATGCACGCACACGCATGGACCCACACACACACAGCGCTGTGATGAGACAATTGGAGGCCAGCTGTGCTGAAGGAGAGGACAAACCACCTGTGGGCGACACTACAGAGAAAGGAAGAGAGGAACTATGGGACTCATCTCTCCCCACTGAACATCATGTGGGAGGACTGGGGCTTTTACTTGTTTACTTGAAGGAAAAAAGGTTTGGGAAGAGAGTGTTTATGTGTTGCGCACGGAAGAGTTTGGGGAGGGGGGGGGGGGGGGGTCGAGAGAGATTTTTGTCAATGATTCATGGTCATATCTACAACCTGTAGTTTTGGTAACTGTTGTTATTATTAACATGCCTAACAACCCACTCCTTCTCTCTCTTCCTGGTGAGGTTAAAGAACAAAGCCCATTAACCTTGAACAGCGCTAGGCTTCTGTTACAGCCTCTGAGGAGATATTAGAGAGTGATTAAGTGAGATTGATGGAGGTTTAATTCACTGACAAATATAATTGTTGCTGTTGTTTAATCTTCCATCTTCATTACTTCAAAGCGCCTTTGAGAGGGGCCGGACTTGAAGGAGAGACACGGTAACACAGAAACAAAGAGATGCAGGACAAGGTCAAGGGTCATATTTACACTTCACTAAAAGGGAAGGAGAGTTTGTTTTGTAGTGACACTTCTGAAGTAGGGGTGGGTTTGAATAATGTTTTAAATT
>CM042421.1:14592732-14602732 GCA_023634145.1 Thymallus thymallus | reverse complement strand
TATCGCCGATGACCAGCATCATATTCTGTTCTATTTTAAATTTTAAATTTCTTTATGATTTCGTTCTTTTATCTGTCTTGTTGTCTCTCTCCCCCCACATCAGTAGAGATTGGCTTCCTATGACAAACTGCATCACCTCTGTGGACTTAAACTCATCAAATCTCGTTGCAAAGTTTATCTAAAAACTCCGACATCACAGGAGTAATCTGTACAAATGATGACTGAATATAGTTGCGCAGTGTAGGGAAATTTAGCGTTTTGTTTGGGTCAAATCAGAGGAGAAAATTTATTTTGAAAAGAAGTAGGTTTTTCAATTATGTCAATAACTGTTTTATCCCTCCCCTGTAGTCCCAAATAAAATCCATTCAACTGCTTGAAGAATGAAAAAAAAACGAACTTGATACAAACTCCTCATCAAGCATCTTAGTTAGTTATGTGTTAGCTTTCTTGTAGCGGCAATCACGCAACCATCTCCGCCCTAAGCGCACATAGGCTGCTCTCTTGACAGCATTTTTACCATTGCTTAGCCACCGAACATCAATATGTAAAAGTAGACCATAAGTTAAGCACAAAGCACGCTCTGGTGTATCAGGCAGTGTAGTGATCTCATCTGAGCACGCTCTGGTGTATCAGGCAGTGTAGTGATCTCATCTGAGCACGCTCTGGTGTATCAGGCAGTGTAGTGATCTCATCTGCGGTGAAAGAGTCGAAAGGTGGGCAGACACACCCTGTACCCCTGTTAGCAGCTCTGATTGGCTGTAACTGGTATGTTGGGTGATATTGATTGACAGCACTTAATGGACAGAAACACAGGAAAACAGATTGGAGAATATTGAACAAAGGTTCCTTTTGGCACTAAACATCTGATTTTTGCGGGGATTTTTTTGCAGATTTGATCTAAGGGACATTCTAAATTGATAAATGGGCTGGATCTGGCCCGCGGGCCGCCAGTTGAATAGCCCTGCCTTAAACAACTAAAGTACGAGACAAGGGGAAACATTGATGCGCTCTCTAGTCAAACCAATAAGAAATAGCCCTAATTGTGGTGTTTATCATTTAGAATAAATTGATTGAATTCAGAATTTAACTACAGTAATTGAATACAAGACCATGGGAAATGCTGATTGGTTTGTGCCAGTCAACCCAATGACAGTTCTCTTATGGTAGTCCTAACTAGGATACTCCCCTATGGCCTGAGGGCTAATGATGTGAATACTGGATCAGTGATCAGTATGTATCCATCCCAAATGACACCCTATTCCCTATATAGTGCACTACTTTTGACCAGGAACCATAAGGCCCTGATCAAAAGTAGTACACTATGTAAGAAAAAAGGATGCCATTGGGGACACATAGTATGTGTGTGTCCTCTGAAATGGATACCAGGGTGTTCTAATGAACAAGTACTCTTCACTTGAAACCCCTTTCGCCGGCTATATATATACACACACACACACACACACACACACACACACACACACACACACACACACACACACACACACACACACACACACTCACACGCACACATGCATACACAAAAGCATGCACACACACACATGCACATGCACACAGCAGAGCAGCAGATATGTCTGAGAATACATTAAAGAAGAGGGGAAGAGAGATGGGCAGTGAATACCAATGGAGCGACTGACTCTGAATCTGTAACCTTTATCATGATGTAGATAGTCTCTCCTATTACCAGTGGTCCAAGAGCTTTATCCATCCACCTCTTGGTTAAGGTTAGGATTGGTGGTGGGGTAAACTGATGGTAGATCTGTGGTTAAGAGCGACTTCTACCTCAAGCCTCTGTGACATCTCAAACATGTGGTCTACACATTATTCAACATTCAACATTTCCTGTGTTTGTCTCAGAGCATCACTAACACTGGACCACTGTTAGGAACTGTAGCTTCAGGGTCATCAGTTCAGCACCAACCTCCAACCATTCACAGTCATCCAAGTCAAACAGACTAGAGCCTTAGAGACAACAGGAAATAACACTGAGCTTAGAGACACTAAACTGAGAACTATCACCAGCCACAGACAGACAAGAAAACACATAGCCAAGACGGTCCTTTGTAGCTCAGTTGGTAGAGAATGATGTTTGAAATGTCAGGGTAGTGGGTTCAAGTCCTGGGACCACCCATATGTAAATAGTATGCACACTTGACTGTAAGTCGCTTTGGATAAAAGCGTTTTCTAAATGGCATATGTTATTATATTATACTTTCAGAGGGAGATCATTGAGAACCACAAGTAACACCTTCAGTCATGTTCAGACAAGACAACAGTAACGGCTAATTGACGCTAAAGTGAGTGTACACTAGGGTGATAACCTGTGTGCTCACTTGTAATAGTGCCTTGACACAAGGTTGAACCCCGTTTTTAACGCACACCCCAGTGGCTCGCAGTCTCTCACTGTCTCAGCCACGTTAATTACCTGTGTGTCTGTGAAGGTGGAACCTTGTAGCCCTGACCCCTTGTAGCACTCAGGATTGATGCACACTCAGCGACCCCTCTGATTGGAGTTAACAGTGTGCTCATTTGCATGAAGGTGGGGATTCATTAGCAGAGAACTCTGGGAGAGAAAGTGACCTCCAGTGCAAATACAGAGCCAGAGGGACCGTTAAGCCTGTCGCATGCTTCCCAGTCCAAACAGTTTGCTCATATATTATGACAAAACGTTGTGAAGGTTTTGTTCATTTTGCAGTTCAGCAGGCTGTTTTTGTCTGTTTGTGAACACAACATATTCCTTTAAGGCAATTCGAAGTTCAATAGCTGAAGTGTACGCCTCTTCGTCGGTGATTGGTCAGCAGTAGTCCTCTGTAGTAAAAGTGGGAACTATGGACAGGATTCTTCAATGAGAGACGACCAGTTTTCGTGCACATTTTTCTCAAAGATCTTAGTAAAATTGCACGACTAAGAACTCTGTAAAAACTTAGATAGATTTCTTGATTTATCTTAATTAATTTGGACTATTTTGGACTATTTTGAGGAAGTGCTTCTGGCTATGTTGTTGCTATGGTGGCTCAAGAGGGACAAACAGCAGTAATATTGCCAGTAATATTTTTCATACACACACATACACACACACATACACAACATTGAAGATATGCTATTGTTCGACGGACAGAGCGGACGATTCACTTGGCGACACCTGCACTTCCGCAAAACACACACACACACACAGTGATGGTGGGTCCCTCCCTGTCCAGTCATGTATAATGCAAAGGGAGGGTGGGGCCTGCTGTTGTCTGTCCCTGGGGGGTCCCACCAGGGGGGACAGTGGATAAATCATTTAACAGCACATGACAAAATGGAACAGGATAAATAAATAAACTGTAATGGCTTCTGTAAACAATCACACACAAATACACACACTGTGCACACATACATTCATAAACACACACACACGCACACACATTCACACACGAAAACACACCCACACAGGTGGCCCTCTTTTAGCCTGGTGACACATTCAGAGGACACTAATGCCCACTTTCAGTTGGCCGCACTAACACACACACAGCTCGTCCACCCCCACACTCGCAGAGACTGTCCAGTCAAGTGTAGTTAGTGTGCTACAGAATGTCCCTGACAATATGGAGACTGATATTGTTCTGACACACAGCTACAGTATCAACCTCTGCTGGATATGAACTGCATAATATCATACATTTCCCTCACACCGGTTTAAATAGATGGATATCTAACAGGGGTGTGTATGTACGAGAGAGAGAGTGATAGAGAGAGAGAGAGAGAGAGAGAGGGTGGGGTGAGGGGAGGTCGTGTGATCATTATTAAAGTGATGGGCCCTGCTCGGAAAGGCTATAGCCTGTGAATAATAATGAGTGGTGACCTTGACATGGAGGACCTGCTGTTCCTATATGGTACACTCTATTACATGCACTCTAATGACATCAAACACACCCTGTGATGACATCAGACAGGGGAACAGGACCCCCTGCCTGCCTGACTCATTTACAAGACAAGACAAGGCTCCCCCCTGTACCTCTCCTCCCCTCCACTCTCCTCACCCATTCTCTCCCATTCTCTCCTCTGCTCTGCCTCCCCCTACTGTTACCCCTTTCTGAATCTTCACTATCTGACCATGCGGGAAAAGACATAGGAACAGTGCTTTGAAACCAGAAATGTAACCTCCCAACTCTACAGAACGTGAATGAAAACATCTCCGATTTGTTTCAGTGTATGCATGCCTTTGTGTGTGTGTCTGTGTGTTGGTGTGTGTGTATTGTGTGTGTGTGTGCTTCTGTGCAATCTCCACCTCTCTCTCTTTCAGCTCAGTGCCAGAACAACGGGCTTCAAACTGTTCAGCTACAACTGTTCCAAGTCCCAATCATTAGAGCTTGTCACAAATAATTCATTTTCTCATTCCTCATAAAGATGCTAAAAAAAATTACCATGTTATTATACTCCGGCACTCTCCGGAGGCAGCAGAAGACCAAATTTAATTGAAAATTCTTCCTGCACATTAAATTAAATCCATAAATAAGAGTTTAGGCATTGGTAGAGGAAGCATATGTTCGTTAGTCCAGACAGGCGGCAGTAATGGCTGCTGTAATGTTATAATAGCTTCTCCCTCTGAGCACCGATACGTTCCCATCATTTCACTGATCACAGCCAGTCACAGTCAAGCTAGTGGCCAATTATAGAGCTCTATACCATGGTCACTATAGGAGGACAGGGACAGGGACAGGGACAGACAGGCACAAGGGACGGTCTGATATTCTGTCTGGACCAGAGACACAGATGCATATGAATACTGATGTTTGGAGGACATTACAATGAGAATGCCCGGAGGTTGGACTGCCATGTTTTACATGATGAAAATGTCCTCAAAACGGGGTGCTTTTCCATGATCTTAGACATTAGATTCAAGTAATGTACAGTATCTATAGGAGATTAAAAGGTATTTATAGTAAACGGGAGGGACCATGTTTGATGATACTTCATTTAACTCGTTCTTTGTTCAAACAGCAGGTTGTCTCTCATCAGATCTATACAGGCTCTGTGGCAAAGTGGGGACAGTAGGTAACTGATGTAAAAGAGCAGCTAACCATGCTGAGAGGGGCTTCACACACACATATACACACAAACAGCGGGTAGAGGTCCCCTCCGGTTCACACACACAGTGGGCAGTGTCCGGGTCAGTGTAACAGAATGGTGACCGCTGCCAAACCAATCTCATAATCAGGCCTGGGACATGACCACAAGCTGTGAACATAACACTGCAGTGACACGATGGAGTCACACACACACATAGACGCACACGCACGCACACACACACACACACGCACACACACACACACACACACACACACACACACACACACACACACACACACACACTCACACTCCCTGGTGTGTATCTAACAAGATATGAACTGAGTGACAGTAATTAGCTATAACATCATTAATATCATTAGTTATAATGTACTGTTAGTGTAAGGTGGGTCAAATCATTAATATAATTAGTTATTATGTACTGTTAGTGTAAGGTGGGTCACATCATTAATATCATTAGTTATAATGTACTGTTAGTGTAAGGTGGGTCACATCATTAATATCATTAGTTATAATGTACTGTTAGTGTAAGGTGGGTCACATCATTCATATCATTAGTTATAATGTACTGTTAGTGTAAGGTGGGTCAAATCATTAATATAATTAGTTATTATGTACTGTTAGTGTAAGGTGGGTCACATCATTCATATAATTAGTTATAATGTACTGTTAGTGTAAGGTGGGTCACATCATTAATATCATTAGTTATAATGTACTGTTAGTGTAAAGTGGGTCACATCATTCATATAATTAGTTATAATGTACTGTTAGTGTAAAGTGGGTCACATCATTCATATAATTAGTTATAATGTACTGTTAGTGTAAGGTGGGTCAAATCATTAATATAATTAGTTATTATGTACTGTTAGTGTAAGGTGGGTCACATCATTCATATAATTAGTTATAATGTACTGTTAGTGTAAAGTGGGTCACATCATTCATATAATTAGTTATAATGTACTGTTAGTGTAAAGTGGGTCACATCATTCATATAATTAGTTATAATGTACTGTTAGTGTAAAGTGGGTCACATCATTCATATAATTAGTTATAATGTACTGTTAGTGTAAAGTGGGTCACATCATTCATATAATTAGTTATAATGTACTGTTAGTGTAAAGTGGGTCACATCATTCATATAATTAGTTATAATGTACTGTTAGTGTAAAGTGGGTCACATCATTCATATAATTAGTTATAATGTACTGTTAGTGTAAGGTGGGTCAAATCATTAATATAATTAGTTATTATGTACTGTTAGTGTAAGGTGGGTCACATCATTCATATAATTAGTTATTATGTACTGTTAGTGTAAGGTGGGTCACATCATTCATATAATTAGTTATTATGTACTGTTAGTGTAAAGTGGGTCACATCAATAATATCATTAGTTATAATGTACTGTTAGTGTAAGGTGGGTCACATCAATAATATCATTAGTTATAATGTACTGTTAGTGTAAGGTGGGTCACATCAATAATATCATTAGTTATAATGTACTGTTAGTGTAAGGTGGGTCACATCAATAATATCATTATTTATTATGTACTGTTAGTGTAAGGTGGGTCACATCATTAATATCATTAGTTATAATGTACTGTTAGTGTAAGGTGGGTCACAGCTATTTGATTTAGAAGTTTTAGAGCCCTTATGGTATCCCCAAAAATATTTTAAAAGGAACCAAGTGGCTGTACAGCCTCTAGAGTCAAAACGTGTGGAACATAACTGGAGGACAATAATTGTGTAACAGCAACATGATGAGAGAAAAAAATGACTTCCTCTGTAGCTCAGCTGATAGCTCATAGCACTTGCGATGCCAGGATAGTAGGTTCAATTCCCGATCCTACCTGTATTGTATTACTAACAATCCTTACCAGTCAGTGAGTGGTGGTGCTGTATGGTTCAGTTCCGAAGCTGGGGTCACTTTAGTCCAGGGTGAGAGAAGACTAGGCTACGCTGACCCCTACACAACACAAACACACAAGAGAAACATACACTATTAGACCCACAACTTTAAACCAATTTGGAGATATGGAAACTCTAGTATAAAAGTATACTATCACTTTAAGTGGACAATCACAATGACACTAACAGCTGTGGAGAAAACAGACTCACGACTGACATCAGGAAGTGTAAGACAAGCATGTTAACGTAACAGCTTAAACAGTATAACAGTATTGTACAGAAGAAGAATACTTCCTACCATAAAGATGTGACAACTAGCTGCACAAACCTGTTAATAATAAGGTTACAGCAACTGTAGTCGTAGATGTTAAATATGTCACATATAGTTTAGGAATAGATGACGAGTACTGTATGCCAGGACTGTAATCTCAGTATTCTGTTAGTTCCCATGAAAAACGGGATTGTGTTGAACACATAGACACACACTCCCACTAACAACCCCCGTCCTCCACACACACACACACCTCCTCATCCTCATCATCTCATGTCAATGAAATCCTCAGAGACAATAAGCTATTTTGAGGCCAGAAATCCATTTTTCCAGTTAAAATATCAGGAAAACATCAGATTTTCAGAAGATTGGATATACTGTACCTCTTTCATTTATTCCCAACATTTCTAACAGTTACTGTTCCCCTAGCTCATCAGTGAATGCTCTATCTATTGCATGTTATTGGAAAACGAACACAGTGAGTTATATAATGCATAAAACCTCTTAACAAACACACTCGTATAAACCTTCTTAAAACACACACAAACACACACACAGAAACCCTTTAAACACATACACACACACACAAATACACATACACAAACACACACACAGAAACCCTTTAAACACAAACACTCACAAACGCACACACACACACACACACATACACAAACACACACACACCCTTTTAACACGGACACACACACACACAAATACACATACACAAACACACACATAGAAACCTTTTTAACACACACACACAAACACACACACACACACACAAACACACACACACACACACACACAAACACACACACACACACACAGAAACCCTTTTAACACAGACACACACACACACAAATACACATACACGAACACACACACAGAAACATTTTTAACACATGCAGAAAAAGCCTCTTAATGTACATTAGATGATCAAACTTGATATTAGTTCCGTCTCTCCACCGCTCTTGTCCCAATGTTCTGAAGGGAGCGTGTACAGTAGTGGGATAAACACTGCTACAGCGTAGAGCGGATCATCTTTAGTTTTATTACAACACTTGGCAGAGGTTTCTCCAAGCAGCTAAACACCAAAACACTGCCTGTCCTCTCCTTCTATCCTCCCTCCATCCCTCCTTTCTCCCCTTCTCCCCTTCTCCCCTACAGATGGATTAGTAGCCCCAGTTAATTTATGTTGCAGCTCCCAGAGATGTATGATTTTATAAACAAGGACATTGTTACAGATGAATGTGTTTGATTGAGGACCTTATTACCGATGAATGTGTTTGATTGAGAACCTTATTACTAATGAATGTGTTTGATTGAGGACCTTATTACTAATGAATGTGTTTGATTGAGGACCTTATTACCGATGAACGTGTTTGATTGAGGACCTTATTACTGATGAATGTGTTTGATTGAGAACCTTATTACTAATGAATGTGTATGATTGAGGACCTTATTACCGATGAATGTGTTTGATTGAGAACCTTATTACTAATGAATGTGTTTGATTGAGGACCTTATTACCGATGAATGTGTTTGATTGAGGACCTTATTACTGATGAATGTGTTTGATTGAGAACCTTATTACTAATGAATGTGTTTGATTGAGGACCTTATTACTGATGAATGTGTTTGATTGAGAACCTTATTACTGATGAATGTGTTTGATTTTCTTTCTGCTTGTATTTATTTTAATGTGTGTATATTTTGCAATTTATGTAATTCAGGGCTCATCTGTAAAAGAGACCTTGGTCTCAGTATGACTCCCTGATAAAGATTAAATACAAAATTAAATAACTCTATCCCCTTACAGTATACACACCACCAAGTAATCAGATTGGGGCGCGTATAGTTTGAATCTCGTCAGAGCAATGGAGATGTGATTTGGGGACTGGTTGTTGTTCTGAACATAGGAGACGTGATTTGGGGACTGGTGGTTGTTCTGAACATAGGAGATGTGATCTGGGGACTGGTTGTTGTTCTGAACATAGGAGACGTGATTTGGGGACTGGTTGTTGTTCTGAACATAGGAGACGTGATTTGGGGACTGGTTGTTGTTCTGAACATAGGAGACGTGATTTGGGGACTGGTTGTTGTTCTGAACATAGGAGACGTGATTTGGGACTGGTTGTTGTTCTGAACATAGGAGATGTGATTTGGGGACTGGTGTTGGTTCTGATCATAGGAGATGTGATTTAGGGACTGGTTGTTGTTCTGAACATTAGAGATGTGATTTGGGGACTGGTGGTGGTTCTGAACATTGTCTCTCTGTCTCTCTATCTCTCCCTCTCTCTCTCTCTAACAGACTGGACCACCCTCACACTGGGCTGCTGAGAGAGGGACTTATTTACATGTATTTACACACACAAAGACATTAACCCTAACCCTATGCACTTAGGAAATGTCTACACAACAGCCTTCACATGAGCTATGGATGGAAGAACAAACAATTGAGCATGGATTCCTACAGCATGCTTAAGAGAGTGTGTGGGTGTGTGTGTATGTATGTGTGCATGTGTGTGTGTGTGTTTGTGTGTGTGTGTGCGTGCGTGCGTGTGTGTGTGCGTGCGTGCGTGTGTGTGTGCTTTTACTGTGCGTCTTTACTCCAGTGTCCCTTTTCTCCTATAGCGGCCAGTGTGAAACTGTGACACACAATCCCTTGGCCTGACCACACTCATATTTACCCTAACACATAAACACATTCTCCCAGAAACCATGATTGAAATCTGC
>CM042421.1:14565232-14587732 GCA_023634145.1 Thymallus thymallus | reverse complement strand
CGATAATGTCAAAAGCTGCACTGAAGTCTAACAAGACAGCCCCCACAATCCTTTTATCATCAATTTCTCACCAATCATCAGTAATTTGTGTAAGTGCTGTGCTTGTTGAGTGTTCTTCCCTATATGTGTGCTGAAAGTCTGTTGTCAATTTGTTTACTGTGAAATAGCATTGTATCTGGTCAAACACCATTTTTTCCAGAAGTTTACAAAGGGTTGTTAAAAGGCTGATTGGTCAGCTATTTGAGCCAGTAAAAGGGGCTTTACTATTCTTTGGTAGCGGAATGACTTTAGCTTCCCTTCAGTCCTGAGGGCACACACTTTCTAGTAGGCTTAAATTGAAGATGTGGCAAATAGGAGTGGCAATATCGTCCACTATTATCCTCAGTAATTTTCCATCCAGACCCCGGTGGCTTGTCATTGTTGATAGGCAACAATCATTTTTTCCACCTCTTTCACACTCACTTTACGGAATTCAAAAGTACAATTCTTGTCTTTCATAATTTAGTCAGATATACTAGGCTGTGTAGTGTCAGCGTTTGTTGCTGGCATGTCATCCCTAAGTTTGTTTATCTTGCCAATGAAAAAGTAATTAAAGTAGTAGCAATATCAGTGGGTTTTGTGATAAATGAGCCATCTGATTCAATGAATGATGGAGTTGGCTTTTTTCCACAAAATGTCATTTAAGGTGCTCCAAAGCTTTTTACTATCATTCTTTATATAATGTTCTTTCATAGTATAGTTTATTTTATTTTAGCTTAGTCACATGATTTCTTAATTTGTCGTATGTTTGCCAATCAGTTGGACTGCCAGACGTATTAGCCATATATTTTGCCTCATCCTTCTAAACCATACCATTTTATAATTCCTCATCAATCCAAGGGAATTTAACAGTTTTTACAGTAATTTTCTTAATGGGTGCGTGCTTATTATTAACTGGTGTCATGACTTGAGTATCCACAGATAAGGATGGATCAAGCTCTTGCAGCCCCTTCCCCACCCAAAGGAGGGGTGGGGGTGGGGTGAATTGATGTGGGGGTTTCAAACACCTTAACAGCAGGGTCATAAATAGTTGGCTCTCTACTATGCAAAATAAAACAGTCCTTTGTTTCAGGGACTCTTGCCGCCAAAACTTGTATGCCAATAAAACGGGACATTGGAACATTATTGACATTATCCGAAATGTGTAAAATGAGGACAGTTGGCCCATGAAAATTAATTTCTGTTTTGTATTGTCATTAAAATGTATATAAACTTTTTATAACTAAAATATTGTAATTTGGTGAACTTTCATACTGTATACGTCAAGTTTATATCATTTGTGTTTTGTATGAGAATGTTGACGTAAAGATAGAAATGTTATTTAAGTAAGAGTTCACAGCATTCAGTGCTTTCACCAAGTTGAAACCACGACGAAGGGGGGAGGCTCAGAGAGTGTCTCGAGTGACGGGACGCCCTTTCAACCTGAGGGCATAAAAGGAATGAGTTGAGAATTTGCATGCCTCACCAAGAGACTCTTAGCTGCAGCGTGTGTATCGACTGGTTATGACCCTGAAAATTAACATGAAGCAAAGACGACAACGTGGCTTCTAACATTCATTGTTACGGCTGAGTGATTTCTCTAAGAACTGTATCTGACAAAGTTAATCGAAGTTGGAATATTCTGTTAAACTCTCAACTATAGTCCACACCCTGCTCTGAATCGTCACACTGGGTACCATCGGCACAGCTATTAGCCGGCTCCAGGTTAACAGAGAAGTCACTGAGACCACGGACACTGAAGGAGAAGGACATCGTGACATCTACTGGAGGAGAAAGCCAATCGCACTCTCTTGCCTAAGGCTGTGTCCAACTGAGATAGAATGACGAAGAAAGACATGTAAATGTAAATACATTCGTTACATCCCCCCCTTTGAGCAGTGGTTAGGTCTCTAAGTATTTTGATTACTGTGAGCGTAGCGTTCGAATGTATGAATAGTGTGTGTCTCGCTCTCACTTTCTCTCTCTTTATTGTGCCATCCGCTGGTGAACCCGTGTCATATTGTATTGGTCCTCTAGCGACCTGTTGTTATCATATTAAGTTTCCATTGTATTAGAACCATATTCTACCACACATTACTGTGTGTATCCTGTATTATCATTTAGTTAGTAAATAAATAATTAAACCAATATGTGTATTACGGAATGATTAATTAGGCTGGGGTTTTTCTGTGGTGCCCCGAAATTGATTAATTTGATCAAATAATAATTTAATGTAGTAGGTAATTATTCGATAAATAGCAGTCATCACTTTAATGATAAGTAAGTTACGACACCGGAATAAGCAATTTCATAAATGTGTCAAGTGCAGCATCTGTTTGCTCCTCATTACAAACCACAGACCAGCAAATATTCTTTACATCATCAACATATGAATCCCTACAAAAAGTATTGTATGACCTCTTATACTTTGGTTTTCCTAAATATGGCTACTATATTGTGATCACTACATCCTATGGATTTGGATACTGCTTTAAAGCAAATTTCTGCAGCATTAGTAAAGATGTGATCAATGCATGTTGATGATATCAGTCCTGTGCTGTTTGTAACTACCCTGGTAGGTTAACTGACAACCTGAACCAGGTTGCAGGCACTGGTTACGGTTTGAAGTTTTTTCTTGAGTGGGCAGCTTGATGAGAGCCAGTCAATATTTAAATCACCCAGAAAATATACCTCTCTGTAGATATCACATACATTATCAAGCATTACACACATATTATCCTGATACTGACTATAGCACTTCGTGGTCTATAGCAGCTTCCCACTAGAATGGGCTTTAGGTGAGGCAGATGAACCTGTAGCCATATTACTTCAACAGTATTTAGTATGAGATCCTCTCTAAGCTTTACAGGAATGTGGTTCTTTATATAGACCGCAACACTGCCCCCGTTGGCATTTCTATCTTTTCTGTAAATGTTATGTATTGTAAACCATGTATTGTTACCACTGTATCATCAAAGGTATTTTCTAAGTGAGTTTCAGAGAGTCAGAATATGAATGTAATCTGTTACAAGCAAATTATTGTCTTCATGGACCTTGTTTCTCAGGCTGCATATGTTAATATGGGCTAATATTTCTTAGCACTTTTCTGGGTTGCTTGATTGTTTTTAATGCTTTACTGGGAAGCTTATCAGAAGTAGACTTGATAGTGCAGGGTGAGCTGCACAAAGTGGTCTTCCTACTAGAGCACACCACCTCAGTGCTAACAGTGTAACTCTGGTTCATAGGCTAACGATTAATGCATCCAATAGCTGTAGGATTGACAAAGGTATTAAGGGCAATTAGGGGGACATAAATTAAGTTACTTACATTGAGTCTGCCAACGCCCCTAGTATAATGTACATTTGATGCAGCATTATGCCGACTCATTGTCACAATTGTAGGGATTAACTGAGCAGGTCTTGGGTCATTGTAAAGTGGTCATTGTTTCAACGCAGCCTTGAAATGGTTGGACGGAGTCCAGGAGCCAAGATGATTTGGATGGACTCCGTCATTCCTGTGGAGTATCTTCTGTTTCCAGAAGATGTCAAAGTTATCTATAAAAGTGACTCCAGCAGAGCAACAATAATCTTTTAGCCAGATATGTAACGCCAGTAGCCTGCTGAATCTTTCCCACCAGCAGCCCAACGATGGAACTGGACCTGAAAATTTTAATCCATTTTCAGATGTTCTCCTGTCTCTCTCTCTCTCTCTCTCTCTCTCTCTCTCCCTCCTCCTCCTCTCCTCCTCTCTCCTGTCCCTTTTCCTCCCCTGTCCCCCTCTCTCCTCACCCGTCAGTTCATATATCCCTCCAGTCCAGAGCCAGCAGTAGATTAAATCAGAGAAGCCAGCCAAGTGGTGTGAAATCACATTAGATCTTAATCACAACCTATTGTGTTTGCCTTACTGAGTTTTACGCTGCTTCCCTTTGTTACTTGGAGCCTCTGTGGTGTAAACTACATGATTTGCCTAATTGACATGGCCGGAGAGGAGTTGATGTCACTCCTATCTATATGTTAGGCAGATTGGGTAACCATCTCTGTAAATCTTTTATAGATTTCACCTATAGCTGTCTATGAAACATGAATGCGTTCCGAGAGCTTAAACACAAGAAATGTGTAACATATTGCACAAATTGAATTCGCAACACACCACACTAATTGATAAATTCATAACATATAACACAAAATGGATGACATAGTACACAATTGGATGAAGTAGCACACAAAAAACTGGGACCTGTTTTGGATCTGTGTTGTCCCTTCTCTTTCATTTTATCTGGACCCCTCTTCTTGTCTCTATCCCCCCCTCTCTCTCTCTCCCTTCCCCTCCCTCTATAGGACCATAGTGACAGTCACTCAGTGATCAGAAGTGTTCTCTGCTGTCCATCACCCTTAATGTTCTGCCAGCCTCCTTATCGTCAACACAACCAATTAACACAACCACTTCTTATCTCCTTAACGAGCATTAACGAGCCATCTCAATCACTCTATTGACGACCATGAGAAGAGTCCCTATCAGACTATCACAACACACATCACTGCAGTGCTCTTCACTCCCTATCCCAGCTCACCAACAAAACACCTGATTCAGCAGATTCAATTGAGGTCAGATGGTTAGATGATGAGTTGAATTAGCTGAATCTGGGTCTGTTAGTGCTGGGCTGGATCTAAAGCTTGCATACACTGTTGCTTTCCAAGAGCAGGATTGAATGAACATGGTCAAGTAATGCAGACATGGTAGACACAAGGTAGAGAATGTGAGCGTGTATATATCTCCGGCTTTTGTTTAAGAAGACACTTCTGAATTCACCATAACCTCCTCACCCTTGATTCTCTCTCTCTCTTCTCTCTCTCTCTCTGTCTTTTCACTCCACTCTCTCTTTTCTCTCACTCTATTTCCCCTTCTCTGTTTTCTGTCTCTTCTCTCAGTATAATCATTAGTCAGTCACTGTCCCCTCACACCTCACTCTCTTTAACAAATCTATTCTCACAAAGCTTTCATTCTGTCCGTCTCTCTTTAGGTTCTGTTCCTGTTCTTCTATTAGGAGAGACTGTACAGCTCCAATATAATATACTGTAGCTATTAACAATCACCTGCACATCAGTACAGGCCTTATAGACAGACGGAATAACACTCAATAATAGTCCTTAGTATGAGCCATAGAACACAGTCACAATAGCTGATCATAACTACAGTCCTTATATACAGTTTTATATACAGAGATGAGGGACAGTAGTATGTGGTTTGAGCCTTAGAACACAGTCACAATAGCACACAACAACAGGCAGCTTACACTCTGTACAGTCGTATTACCGCGGGTCAGAGAAGGCCAATATTCAATGTCTTTATGTCTATGTGAGGTGTATAAGATATATCCATTCTTAGAGAAGCATTGTGTGTCCAATCTTTATTGAAAGTTTGTGTGTCCAGCTATATGCTCCGTACATGGTTTACATTCTCACCAGTAATCAAAAGACACCACTTTCCAAGCCTAACACCACAAAGATGGGAGAGAATGGAGGGAACTCAAGGCCCCTTTAATAAAGTGCTCAGTGCAATACACACACACACACACACACACACACACACACACACACACACACACACACACACACACACACACACACACACACACACACACAGCACATACACACACTAATCCTTGTAATCCATCAGGTATGCTGTGGAATGACCAGCATGCCGTGCTTCGCGGGGTGGACCATGAAGAGAGGGGAAGCATGTCCGCCAAAAAGGAGGAGAGGAAAACCCTCTTTTCTACTCCTCTCGTCTGACATCCCTCACATAACATGCTTTACTTGATCCCTTTGCAGCAGAACAGCAGCGGTAAAGGAGGCTAAGTAGCAGAGAAATAGCAGTATAGCAGCACTTCAAGCCCAGAACCGCAACGCTCTGCCACTCTGTCCACAGACAGGCTTACACAGGGACACAGCAGCATTACACAGACACACAGCCAGATCCAGAGCACTCTGTCACCAGTCAGGGGCCAACACAGCTGTATTGAGCCTCCTATAGAGCACTGAGGACTAGCATCAAACATACAGTACAGATCTCTATACAAAGTTTAGCTAAATTCTCTCTCGCTTTTTCTTCATCCCTGTTCTCTCTTTCTCTCTCTTCCTCTATTTTCTGTCTTAAATGAAAAGGGGGGGAAAGAATATAAGGGCCAGTCAGGTCACCACAACTCCACTCCATCCATTTTAATTATGTCTTTGTGACCTCGTCAATATGGCCTGAGAAAAACCACAAACGGAAAAAGGACAAAGAAAAAACTGAAAGTATTGATTGTTGTGTCAGAGCCGGTTAAAGGGACGAGATCAGAGGAGTGAGAGAGGCTGTGTCAGTGGAGAGCAGAGCCGGGAGGGATTACATTATGAAGACGCACCTGAAGGACTCTGTTCTGACTGTGTTTCGATAGTACTCTATGGGTTTAAATCAAGATAATACACTTTTTAGAATACCCAGGAGCTTGTTTTATTGCATTGTGTTGCGAATTCCATTCTGTGAGGGGCGAGGCAGACATAAGGCTACCAGAAACGCATTGAGAGTGTGTGGAGCCGGGAACTGTCCCTTATTTGTGTGGTGCTAAAACATTCTAATTTGTCCATGCACAGAGCTTACGGTCCCTCTCCACACGTGAAAATATGACAGGTTGCCACAGTTTACGCTCCCTGGATAGTCTAGCACACGCAAAGAAATGGCTAACGTAGTAGCTAACCAAATAAATAAATAGAACGCTTATTATGTGACAAAGAAGAGAGGAGAGTGAAGGAGCCAGTTAGCATGAGAGTGAGTGAGTAAGTTAGAGAAGCATGAACCAGGGCATTAGAGTGAGTGAATTAGAGGGAGAGAAAGTATGAGGGAGTGCTTGAATGTGTGAGTGCGTGAATGTGTCTTCCATCTACGTATGGAGACAGTAGCCTCTCTGCTTTGCTTCACTGGTTCCAGATCAGTCACACGTTAGACAGCAGAGGTGACAGGCCGAAGCTAGTGGCGATACACACATTCATTCTATTCCACTGAGCAACCAGAATAGCAACACCACACAGAGACAAACAACAACCCTGTTATCTATGTACACACACATTCATATGTGAGCACACACACACATGCCTGCACACACAAATAGCGCAACGCACATAGCCAGCACAACATGGATTTGTGTGTGTGTGTGTGTGTGTGTGTGTGTGTGTGTGTGTGCGTGCGTGTTTATGCATTGGGATGTTATGTTTGAGATATGACACTGTCGTTGGAGACCAGATTGATATGTCATGAGTCTGGGGGAGGGGGAAGGAGAGAGAGAGAGAGAGGAGGAGAGAAGGACACTCAGTTTATGAGGAAAGGGCATAATTATAACAGACAGCTGCATCCACTCAACCACTGAAGAAGATGAACACACACACACTTGTGTTCGGAGGGAATTGGCTAAAGAGCCGGGGGAGTGGCTGTAGAATCAATGGACATGGTGGAGACTGGTGGTGGGATAGAGGGAGGGAGAGAGAGATGGAGGGAGGGAGGGAGTAGGGCAGTGGGCGGTGAAGAGATACAAGCTCAATGGTGGCTTCTGACTTTGGAGTGTCTGAGTGGGACAGAGAGATGGTAGTGTAGTGGTGGACAGAGAGATGGTAGTGTAGTGGTGGACAGAGAGATGGTAGTGTAGTGGTGGACAGAGAGATGGTAGTGTAGTGGTGGACAGAGAGATGGTAGTGTAGTGGTGGACAGAGAGATGGTAGTGTAGTGGTGGACAGAGAGATGGTAGTGTAGTGGTGGACAGAGAGATGGTAGTGTAGTGGTGGACAGAGAGATGGTAGTGTAGTGGTGGACAGAGAGATGGTAGTGTAGTGGTGGACAGAGAGATGGTAGTGTAGTGGTGGACAGAGAGATGGTAGTGTAGTGGTGGACAGAGAGATGGTAGTGTAGTGGTGGACAGAGAGATGGTAGTGTAGTGGTGGACAGAGAGATGGTAGTGTAGTGGTGGACAGAGAGATGGTAGTGTAGTGGTGGACAGAGAGATGGTAGTGTAGTGGTGGACAGAGAGACGGTAGTGTAGTGGTAGACAGAGAGATGGTAGTGTAGTGGTGGACAGAGAGATGGTTGTGTAGTGGTGGACAGAGAGATGGTAGTGTAGTGGTGGACAGAGAGATGGTAGTGTAGTGGTAGACAGAGAGATGGTAGTGTAGTGGTGGACAGAGAGATGGTAGTGTAGTGGTGGACAGAGAGATGGTAGTGTAGTGGTGGACAGAGAGATGGTAGTGTAGTGGTGGACAGAGAGATGGTAGTGTAGTGGTGGACAGAGAGATGGTTGTGTAGTGGTGGACAGAGAGATGGTAGTGTAATGGTGGACAGAGAGATGGTAGTGTAGTGGTAGACAGAGAGATGGTAGTGTAGTGGTGGACAGAGAGATGGTAGTGTAGTGGTGGACAGAGAGATGGTTGTGTAGTGGTGGACAGAGAGATGGTAGTGTAGTGGTGGACAGAGAGATGGTAGTGTAGTGGTGGACAGAGAGATGGTAGTGTAGTGGTGGACAGAGAGATGGTAGTGTAGTGGTGGACAGAGAGATGGTAGTGTAGTGGTGGACAGAGAGATGGTAGTGTGTGTGAGGTGTAAAGGCCGGGAGAGGATACTGTTATTTTACAGAGAGGACGCAGCGTGTCAGTGAGCATTAAACACACAAGTACGCACACACAATGCTAATACACACACACTCACAACCACACAAGCTAATACTCACATGCACACACTCTCACATTCACGCTCACACACACGCGGTGTGTCACTGTGCATTATTGTATCTCTCTGTGGGCGCAGGATCCAGACAATGAGAGCCAGACAGGAACCAGGGTATAATGAGAGAGGACAGGGCACTTCAGTCACACACACACACACACACACACACACACAAGGACACACACACACACACAAGGACACACACAGACATGCAACACATACACGTCCCTAAGTGGAGACAGGGTCCAGGGTAATTTGCTGTAGTTGAGCGGAGTGGCACTAAAAGCCTGCTGGGTAATTGAGAGACTAGGGCACAGAGTGAAGCGTCCTGCCCTGTGTGTGTGTGCGTGCACATGTATGTGTGTGTGTGCGTGTACGTGTACATACCCAAGGCCCAGTCTCCACTTAGATTCAAGCACGGCTCAAGCGGGTGGCTTTGCGACCGAGGAGCAGGCAGCGGTGACTAGTGAAAACACTAATAAGCTAGTTTGAATACTGCGGCCATTAAAGCTAAAACCACTCATAGATACTCACAAGAATCAGAAAGGAGAGGAGCTGGAGCTAAAAAGGCCTCTCTTAGATCATAGGAGTGCTCTGGCCCTGTTTGGAGTGTTAGCCTTTATTAAATGGCATTAATCACAGAGGTAGTTAGCAGGTAAATGCTAACAAATGACTTGTAATGGCAATTAAATGCTACAGCAGGACTAGGGTAATGAACAGGGCTAATGTTGCTAAAACAGAGGCACTGTGAGAAGAGAGCTGTACTGATGGAACTTGAGACTTCTGGAGGTCCCTGTGAACAAAACACCAGGGGTGAAGAGACTACTGTTCATGTCCCTATATGGTAGAAACAGACCTAGAGAGTTAGTGTGGCAACGTGCGTGCGTGTGTGTGTTCATGTATTTTCTCTCTGTATGTGCATTCATGTTTGTGTGTGTGTGTACGTGCATGTTCACGTGTGTGTTTCTACCCTGTGTGTGTGTGTCTTAAGAGGTCTGTTAATTAACTAGCAGTGCTGTGCTCCTGGCGCGGTGCGGATCAAAGGGGGTCTGTGGCCAGCAGCCCCCGCTGAGATAGAGACGAAATACAGCTCCCACTTTAAAGACTTCCTGTCATTAGGACAGGCCCCTCTCTCCTCTCCCCTCACTGCCAGGCCCAGCTAGGCCTCTACTCTCTGTTCTTCTCTCCTCTCTTCTCTCCTCTTCCCCCTAACAATCAACACAATGACAGCCCCAAAGCCCGATTTCACAAAGGACCAGCTATTTACCACACACAGCACGTCACAGACTACACACACAGCTACTGAGGGAGAGAGAATGAGGAGAGTGTGTGTGTATGTGTGTGTGTTTGGAGGACAGAGAGGTTCACTGTGTGAACGCTTTGCTAGCGCCTCCACCTGGGCTACATTACAGAGTGGATGCTCTGTCTCTTTAGGGTCTCTCTCTCTCACACACACACACACACACACACACACACACACACACACACACACCTGACTGACGTTCTGTGCTTAGGGCCAGCTCTGACCGAGCTGGAAGGGCTAACGAGAGAGGATCAAAGACCACATTACCATCCTCCTCTCTCTTCTCTTTCTCTCATATCTCTCTCTTCTCCCTCTCTCATCCTTCTCTCTTCTACCTCTCTCACCCCTCTCTCTTCTTCCTCTCTCATCCCTCTCTCTTCTCCCTCTCTCGTGCCTCTCTTCAACCCTCAGTACTAATAACACCAGAGTGGGTCTTTCCTCGTGTTACACAGTGACAATAAGGCCTGAGCCAGAGACGGAAATAAATCATTTACCAACTCTCTCTTATTCCCCTCCCTCTGTTTTCTCATTGAACTCTTTTTCTGGTATTGTACACACGCTGTTCCACACTGTTAGACGTTAAACACCCTGAAAAAGTCTGTTCCATGCTTGTCTGTGCTCATAAGTCACACACATACACTTGCCCACGCAGACACAAACGCACGCACACACACACACACTATGTCACTCATGCACGCAAACACTCCCTGCTACACACACACACACTCCCCACGTCTTACACGGCAGCTACAGGCCTCTGAGGTCTCTTTCTGCTTGGGTGAACACGTGAAGGGCGAAAGAGAAGTTTATAACAAAAGGAAAGAAGAGAATCATCTGCACAGCTCCTGACAAGCGTATGAGTGCTAATTAATTTGATTAGAAAGAGACAATTAAATCCATGATCTGACTTCATATCATCCCTCCCTCTCCCTGTCTGTATCTCTCCGGCGTTGGCAGTTGGCACTGGCTGGCAGTGTCTTCACCGGCGAGCTGACACAACTTGACAAGAGCCCGTCCTAGAGCACTGACACTTTGGCGTCGACCTCAACTACAAGAGCTTAATAATAATCACAGCTAGATATATACTGCGTCGGCAATTAAATTCCTTCTCTCACCGTCTCTCAGTTCTCCCTCTCAATCTTTGTCTCTCTCTCTCCCCCCCCCATGCCCTACTCGTTCCCTCCATCCCATCTTTTCACTCTGCATAAGTCTTGCCTTCTCTTTTCTTTTGCTCATATTTTCCTGTCCTCCGTCTGTTCTTCCCTTTTCTATCTCCTTCCCTTCGCCCCAACCCTCCCAACCCTCCATCCCTACCTCCCTCCCTCCCTCCCTCCCACCCTCCCTCCCTCCCTCCCTCCCTCCCTCCCTCCCTCCCTCCCTCCCTCCCTTCCCTGTTCTCAATAGGTGATAATGTCTGTCTGAGACGATGGTAAAGATAATAATGTTGGTAATGGTAATGATAATAACAGTAGTTGTGTGTCTCGGCTATTAAAACCAGCTCACCTTACCTTCCTCTACTTTGCGTGTTCAGCATGTATCAACACACACGTATCAGCAGACACACGTGCACAATGCGCACGCGCGCACACACACACACACACACACATAAAGCCTCTTGACTTAGAAGTGTCAACATTTCTACTGTATTTCAACTCTTTCACTGATATGTTTCTCTCTCTCTCTCTCATCCCTCGTTCCAGATCAATTCTCACAGAAAGGACTTGTTCTAGAACAAAGCGCCCTGGGTCCCTGATGTGTCTGTGTGAACCCAAGACAATACATCCCTATGTGTCTCTACAGGGACCTGAAAGAGCGTTCATTACTGGAGAAAGACTCATATATTTCCTCCAGGACATAAAAGACCATTGTTACCCCTCTGTTCTGTTCTCACCCTCCACAAAACGTGTTAGACTTCACTAAAGATTTCAGATCGTCATAAGAAGCGGAAGATCATCACAATACGAGAGGGAGCGAGAAAAGGACGAGAAAGAAGAGACTGATAGAGGGGAGTAAATGTGAAAGAGAAGAGGACAAAACGAGGTAAAATAGTGAAAAATCGATAACTCCATAGATAGATAAATATCCATAGCTCAGAGGATTTTGGAAGTTCAACAGCCTTGGGACTTGGGGAGGGAAGGAGGCTGTTGTTGAGTGTTTTAACACATACACATACACACACACACTTTGAAAGGCCCTTTCCTGAGTCACAATGGTTCTACAGTAAGACTATTATCAGCCCAGGAGGGGAGTGTTCAGCTGCCCCCCCATACCTCTCTGCCGACACACACAATGATACAATACACCACGCTCCTTTCAATAGCATCTTCTATCATCCACCCAGCACTGAACTCATTTGGATGATTTGACAGAGGATAATCGACCCCATCAGAACAGAGGCAAAGAAACAACATTACACACACACACACACAACCACAACCACAACCACAAACACAAACACAAACACACACGCTCAGTTTCACAGAGACCATGGGAGATATTATTCAGGTGTAGACATATTCTGCGTCCCAAATGGCACCCTATTCCCTATAACGCATTGCTTTTGACCAGGACCCAAAAAGGGGTCTGATCAAAAGTATTGCACTAAATAGTGAATAGGGTGCCATTTGGGACGAAGACTCCTTTTTGGGTCCTTATATCTCCATCACTATCAAATATGATTGGAATCCTTTCCACAAGAAAAAAAAATGGAGAAAGAGATGTCTTGGTTAGTTCTATCTATTGGTACCGAACAATAAAAGACCCAATTGATGGTGACCTTCAGAAAGACGCATGCCTTGCAGACAATGCCCTATCCCTTATCACATACTCTCTTTATCGAAGGAGCACAGGAAACATTGATAGGTAACTCTCTTTTATTAACCAACAAATAAAAGCAAATGAGAAGAGGAGGAGGGATGTGAAAGGGAGGCCAGCATGGGGAAGGGAAGAGAGGAGCTAGGAAAGTGATAAAAGCAATATAATCTAGGCTTATTCAACACAAAACGTTAAAAGATTTGGCACAATTCACAGACAACCATAGGCCATAGGCCATTTTCCCAAATCTCCCTTCAACATGTTTAGATGCACACTGACAAGAACAAGTGAGATTTGGGGGATATAACAACAAAACATACTTCAGAAGGAATTCAAGTCCATGTAATGAAAAAGTCCCACATTTGTACAAGACAAGATGATCTTGTTCAACCGGCTTATAAGTCTTGTCACATTATCTAGTTACAGTTCTTGATTTGTTTTGAACTAGAACAAGAGATTCTGTCCTTGCATCTTAAACTCTTGTCTGAGTGGGAAGGAGAAAACTCTCAGATCTTAGACCAAACTCGTCAGGATCGAAACCCCCTTGACCTGAACAGAATCATACGTTGCGTCCCAAATGGCACCCTATTCCCATCATAGTGCACTACTTTTGACCAGGGCCCATATGGCACTAATTAAAAGTAGTGCACTACATAGGGAATAGGCTGCCATTTGGGATACAATAGAGTCAGACAGTGTATAAGAAGTGTAGTGAAGATTACATGGTATTGATGGACCCGGCAGAGCTACAACGGAACAGAGAGAACTACAAGTGAAGCTCTTACATCGCTGGTAAAGTGGAAATGCTTCAATCTTACCTCTTCATAACCCATCTATTACTGAGCTGTGTGTCGATGTATGTTGGATTTGTCCTGGATTTGAACCCTTTACAGAAACGATCATCTTTCAGATCCTTCACATTCACTTGGGTTAAGTTTATGGGCGGTAAGACTTTGCCAGCCAAAAGAAAAAATCTAAATCGAAACATCTTCGTAAATAAATCCGGGATTGAATTCCTTTACTTTCCTCTGAGCCAAAGACATTTTTAAAAGCGTAACAAGATAACAGTAGAGTTTTTCCTTTTTAAAACATAATGTCATAGGAACAATTCTTTCTAAAATGTTTAAGCACATTTTTTGTTAAGCACAGATTTGTTCTTCTTTAATGCGTGTCCAGGTCTATTTGAGGAGTCAGTTCAAAGTGTATTAGACGTCGCAGATTTATATACGCAACAAGCTCTTCATTTTGACAAAGAATACTTCATTTGTAGAACTTGGCTCGGGTTCTTTCTGCAGTAGATTCTATCATGGAGTTGTTAGTCTGTAAGGGTTCTTATCTGGATCCAGCAGTGGGTCTCTCCTGTTTCTGACTGGATCAAGGTAACACCTATTGGAATGTTCCAGAACGCTGGAACACCTGAGCCCAGTATGATAAGAGAAGAGGCATATACACACACTCATATTCACGCACACACACACGCACACCTATGTAGTGATCAAAACAGATGGAGAGAGTGATAAAAAAAAAAAAGACATTCTAAAAAGAAAAGTCTGATCTTTGTACTGATAGCAGAGGAAAAAGCAACATGTGCTTTGAGGAAGGTTCACAAATATAATTACCATCCATTCTCAATGCATATGCCTCAAGTTACATACTTTTACACACTTATTTAATTTATTTCATAAACAAAGTTATGCAACACCCAACGCCCCTGCGTGAAAAAGTAATTGGCCCCTTACACTCAATAACTGGTTGAGACAATGTAGAAAGATCGTGTCTGATCTTCGTGCCACCTTTAGCTGCAACGACTTCCTGTAGTTGTTGATCACTCTCTCACGTAGCTGTGAAGGAATTTTGGCCCATGCTTCCATGCAGAACTGCTTTAACTCTGCAACATTTGTGGGTTTTCAAGCACAAACTGCTCATTTCAAGTCCTGCCACAACATCTTAATTGGGATTAGGTCTGGTCTTTGACTAGGCCATTCCAAAACTTCAAATTTGTTGCTTTTTAGCCATTTTCATGTAGCCATGTTTGTGTGTTTTGTCTTACTGCATGATCCAGATATGCTTCAGCTTCAGCTCACAGACGGATGACCTGACGTTCTCCTGTAGAATTCTCTGATACAGAGCAGAATTCATTGTTCCTTCTATTAAGGCAAAGAATTCCCAAACCATTACACTTCCACCACCATGCTTGACCGTTAGGATAAGGTTCTTACTGTGGAATGCAGTGTTTGGTTTTCGCTGGGAACCATTTCGCTAAAGGTGGCACGACCAGTTATTGAGTGTAAGGGGGCAATTACTTTTTTCACACAGGGAAATTGGGTGTTGCGTAACTTTGTTAATAAAATATTTTTGGGGTATTTGTAAACTCAGATTCCCTTGATCTAATATTAGGTTTCAGTTTAAGATCTGACAACATTCAGTATAAAAAATATGCAAAAAACCCCAGAGAAAATCAGAAAGGGGGCAAATACTTTTTTACGGCACTGTAACTACCTGGTGACAAGCCAATCAAAGACATGCAAAACAGACAGACAATTATTATGGTTAAATCCCTCTCTCTGTCTAACTTGCTCCCTCCATCTTCTGCATCTTTGCCACTTTCATCCGCTCCTCATCTCTTTATTAAATCTTCTTTTATTATAAAAATATATATTTTTCTCTTCATTCATTTTTTGTATCACTTTATCTCTTTTCTAACTACACCTTGTTCCCACTCTCCCACTTTTCCTCCTACCCTCAATCCCTATAAGCCATATGGTCCAGCAGCACTAACAGACTCGGGGGTTATTGGTGTCAGAAATTCCTCGTCTCACTTACGAGGCGACGCCACGGCTGTTCTCGAAGGCCACATGCAGGTGTGAGTGGCTGATGCACTCGATACACTGTGAGGAGAGAGGAGGAAGGAAGGAAGGAAGGAAGGAAGGAAGGAAGGAAGGAAGGAAGGGAGAAGAGAGAAAAAGCGGACAGGAGTCTGTTCACTGTTATCCTCCTACAGAGACCCTAATTTAGCTGTCAGAAATCTGCAGATGCCTTCTGCACTCTAACCCCTTTCAGCAGACAACACACTCTAACACAAAGGACGTAAAACAATCCCACTGCATTAAGCCTCCACTAGACTATAGCAACAAAGAGTAGAAATACTATTGTCAACACAGAATTTACCATGAACTGCTGTGATTGAACTGTGTGAACCATTTTTTTTTAATTATTTAACCTTCATCTATCCAGGAAGTCACATTGAGGTCAGAAGACCTCTTTAACAATGGAGACCTGGCCAAGAGGAGAATGGAGACTATAGGTGTCAGTTGAGACATTCTCGTCCACGGCACAGACGTTGAGCAGACATTGCACAGCCGATGCGTGGACGTTGCAGCCTTGGGTCTCTCTAGCGTTGTTGTTAAACAGTGTGATCGCAGGAGGCCTGTTCCCACTCTCTCTCTCTCTCTCTTGCAAATCTCTTCTTTCTCTCTCTCACTCCCTACCTCTCTCAACCTCTCTCTATCTCTCCATCTCTCTGTCTCTATTTCCATATATCTTTCTCTCTCCTCTCCTCTCTAGCTTTTCATCTCTCTCTGTTTATTAATGAGGTAGTTTTCACACAGGGTTGGCTCTGAGCTGACCTAAAGACTCTTTTAACCATCACAACACTCTCTTCCTCAAATCAATTTTATTTGCTGCGTAAACAACAGGTGTAGACTAACAGTGAAATGCTTACTTACGGGTCCTTTTCCAACTATGCAGAATTAAAGATAAAGGTTTTTTTTTAAACACAAGGAATAAATAAATAAACAGTGAATAATGAATAACAATAACGTGTCAAAATAACGTTGCTATATTACAGGGAGTAGAAATAAAATGGCTATATTAAGGGAATTGTATTTATTTATCCTTTATTTAACTAGGCAAGTCAGTTAAGAACAAATTCTTAATTTACAATGACGGCCTACCTACAGGGTCAGCCCCTGGAGCAAATTAGGGTTAAGTGCCTTGCTCAAGGACCTTTCAGTTACTACCCCTACCTGCCACCCTTAAATACCATGTGCAGGGGTACAAGGTAATTGAGATAGCTATATTTATATAGGTAGGGGTAAAGTGACTAGGCAACAGGATAGATAATAGACAGTAGCAGCAGTGTATGTGGTGAGAGTATGCATAAGCTCTAATATGCCTATGGCTGTTTTGAATTAATCATCACCCTAGAAAGCAGTCCATTTCGTTGTGTTAGGCTTTGAAACAACATCCACAACGACCATGTTTTCCACTCAGTTTCAACCTGTTGTTGAACTTCTTTCTTCAAATTGATCGATCACAGTGAGGTGAGTTTTAAAAGCACATACTGTTTCGATGATAAGTGTTTGATGTGATTTTCAATTGCATTTGCATTGATGTCAGAGTGGTTAGAGGGACAATAGAGCCCTGAGTAGCAGGCCATTAGGACCTGATGGTCGTTAGTGAGTTGGGTACTACCAACGCATGTTCTGAGTGCTTAAGAGGAATGAATGTGCATTTTCTTGTTTGCTTATGGCCCTATATACAGCTCGTTCAGTGCGGTCTTAGTGCCAGCATCGGTTTGTGGTGGTAAACAAAAAATATAGACTCTTGGTAAATAGTACGGTCTGCAGCTTATCATGAGGTTTTCTAACTCAGACAAGCAAAAACTCGAGACTTCCTTCATTTCAGAGATTGCGCAGAAGCTATTATTATCAAAGAGACAAACACCTCCTCCCTATGTCTTACCCAAGTCTGCCGTCCTGTCTTGAAAATGCATAAAAAAACAGCGAGATGTCTATCCATGTCCTCGTTCAGCCACAACTCTGAGAAACATAGGATATTCCAGTTTTTAGGATAGTCAACGGGACCAATAGAAAAGAGAGCAATGGCGGTCTATGTGTTCGCCGACGTAGTCTTGTAAGGATGCCGGCTCGCCTGACTCTTTTTCGAGTCCCGGGGATTAGGGCCTGATCCGGAGTAAGCAGAAAGTCCAGAGCTGCCAACTCGTTGAAGTATAATTTTTTGTCCAAATCGAGGTTAGGAATTGTTGTTCTGTTGTCCAGAAGCTGTTTTCGGTCATAGGAAATGATGGTGGCGACATTATTTACAAAATCAGCGTTTCAAAACACAGCAGAATTGGTCAGGAGCCCGTAAGACGACTGCTATCAACTGCAGCGCCATTTCAACGCACTAATAGTCCTCTCTTTCTCTCTCTTCCCTCATCTTCCCTCTTTACCCCACTTTCTTTTTTTGTGCTCAATCGTGAACACCCAATCCCATTTCGCAACCATTTCTCCCCTCTTGAACCAGTTTTTCTTGGAGTGTAATGATGGTAGTATTGAGCTGTAATAAACATGCTTATTCTACTCTGTGTCAGTCACATGCAATGTCCAATCTAGTGCTGACTGTTGCCCTAACACTGTACTTCATACATACATAAAGAGGGAAGATGGCTTATTGTAGCATAGGATATGCTACTCTCATCTCCTCATCATTCTCATGCTCACTTTCCCTAAGTGTGCTTCAAATTCCCATCAGAACTCTTCCATCTTATACATGCACTCACACAGGCGAAAAGAAATACACTGACACACACAAATACACTCTCCTTCTTCCTCACTCCCAAAGACACACACACACACACACACTCTAGTCAGGCAGGCAGTCCTGGCTCCGGCCCTATTCCCTAGTCTCTGGCCCACTCCAGGGAGAAACCAGGAGAGGAGGAGCCAGGAGGCCCATCAAAGGTCCATCCACAGCGGACCTCATTACGGCTCGAACCACCGCAGTTGCTCTCACCGCTCTCTCTCTCCATCCATCCTCCATCCCACCAACCAACCAGAGAACTGTAGGCACTTTGCTTTCTTCCCTTCTCTCTCCCCTCTCTCTCCCCTAGACAGGCACGTCAGATGTAAACAAAGCCCTGCGCCAGACTCTAATTAAATAGATGAGCTGTATTAACATAACCTGAAAGCCACGGCCAATTCTAAAACCCTAGACCCCCCTCTTCCCATTTTTTTGTTGTTATGATCCAACCAGCGAGCGCCAATTGTGGGCAGTATAATTACCATTAGGACCCAGAGCTTCAAGCTTTGATATGCTAATGATGCTCCAGCCCCAGCCCCCTTGTCCCCCCTCCACCCTGCCTCCCCCCTCCCCGACTCCCCCCCTCACTCACTCTCTCCTCCTCTAAACCATCTAACACATGAATGTCAAACAGGCTTGTCAACACCTGACAGTGGAAGCTGTCTCACTCATAATGCCATGGACGGACGGACTGGAGGGGGGGGGCGGGGGGGCGGGGGGGTTCATAGAGCTGGACTGATGACATGTGATGTGAAAGAGAGGAAAAGGGGAAGAGGAGAAAGGAGGGGGACGGGGGCGTAGATGTAAGTGCCAAAATTACAGGTCATGGTACACTGGAGCAGATGAAAGAGAGAGAGAGAGAGAGAGAGAGAGAGAGAGAGAGAGAGAGAGAGAGAGAGAGAGAGAGAGAGAGAGAGAGAGAGAATGGGGCGAGGGAAAAGAGAGAGAGAGAGAGAGAGAGAGAGAGAGAGAGAGAGAGAGAGAGAGAGAGGGGTAAACACGCGAGGCCAATCTGTCAGCTACAGTAACCTTTGCTATTGTCATATGCTAGCTGCATGACTCGCGGCTCTGCTTTAATTATTAATTGCACTTGTCAACCGTCATTAATTCCTCTTTAGCATCCCTGTCTCACTGTAATTGGACAGAGGGACCCCGCTGACTGCATTGTTTTGCTGACACTCTCTCTCACTCTTTCCCCTACCTCTCCCTCCCATTTCTTTCTCTCCCACCCTCTCTCTCTCCCTCTATCCAAGCCCTGGCCACAGGCCCTAGAACAGACCCTCTCCCTCAGTCCCTCCAGTCCCTCTCTCATCCACACTACACACACAGCCTGCATCCTCTCCTCTTCTCTCCAGTTCTCTGCTGACAAGCCAACCAGAACACATACTACTGTGAGGGAGCAACGTTAGAGAACTGAGCCAATGAATGCTATAGTATCGACACTATAGAAGATACAGTCTACTATTCAACTATACAAACAGAAGAAAAGGGACTAACTGTCCACCTACGCCTCCAAACAGAATGCGGTAAGGAGACAACAGAAAATAGATGTGTATAGTCTGTTGTTAATGTGTCTACATGTTTTTCTGTGTTCTTCCCTCCTGGAGGTCTGTGATGGTGGATAGTGGATCAGGGGCTGGGGCTGTCCTCTCTCCCCAGCTCAGTAGAGGAGCAGAGGGAGCCCTAGCGGATCAGAGGGGAGTCCAGATGGACCCTCACAGTCTCACCCCACCCACACACATACACACACACACACACCCTCTCATGTCATATGTTATCCCATCTGCACAGTCACCAAGCTGCCTGTAACCCCCAGGCCTCACGGGGGACTGATACACACACACACTCACACACACACACACACACACACACAGATACACACTGCCTGGGTGCTCTTTGTGTCTCTATGGAATTGGAGGTGATGATGACTGCAGCCTCTCCTGTCCGCTTGGGTGGACACACGCCCCCGACTGAGCCAATGGAGCTGCTCTGATGCACACACAAACAAAACAACCATACATACGTTTGTGTCTGAATATGTAGGCCTATATTTAAGAGGAGAATACCATTGATATAATATGACCATTCAATTGTGTTCACTGATCTAGGTCTATATCTAACAGATAGTGAAAACCCATATATGAGATGTCACATTCCGTTTGGTTCGAAGCTACACTCTCCCCCCTCCTCACACACACACACTCACACACACACACACACAATTTGATTAAATTCCTTCTCGACATGGCACTCACAAAATATGCACTCGCATTCCATCCCAGCAGAGTCGTTTGTATCTGCATGTTGAGTTAATGGTTTTAGATTCCATTACAAATCACAGAGCGTTTAATCAGAGCGTGTGTGGTAAGGAGGTCCCGGCTCAGACGGAGAGATGGGGAGAGAGAGAGAGAGAGAGAGAGAGAGAGAGAGAGAGAGAGAGAGAGAGAGAGAGAGAGAGAGAGAGAGAGAGAGAGAGAGAGAGAGAGAGAGAGAGAGAGAGAGAGAGAGAAAAGATTATAGAGGCAATTATTACACAAGACTCTTGCTTTTTATTGGTTACATCCCTGGGAATTGGTTATTAATCATCAATCAATCAAATGTATTCATAAAGCCCTTTTTACATCAGCAGATGTCACAAAGTGTATACAGAAACCCAGCCTAAAACCCCAAACAGCAAGCAATGCAGATGTAGAAGCACGGTGGCTAGGAAAATCTCCCTAGAAAGGCAAAACCTAGGAAGAAACCTAGAGAGGAACCAGGCTCTGAGGGGTGGCCAGTCCTCTTCTGGCTGTGCCGGGTGGAGATTATAACAATACATGGCCATTAAGGCCAGATCTTTCTCCAAGATGTTCAAACGTTCATAGTTGACCAGCAGGGTCAAATAATAATCACAGTGGTTGCAGAGGTTGCATGACAATGAACACATTTCGATGATGTTATTACATGTTTATAAACACTACTAAGAAGCCATTTTAGACAAAATTATTACATGTTAATAGACACCAGTATCTACTTAATAAGTTATGTATTCAGCAGTTTATAGAGTATTTGTAATGTTTCTCTTGAGACACTATAATCACAGGTAATTAATCAACAAAAAACAGAAGAAGTAATATTGGGAGGCAGTTCGTATAAGTACCTCTAGAGTATTCTATAAAAGGATCGGTTGTAGTCTAACAATTCTCCCACTGATGGTTGTGTTTTGTAGTTTAATGATCCTAATGGGATACAACCCAACCATACAGAGAGGTGGATGATAATCAAACTACCTGTTTTCTGTTTTCTATTTTCCTCCCTCGTTTTTGCTCTGTTTTCACGGAGAGAGAGCCTCAGAGGAATAATCTGTCTATTAACACACAGGAGGGGAGATATACTGCATGAAGAATACAATACTCTGTACACTTCTCACACACACACACACAGAGGGAGGGAGAGAGGGAGGGAGGGAGGGAGGGAGGGAGGGAGGGGAGGGAGGGAGGGAGGGAGGGAGGGAGGGAGGGCTTTTTCTCACCTGAGGAGAACAAACCAAAAACCAGGTAATGTTTATTTATGAACACTCTTGAAAGCGTTGCGCGCCGAGCGGTGCGGGTTTATTGAACATCACTCTGAATGCTCTATTATATTTAGCTATAGAATGTAGCCGTATTGATGTTTAATTGATGTGCGTTTTATGTCGGTTAAATAAGGCTCCAGGGTTGGATTGATCACACACTGACCCGGGCTTTAGGTTAAAAGCTGAACGTCCGCTGTTCTGAACGTGCTCTGTTAAATCCATTGATGTTTGATTCATTTGTTCTGTGGTTGTGTGTGCGCGAGCGTGCGTTGTGTAAATACCCTGGCCCTCTGATTGAAGAGCTGTAGGTTATTGATGTTTGATGGATGGGTCTCTTGCTCTATTTAGCCATATAGTCTCCAGGGTATTGCCTGTGTCAAGCAGGGCTTTTCTGCTGCTACATGCTATGCTATGCTATGCTACGCTAACTAGGTAGTTACATAGAGCACTGCCAATACACCACGTAGAACTGGATTACATGTAC